>WEKY01031631.1:314822-385222 GCA_013390045.1 Picathartes gymnocephalus | reverse complement strand
TTTTTTTTTTTTTTTTTTTCCCCCACAAAAACTAATTGCTACTGGATATGAGTCCTTGCCTCAGAGCACACTGGAGAAGCAGCCAGCATGCAGCTCTGCTGTCTGGGGTGGTTCACTGCTCTCTGATTCACAAGTCAGTGACTAATTCAGGTTAGGTCTTCACAGATGTGAAGATCAGACCCTCAGTTTTACCATCAGGGTTAGGTCAGCTTTAATCAGCCCTGCCCAGGAGGGGAGCTCTGCTGGGAATTGGACTGCACAGAAGATCCTGGTGCACTATTTTTTGGTAAGCTGCAGGACATTTCTGTACAGTTGGTTGCCCATGTAAGGAGGAGAGGTCCTTGCAGCTGTTCTTTCTCAAGGTGCCATCAGGATTCTTCCAGGACAAATTCCTGCTTCCTGGGCAAAGCTAGGTTTGCAGGTTTCCCTGTGATTACACCAGAACAGGAGGAGAGGCAAGGTGGGACAGCTTTCCTGTGTATGCTCAGAGCACCAGGGCACCGTCTGTGGCATCAACACAAACAGTTGTCTGTCAAATTTCATTGAATTTACAGGCAGCAATTGTTCTTCCAGAGCAAGGAGAGGAGGTGGAGAGAGGCTGAGGTCCAGCTAGGAGTTGGCTAGACTAGTTCTTGGATTGTTTTCCACACTGTGGTTATCCTTATCTGCATCTGGAAACTGGAGTGTGTTGTATGTGTTTGTAAGAGCAAGCGGATGTGTGAAGCGTTCTGGCAAAGTCAGAGACCTCATTTTCCCCTCGGTATAATGCAGCCTGATTAGATTGTTATTGACGTGCTGAGAACCTGCTGGGGTTGTTAGATCTCTGTGGAAAGGCATCTGTCTGTTCCTCTTCTCCCTTCTGCCTGGAAGGACTGCAGAGCTGGAAATGGGAAGGACCTTTCAGATGGCAAATCCAGCTGTGAAAGAAATCTGCTGGGAAAGCTCGGCGTGCCCGCCAGCTGACCAGCAGTTTGACAATGTATGTGGAGCTGTGAGCCAATTAATATCAGTTTGGAACCATTGGTAATTCCCTAATGGGCAAAAAAGTAAGAAAAATGAAAAGAAATAACCCACAATAAACCCCTCAAAACTGCTGTATTTTGCTGGATGTTTTTCATCCTGTAGATCATTGCTAAGCAGAGTTACTGGCAGTGTTTTAGGTGATCAGATTTGTCTGACTTATTGCACCATGTCAGACATGTGCAGTGCTCCACGAGCTCTTCCAGCTTTGACTGTTCAGGCTAAAGCAGAGAGGTGTGTGCAGAGTCCAGAGGAGGCTGTGCAGTCCTGAATGTGGGTACTGCCCGAGCTGCCCCCACTGCAGTGTCTGCTGGTGGGGAGGTGCCCCTGATGGCTCTGGGCAGCTGAGTGTGGCTGTGCTGCTCTCTGTACCCCAGCTGCTTCATGCTGGATTAGCTCAGGTATTTCTACCTCGTGCTGCACAGTGGCTTCTAAATAAAAGCAAGAGAGGGTGTGGACTAACTGGCTTTAAAAACATTCTCCTTCCCAAAAATGGCTCTTGTGAACTTTGCACCGTGACACGGTCAGATAATGGCAATTCTCACATTCAAGATTTGCCATTGCAGGATGAGGACAGGCTCAGTCTAAATATCTGGGATGTTGCTGTCTTTGATCACAGCTGACGCAACCTCAAAAATCCTCATCCTGAAAGCTCTCTGAAGACAGATTTGTCTCCAAGAATGATTTTGGGTTCAGCAAAATTGCATGTTTCAGTGAAATGATATTTCTTTTCGCCAGCTTATTTATATTCATCATAATTGTCTCACTGTGATGCCTCCTATTCATTTGCTGGATCCACTTGTCTTGCATCTTGTTCTGACTCTGAGTGCTTTTTAGGGTAAGCCTGCTTTTTGAGAATATGCATGATTGGTACTATTGGAATAGTTTTCTTGTGCTTGCAAGAAGTGCATTGCTAAGCAAAGCAAGCAGGGAGCTGGGAAAGATGAGTGGAAAATGACTACATGAAGAAGAGGGAAGAATTAAAATAGATGGCAAGGAGTTAATCAAATAAACAAAGGTTCCTTTTTGAAAAAAAAAATTATTGCTTTTTTTTTTCATTCTTTGAGTAATCTCAATCTGATAATGATTGCACTGGCCAACCCTCGATACCTTTCTGTCTGATTGCAGGTGGGTTGTAGTGGTAGTGATGAGTTACCACAACAGTCTATTATTGGCAGTGTTACCTAACATCCCTCATTAAATTAAAAAGGGCTGGGAAGGGAATATTTTCAGGCTGTTATTTGCTTATAATTATTTATTTTAAAAGATTTTTTTTTTTTTTAATTTACCAGAATGTCCTTGTCCTGAAAAGGAGAACTTTAGTCTTGATTTTTTTTTTCCATTTGTTTTTTTCCCTTCTTCTATAAATTCATGCTTTGAGGAGAGTTAATTTACCACACAAAGAATCTTTGAAGGTCATGCTCAGTGCCATTAGCATTGCACAGAGGATCTTTGAGAACAGCTGTTTGTCTGTGCAGGTATTTCTGTTCTGTGTTGCTCTGTGGACCAGGTGCCATTTACCTACCAAAAGAGTGGCCACTGTGTGCAGATAGCAGAGATGAAGGTACTGTATCTCAGAACATAAAGAGCAGAAGGGACCTGTCAGTTTGCCCTGTCCTGGCTTGCAAAGCTCTAAAGGAGACCATTTAGATGGGGGTGGGGAAGGAGCTCCAGAAAGGCTGGATCTGTGAAGGAAATATTGCTCGTGTGAGCTTAGCAGAAACATGACCTGCTGCACTGTCGTCTTCTGTCATTCTGCAAGAGTTTATGGAGGAATTGGGTGTTCCTGCATTTACTGTAGAGGAGGAGTTTTCTCGAGGACACAGACCCACAGGTGGAAGCTCTGTCCAATGATGGGGAAAAACAGTTTGCTTACACCTAACACAGGAGTAGAAACTATGCAAAAAACCCTTTAAGGACTCTGAAAGGTTTCTCACAGGATAAGACCTCTTGTCCTGGGGTTGCTTCGGGCCTTTTAGTACTATGGAACTTCCCCTCCATGACCACAGATCCTGTAAATTGCACAGGGGAACAACATAAAAAATCTGGTGTTCTTCACAGGAGAAAAGCTGTGGAGGAATATGCTCAGGACAGCTCCAGGCCCCTACATTTTTTGCTATTATGTGTAATGTGGTTAAGACAGAAAATTCCCAGATTATCTATAAGCATGGGGTGCAGACAACAGAAGGTGCAAATACTTCCTCACACCCTTGAAAAAAAGGTGATGTAAAGAAGAAAAAGCAGGCTAGAGTTACTTTTGGGCACTATTGGAGGAACAGAGTGGGATATAAGAACATTTAGTTTCTCTTTTAAGTCTTCTCTGAATGCACTTTGTGTCGAGTGCAGGTTTTCCTCTCCCATCAGACAACCTGTCACGTGTGCTCCACGCTGATGAATACCAGCTCTGCCCCGCGTTTCCTGGAAAACAGCACATTAAGTTACTACTCATTGTAACTTTCCTTAAAATCAAGTTCAAACTATGTATCAGTTGTCATAAATAAATAGAAAACGCTCTGAGACTGGAATAGTCTGTGTGCTGTAGAGGGGAAATTTTCTCCCAGTGTATCCTACAGCTGCCCTTGCTCCTTTACTTTACAATCTGTGTTTATTTTCGAGTATGGCTGCCCAGAGGAATGGTCTGGTGACGTGCATTGTGTTCTTTTAATCAGGCTTTTGACTGGGGTAGGTGAGTTTTAAAACTTTCTTGTAGTACTTGACTGACTCCCACCATATTAATCTGTGATTACATTTTGATAGTCAAAGTCCCAGTACAGCCAGGGTAAGGATGAGGAAAGGACCAGGGGAGGCGGTCAGCGTGCACCTTATTTATCCAGTACACTGTGAATTACTGGCAATATTTCCCCATCAGGTCCCAAGACTGGAACTCAGAGATCTCACAGAATTTCAGAGCTGTTTCTTTCATGAGGTCTACTTGTTTGGCACTTATGTGATCCCTATTTCAATTTCTTGTACCTGCTTACAGTTCATCTGCTCCATTCCTGCAGCTTGCTCTTGCTCCTCAGATCTGGAGTTGCCATCCAGCCTGTGGCTGTCTTCACCTGGCCCAAAGCACGTGAGAAGTGCTTGTCCCTGATGAGAGATCACAGCTCCGACCATGCCCTGGCTGTGTTGGAATTTATACAATGTAGTTGTGGGAAGAAAGAGGTAGATATGGAAATTGTTCCTTAATAGTAAACACTGCTGTGGTGCCTTGCATTGCTGCTTTCCAGTCTGTGACTCGTGTGAGGGAGCACAAAGCCTGTCATTCAGTGGAGCTGGTTATTTGGTGCTCATCACCAACCACTTGGCCTTTTCAAATATGAAATGCTGCAAATGCTCCATCTGCAGAAGCCATAAAGTGATTGCTGGACTTCACTGCTCTGAAGACATTGAGTGGAGCCAGATGAGGGTAACCCGAGATCCTCACTGGGAGCCTTTGGATTCAGAACCACGTTTGATCCAAGTTTACACTTGATGTGTAGTGGGAATAGGTTTGAGGGGAATGCCACGACTCTCTTCAGACTGTGCTGGTCAGTGGTTGGCATCAGGATGTGTGGTTGAGACTTACAGTCTTCTTGCATCAGCTCTGCTGCCTCTAAATGAGCTGAAGGAGAAACCCACAGAGAGCTTCTCTAGCTTTTTTTTGTTTTAAACAAGGCACTCAGAATTACAAATATTCTTGACACTTCCTGGTATTTGACATCAAAATGTCACAAGGTGCAAATAGGACACCTTTCAGTCTATTGGGTGTAAAAGAATTCCACTTCTGCTTGGCATTTTGGTGGGTATAGGAGCAATTGTGTACTTGTAGTCTCAGTAGCTTTATTATTTATTTTAGCAACAAAAATGAAATATCTACAGGAACACACAACAAGAATTACAACAACTCAGAACCTGAAACAGCAGTTGTTTCTTAGTAGTCGTAGATACTCGGGCAGTACCTGGAAAAGAAGTCATTAGAGCTTCTTTCCTTTGGGAAATACATCTTTCTGCCTCAGAAATGCCTGTATTCCCAACTGCTTTTCTGTCTGTTAAATAATGTGGGCATATGATTTGAATCCTGAGACATAAAGGATGTAAACATGTACCTGAAATTAGGCATGTGTGTGCTTTCTGCTGAGTAAGTGTGTCCTAGTCAGGTATTTAAATTTTAAATACACTGGGGCCCTCATAAAGTAAGCAAATTTCAGCCTAGACAGCAGTGGGAGGAATAAACATTAAGCTCAAAACAAACTGTTATCAAAGTAGCTCTTCAGACTATGTAGAATTACACTTTAAGATGGGCAGATCATCTTTAAAACCTTTTTGCAGTAGCTAAGAGCTCATACATTAGCTTTCATGAGAGGCATTACAGATGTCTGTGAATATTATATAAACACCAGCCTGTTTGCAACAGTTTATAAACTTAAATATTTTATAAGAAAATACTGAACATTTAAATCGCCTTGTATTTTTTATACAGCAATAAAAACACCATTTTTATCAAAAGTTGCTGGGAAGCCTGACTAATAATGTAACACTGTTATAAACTAGGAGGAAAGTTCACTGGTTTAGAATTAATAAGGTGTATAATCTGTAAAGGAATTTTTACACTACAGGGGGAAGCAGCTAACTTTGGCTTTGCTTCTGCACAAAGATGCATGTAATTTGTGAGAATGTTTTCTGATGCATCTTTATGTCTCTGTGGCTAAAGAGGTTTCCATGGTTTGCAGCTGGACATTGCTTGGAAAAGGAAAATAGCATGTCCTCACATGTGATAGAGGCATGGGCCTGGATACCTTTGCTGAGTGACCTTCCTGCAGGAGGCAGGAAATGGCGAGTTTTAGACCTGAGCATTTTCTCCCAATTATATGTATCAATGAAAGCTGCGTTCCCAAGGTAGACAAGTGTAAAACAATGAATGGGACATAACCTTGGTTTTCCACAATTTGCCTTAACATTTCCAGCAGGAAGGCAGCAGCTTTGCTCCCTCCAAGCAGAGCAGCTGTGTACTGCAAGTGAAGCACCAGGAGGCTTCTGGGGACTTTTAACACAGGTGTACGAGGCAGCCGTGAGTTTTCAGAGCTATCAGGCTTAAGCAGCAGCTGAATGGAAGTTTGAAAATCGCAGCTTGAAGGAATACTTGGGTGGAGGAAAAGTTTCAACTTCTAATTATATTCAAATCCATGTTTTGTTGTAAGCTCAATTTTATTTTTTTTTATGTCTCTGCTGTTGATTATTGTCATTGTTCTGATTTTACTGATCAGTTTTGTTTTTATTGCCCAAATATCTTTGTCAAGATTGACTTTTAATGCAAACATTCACTTGGCTTTCAGTAGAAATTCAACTTCTAATTGTATAGGTATTTAAGTGGTTGCTTCCTTTCTATACTCGAACAGTTGCCCAAGGGTGTTGCTCCATTAAAGATAGGAATGCCTCAAGAGAAATCCTTCATCAGCAAGTGCTATGGGCCAAGCTGGGATGACACAATAGTAGAAATGCTTGGCCCTCTCTAATTGTCACTATTGATGAAGTGAATGTGTGTAACAGCAGGAGAAAACTCTCCATGATTAGTGAATTCTTATCCTTTGTTTTCTCCAGAGCACAGCAACTCATCTAGGCTGTAATTCCATTTGCAAGGCTGAATGCGTATTTTTCACTCAAAATTTGCATAACAGTTGGTCAGTTAGAGCAGAAGAATAAACAGCATCTGAGATTTTGAATTATTTAGGAATGTACCTTTACTCACTGAGTGATAAGACTGTCCCTAAATGACCCACCAGAACTAGGTGTGAAAGAATTAACTTTTTCTCCCTTAAAAGTAGACCAAAGCATTAACTGCAAGGATCCAGAGTTACAGGTTATTTGTAACTCCTAATTCTTCCAGGAACCATGGAACTGGCTTTGCTTAATGGAAGATCATGTGTGTTGAAGGGGAAATTCCTTCCGGATCTACACAGACATCAGGTCAAAAATTTGTACTGGCCAAAAATGTTATTGCAGTTGACTAAGGTAGGCTGAAAAAATGGTGGCCAGGAAAATGCACGCTCTGGAATAAATGTTAGTGTTGATGTGGTCAGATGTTGCACATATGTATGTCAGGAGTAATTCCTACAGTTATTTCCACTTTACATTGGCATAAACATCGTAGAATATAAGGTTAGCACTTGTGCCATCTACAGAGCAAACGCCAGTGCCACCAGGAGTTGTGCAATGTTTTGTGTGTTTTTCCTATAGCTTGAACAGGAGTGTGGCTTCCTTAGAGCATGGAAATGTTGGAAGATCTATAACCAGGTTTCTCCCTACAGCTTGAAGTGTTTTGCAGGCAGTTCTTTTCTATAATTTTATATCTGTATTTCTATTTTGAATAACTCAGGAAGCTATCCAGTCTCCTTTGTTTAACAATTATATCGAGCCACCTCTGAGTTGTGAGGCTGCAGTGGGTGAGAGATGGTCCTTCATCCCCATAAGTTTTCTTACTTTTTAAGAAGGTTTATGAGCTCCATTTGAGTCATTGGAAGCCGAGGCACTAGATGACTTGGCCAAGGTCATACAGGAAATTTGGGATGGAGAACCAAACATATGATTGCTGCTGGTTTCCAAGCCAGCGTTCAAACCACTGGGCATCCTTCTTAATTTCCAGCCTTTTCTGGCATTGCTACCAACTTTCTGGTCCAATTCCTCAACCACGTTGTGCCTCTCCTGCACTCCTGTTGCACATAAATCCAGCCTCACAAGGTAACATATCAAAGGAATCAATAGATACGTAGCAATTTCCTCCGCCAGTTTCACTTCTCCTTCACATCTTGCCCACCAACAAATTTATTTCTTGCTTGAAGCATTTCACTGAACCATTTCTATTCAAAAGTATCTGTTAGCACTTTGCTAAGCCTCAGACTGAACATCTTTGATCCACCCATTTCAAGATTAGATGGATGACAGAACCCAAACTCTGGCTCCAAAAACAGCCATGTTTTGGAGGTATATTCAAAGCCCAAGCTTGGACTTGGCTCTCAATGTGGTTACTTTGATCTGTCTTCAGATCTGGATGCCGTGTCCTGTGCCATCTCTGTTTCTAGCGCAGAATCTCGTGTTCCTATCTGTGGGAGAGCTCTGAGGCACCATGGGTGCCTCCATGCACCTGGTGTGGGAAACGGCACCGATGGATCCTCTCAAATTCCATTCAGGTTGTGTTGGTGTGCAGTGGGGTTTTTTCACAGTTGTTGTTTTGTTACTCACCTGGAGGCACAGGGAATTTGGCCCTTTGACAGAAGCAGAAGTGCAAGAAATCCCACTGTTGTGTGGTGTTCTTACGGCGCTCTCCCTCCTGCCTGTTTTCCATGCAGCCGCGTCCCACTTCCTAGAAATCACATCACCACTGCTCCTCCCCCTCTATCTCCTGTCCCCACACGATGAGAGCATGGTCTGGTTTTTTTCCCCATGGAAGGGAAAAGCAAGGCAAGCTTGGTACTGTGGTCTTTTGCACTAACAGAATTTCATTGCATTTCACTCTTTCCAGGGAATTATTCTAGATTTATTCACCACAAAGCATCCAACCATAACAACTCAGTAATTTTAAGGCCTAAGGAAAAAATGCAACAAGATGTTCAAAAATTTTGGTTTGGGATAATTGAGAGTTGTTTATATCCTTGTGCTGCTGATTATGTTGTCATATACCACCATTACTGGTGTCCTCAGGAACAGGATTATCTGTGCTTGGAAAAAAAACCTCCATTTTAACCACCTAAATGCTGGTTAGTGTAGCTGATAAATGACAAGAAAAATACTCCCTTGCTGTTACTGGATATATGAGACACTTAAAAATTATAGTGATGAGGGTTGAATAAACAGATACATGGACAAATGAAACATAATCACTGTAATTTTTCTGATAAAATGATCAGGGCACCACCATTTTTCTTTAGACTGTTTAGGGCAGAGTCTCCCACTGCTCAGTAGAATCAGTTCTTGCTCTTCCTCAGTTTGAAAATAACTTTCTGTGCATTCAGATCATACCAAGCTTTCCAAGCTGTACCTTCCTGGGGTTTTGTACCCTCCAATTATTTCTGCATGCATCTGGAATTCGCATCCCTAGGTCATGGTTATTCCCCTGGCTCCCTGAAATGCCAGGGTTACTCATGGAGTCCAGTGGTTAATTCTAGTAATGGAAATGTGTTGTAGAAGGTATGGGGCTTGTCAGTCCTGCTTCTCCTCAGCTTTCCTGGGACAGATGGAACTGGTACTGCCTGCTATTCCACTGGAAAGGATTGCACTGAATGGACTGGGGCTAAATATTCTTTGCAGTGCTGTGAGAGTTAAAAAGAAGTTTAAGTATAAATTACGTTTGCAGTCATAAGACTTTTTTAGATTTTCAGAGTGGCATGTGAAAGCTGTCTTGTGATGATGATGATGATGATTATTATTTTGTTGATTGTTTTCTGTTTGTTTCCTTTACGGTGCTATAAATAATATGTACGATAAATTCTGAAGTTTTGTACCAATTTCCAGTCAATCTGAGGTTTTCAGCAGTCATTTTCCTTTGATTTCATGGGATCTGGGACCTGGAATGCAGCAACCTAGATGTACTTTGTCAAGAGAAAGCATTGTTTGCATCCATAGTTTTCATAACATCTAATTTAAAATGCATCTTGGATTTTTTGAAGGAAAAAAAAGTCTCAGAGACTGTAGAGAGGAAAATGAGCCATTTCCTTAGCTTGAACCTACATGAATTAGTGGTAAAGTGTTGATCTCTAAACTTGCAGTTTCTGAACCATAAAATCTGTTTATTTCACCCTATAAAAGAACATTTTAACTTATATGGCTATTTAAGTTTAAAAGCTATTAGAGGAGTGGGTGGGGAGAGGCAAAGAAGCAGCTTGAATCAGTAATTCAAGCTTGCAATACAATCTTCATCTGCTGCATAGCTTGCATAGAAATCCCCTTCAATGTGGATTTTCTGTGCTTGTAGCAGTCCTGCCATACAGGAAATATACAGTATATATTTCCAACATTATCCATAATTGTAGTAAAGCTTATAAAGCAACCCATTCCTTGTGTGTTCCTGTGATCTGCAATAACTGGATATTCTCAAGTATGCATTTAAAGGAGGGAAAAACATAGCAAGAGCTGGCAGAAGTCCTCTGCAGTGACTTTCCAAAGGGAGTTGGGGGAAGGTCTTTATTGACCTCCTCTTACTGCAGGAACAGCAGCAGCTTTGATTGAAAACCTCCCTAACTTTCTTTTGTATCTGAACTTCAGGGGATTGTGTTTCCCTACAGATTGAAAATGCTGGGGCTAAAACCGTGTCAGTCCAGTGACCTCCTTGGGTGGGCAGGAGCAGGTCACAGCACCCCTGGGAGAGCGCTGGAGTGGGACAAGGAGGGAGTGCTCCTGCTGTAAGCAAGGCAGGGATGGAGGGAGCCTGGGTCCTTGTGCTCCACCCTCCTGCTGCCCTGTGCCGCCGAGAACCCTGGAGAAAGCAGAGAGAGGCGTGTGTTTGCAATGCCAGGTGAGTGTTTGTGCTTTGTGCCAGGGTGGGGCACAGGGAGGGACGGCTCTGCACAGCCTCTGATGCTCCTTCACACACGGAGCAGCCTTGCTACAGCAGTCACCTCCAGCCAAAGGGAAGAGAGGTTTTGATTCTCTCCCTGCAAAATCGGTAGCAAATTGTCGATGCTTTGAGAGGCTGTGCTTCTCTTGAGCTGTGCAGGCCTTTTCCATCTCACTATCCCTGAACTTGCAGTACCTTGCTAAAAATAGTTCAAAGCATAACCGTGAGTTCCCTGAACTGTGATCCTACCAGTTCTGTATTATTCGATTCACCATTCCTTTGAAAGCATTCATCCTTCCCCTCATAAAACTTAAATCAGCTTGTTCTTTGGTCCAAGAGTTGACATCATTATGATGCTACATCCTATGTAATGGTGTGAGAGCTGGAAAAGCATTCACAGCAAAACCACGGGGTGAATTGAATTTGCAGTGCCTCAGCCCTTGCAGTCTGAGCTCCCTCTTGCCCTCCTCATTTACTTGTATTTTTAAAACCTGTGCAGGTCCTTGAAAATACCCCACGATAACAGCAGCACAGCCCTGAGTATTTATCAAGGGTCTTTTTAATGTTCCCACTTTTCTTTCCCTGACCCCACTTGTTTTACAATGTTTGGGAGAGCAAAAGTGATTGTTGTACCAAATTAAGCTAGATTTCTTGCCAGGAACCGTGGATAGAACCTTGTTGACAGATTTGGAAAAGGTTATTCTTTCAGTACCTTTTGAATTATTTTTTTAAGTGTGTCTGCTATGTACTGTTTCCAAAATCAGCTCACATTTAACTGTTTAATATTATATGGCGACAGGGACAAATTAGCACCTTTCATTTTCCTATCAAAATTAACACATCCCAAGAAGACATTTCAAGAGCTGCACATCTCTTATTTAGAAATAAATGTAGGAATCTACTTAAATGTGTTCATCCCAAAATCTTGGCACAAATAAATTTTGAGGGATTTGTCATTGATTTCAAACACCTCAGAGTTTTGCCCATGTTCGTAGAATCATAGAAAGGCTTTGGTTGGAATAGACCTTAAAGATGATCTAGTTCCAACCTCCAGCCTTTTTCCTTACATGTGTTTGGAGTTACCTTTTTTCCTCCTGTGTTTTTTATATGATGATTTTTTTTCTTTTTGGTGGAAAACTCTTTTTAGAGTCTGAAGCACATCTCATCCCATTTTCTTGAGGGCTTCCTCACACGCATGAGATGGTGTTTTGTTTTGTTTTTGCATCCCCTTTTAATGCGTAACTTGGCCTCTGGGTTTGTTTGTTCTCCCCTCTTCCTCTGGAGCATCTGGAATGGGCCACAGCTGAAACTGGGCTAATGGGCAGGGTGCAGAGATGCTCCTGCTAATGGAAGGAAGCTCCCCCAGCTCCTGGCTGGTGTCTATGGCCCCTGGTCACGTTGGCAGGGATTGCTGCCCTTTGCTTTATTGCTGTGCCTCTCTCCAGCAAAGGACACAACTTCGTCCCCAGGCACTGCTGGTATTCAAGGCTTTTTGTATTTTGTGTTAAAAGTCTGGAGTTTGTTATTAAGTATTGGATCTTCCTGGGTGGCTTGTGTTTAGGTGGATGTTGGAGTTCTGACTTTAGCACCAAGATTGCTGCCACGGCAGAGGGAAAATGAAATAGACAGTTTTTTGAGTTGTGTGTTGTGTGCTGCTGGGGGATGTGATGCTAAAAATAAAGGAAATATGCAATATTAAAGTGTTCAGAGATGTTTAGATGCATACTCCAGGACATGATTTAGTGGTGGACCTGGCAGTGCTGGGTTAATGGTTGCACTCCATGATCTTGAAGGTCTTTTCCAATCTTTATGATTCTACAGGGCTGATTTTGCTGTCATAGGAAATGACTCTTTAGATCATTTGTGCTCATTGAAGCTGCTATGCACTGTAGGTACCAATTCATATTCTTTCTGCCAGTTTTGGTCCGTGCAGATACCTTGGGTTAACAGAACAGAGCTTACGAATCCAAGTCAATATGTCTGTGTATTTCACTTTGCTGTTTGAGAATATTAAGGCCAGATTCTCATTTATACCAAGCCCACTAGCAATATTCTGGCAACAGAAAGATGCCTTAGCAGGAATGTAAATTAAAGCCTCTTTATACTTTTAATAGTGTTTGTAGTTTCACTTGGCTGTGGTACAGGAATGACACATGTCTATTCAAATGGCATTTGCCATCCTGTTGATGGTTGCTGATATTCTTCATGCCTCTACCCCTTAACTAACTAGACCATGAGTCTGCTGCAGTCACAGCTTTCCAATTTCCTTAAAATGTGCTTTTTTTCCCTTGAAATAGCTAAACCAGGATTTAAGATTAAGGCAAAGTTTCTGTCCGTCCTTCACTATGTGCACAAATCTCTACTAAATGTCCAGTTCTGCAGTGTCCAGACAGATTACTCTTGCCATGTCCTTTGCTTAAACTGAGGAGAGGGTTCTTCATCTCACTATGCCTTGTACAATGCAGAACACGTTTTTATTTTTTGGACTAAGAAAAATAAAACCTATATTAGGAATAAAACCTATATTTTGGGCTGTTGGAGCAAGAACTTCATGTATTTTACATTAAATCATCCCAGCTTTTACATGCTCAGGCCCATTTTCATTTCGATCCATTTATATCCTGTCTACCAGTGCCTCAACTATCAAATGGGAAATTATCCTCCAAAAAGCCCAACAGTTTAAGGAGCAAAGAAGTGAGACCTGAAGTACAAGGCTTCTAGAAAAGCTGCATGTGAACTATACAGACTTAGGAAAAAATGTCAATATCAGCATCTACTTAATATATTTCAGATAGAATACTACATTTGCAATGTCTGAAATCATGGTATAAGCATATTATTAGATCTACAACTGTAGATCTGACTATAAGTCTTGTGCTAAATTACCACACATTCAACAATGCAGCCTCCAGAGAGCTTTGGAAAAAAGCCTCCAAGACAAATCCAAAATGGGTCTTTGCTTGTTTGGAATTTTTGCTTGTTTAAAAATAAATTTTAGTAAGGGATCACTGGAAAGTCCATTGCCTTGAGATTGACATAGAAAAAAATTATAATGCTCTTCTCTCTCATGGAAATCTGGACCTTTCCAGTGATTTGTCTCTCCTTCCTTCTAAGTTCATAAGAACTTGGTCCAAAACCTGCCTGTAACCTAGGACGACTGACTTGTCAGAGTCTCTCCCTAATGACATTAAGTTAAGAAAATTATGCACAAAGTAAATAGAAAGAAAAGATAGGTCTCTATCAAACTAAAATGACAGTATTTAGAGCTACTAAGGAGTCAGATCTTAGGATATATTGAGAAAGCTTAAGGGTCTCAGTGCACATAAATTGGCAAAAGACTTAAGAAACACAAATATTTATAAGATTCTCTAATTTAGTAAATGGATTCTTAAAAACTAAGACCTGAACAGCCTCCCCACGTGTATGAAGAATGTGACAGCACTCTGCAGGCCTCCACAGAGCCTAACACACAGTGCAAAGCATTTCTGCAGAAAGCTCTTATCTCCTCAATGCTCTTAAGTCCTCCCCATATCTCCCCATGGAGGTTGTGAGTCTTTGCCGCAACACTTTCTATCCAGACAAGCTGTTCCCTCTATTTCTCCTTCATCTGAAAGTATATTTTTCTACATTTCTAGATTAAATGTTCTTCTTATGTTCATAGGTGGCTGGAGGAATTTTCTGAGTGACTGATAAGATAAAGATAGCCCTTTTTGGGAGCAGCTAGCACGAGGAGCATTGTACAGCTGAACGGGACTGCTAGAATTTAATATCTGGTTCTGTCACCAAGGCTCAGCTGTCACCAGTTGCTTACTTATCACGCTGCATTGCTGTTTTCTGCAGGATAAAATATTCCAAACCCAAACATCAATATTCCAAACCCCAAAGTCATAATTTAAGGAGCAAGAAGGCCTCCTCTGTGGAGTGTCCGCTGCTCTCCGTGCAGAGAGGAGAGTCTCTGGAGCTGGAGGCTTCTCCCAGCCCTCATCAGCTGCGTGCTGGCTGGCAGGGCCGGGCCGGGCCGCTGACAGGGAGGTGATGGAGGGTGTGCTGGAGCCCAGCGTGGCCGCGGGTCAGTGCCCGAAATGTGAGAACAGAACGGGCCCGACGCTAATGACTGCCAGGTGCGGGCCGGGCTGGGGCCAGCGGGAATTGGCGCTTGGCACATGGCGCGGGGTTCCCGCCGGCCAAGGCAAGCACAACTGGGGCCTCGTGTAAACAAACAAGGGCAGAGGGAGCTTTTCCTCACGCTGGTTGTGTGCAGAGCCCGTGCACACATGTCCCACGGCTGGCACGCACGGCTCCTCCAGAGCAGGACACCAGGGAGATCCCAGCACCATTTCCCGTTTACAGGCCAAGGGACAAAGTCCCCCCCTGCTAGGGGCTGGTAAATCCCCTGCAGCATCTCTTTCCTTTGCTTCCTTGCCTGCGCAGATGCTCACCTTGTAGGACCTTACCCTTCTTGCCTCAGAAATCGTCCTCCTGGTCTCCCAGGGCGAGTCCCCTTTCAGCTATCACCTCTCCTTTTCTATTCCCAGCCCTCTCTGATACACACCAAGATTATATTTCTGCTTTGGCCTGGATTATATTTTCCAGGCCAATATATTATGCCACTTTCACACTCCCCTCCCTGCCCCATCTGGCTTCCATCCTACCCCCATAAAGATTATTAATATCGCCTGTTTCCAAGCGATTTATTAGCAGGGGCCTAACTGGTGCCATTTCCCATTTTAGTAGAGCACTGAAAATAATCCTGAGGAGTGTGCCCAGCTATAAAAACGTACTTATACTGTCATATTTGCAGTTTCAAACATGCACCACTTGATAGTCTCAAAAGTGCTGTTTAATTGGGGTTTATGGGTTCTAATTAATTACACTATGTAAAAAAATTACTTGTCCCATTACAGCTCTCTGTGGTTTACTCTGAAGAGCAATCTAATTTAGAGATAAATTGTCCTTCTCTATCCCCCTGCTCTCCCTCTTCCCAGCAAGTTCCAGAACAGTTTAATTCTCCTCTAACCCAGGAATTGAGCTGAGAGAAAGCAACATTTTGTTCAGGGGACACAACTTTTCCCCATACCCATAAACAGCCTTAAATGTGACTCGAAGTAGTTCCACATTCTTTCTGCTGAATCAGGCTAGTGAAATTATGATAATCCTGAGGCTTTGCACAGCTCAGGTCTGGAGGGGCTGGGATTTTGCAAAGACTTGAACGTGATGGCTGCTTTGTGCACTGTGGATTATTTCCTCTGATTATACAGAGGTAACAGTGAAGGAAGGTGAGAATGAGTGCAGGATTTTTTGCTGGATGAAGGCCTAGGTTGAGATTTCTCTCCACAGATCTGTAGGAAAACAGTGAGGTAAAGGATCTGCCTGCCTTTATGGCATTTTGGCGTGACAAGCAGCAAAGGGATACCTCTCAAGTTAACTTTCTGTTCTCTCCTGCAGAATCATAAAGCCTGGATTACTCAAACAAATTCTGGGGAGTCTTCTGACTTTTAAATGTTTCCTGGAATGACTTAGTGAAAAATGAGCAGCCAAGCAGGTACACTCGTGGTTGTTTGAAATATACTATTAAATTACATCCCTCACTGTAATGAATTTGGTCTCATGAGGCAAAACATTAAATATAGTAGAGCTGAAGTAGCAAACATTGTATCCTATGACATGAAGGGATGGCTTTACATTGAAAGAGAGTAAGTTTATATTCTATATTAGGAAAAATTCTTCACTACGAGGCTAGTTAGGCCCTGGCACAGGGTGTCCAGAGAAGCTGTGGCTGCCCCTGGATCCCTGGAAGTGTCCAAGACCAGGTTGGACGGGGCTTGGAGCAACCTGGGACAGTGGAAGATGTCCCTGCCCATGGCATGGGGTTGAAATTAGAGGATCTTTAAGGTCTCTTCCACCCCAAACCATTCTGTGATTCTGTTACTTTATCTGGAAGTTAGGGAGTCAGAATGTTAATTAACAAAAAAAGACAGGGCAAAGTAACCTCTTTAATTTGCCTTTTACAGGCAAATGCTTCTTATTTTAGAAATTTCATGTAATTTCAAACTTTTGTGTGTGATAGATACCTCCAAAATTATACCCCCTGCCCTAGGAAGAAAACTTGGTGACCTCTCCATGTCCCTGCTATTATTCTTAGCACTAGGTTACGATTCCTAATGTGACTGCACAAATGACTGTTCACTGGATCAAAGAAGTTTGTTAGTCATGCTTCACTAATTTGCTTATTTTATAAAATTAATAACCAGCATGTCACTTGCTGGAAACTTGGATCATCCTGGGTGTCCGGATCAGTCTGCTTCATGTGCTGGAGCAGAAGCTGTGAGAACTGCCAAATAAAGAGAAAAAAAAAGGATAAAAGAATCACCACAGTCACACGCATTACTCATCAATCTGAAAAGTAACAAGACTTATACTAAGAATTGTTTTTATTAACGTAATCCTCTTGTGCAGTAAAATTAGTTAAAAGAAGTTTTAGTGCATGTATCTAGTTGGTTATATTAAGAATAACTACAACCTGCAATGTTTTATGGAATGAACTAACAAAACAGAGCCTAAACCTGAATAAACCTGAAAATCTCTGGGCAATGTTCGGATAAGTCCAAACAAACCTGAATATCTTGGTGTTTGTACAGTGTTTATGTTTGCTTTTACATGGCTTTTACTGCCTCAGAAAGCCATTTATGAAGAGGAAACAATGTGAAACCTGCTCTTCTCATGTGATTTTCATCATCGAGAGATTTAAGTAAGTGGGATCTGCTCTTTTTGTGCTATTCTGTCCCCATAAATTACTCCTGAAGGCATTAAAAGAGCTTGTGAAAAACACAGTAATAAATAGCCAGAGCACAAACACAAATGTTGCGAACTGCTCATGCTGCTGTGGCAGCAGCTCTGCTGTGAATTTATTGAGCAAAACTGATGAGGGACCTCCATACCTGTGTCAGCTCTGCTCTGCGTGGAGCCTCATTTTACACCGCTGAAACCGATGCTAAAAATCCCTTTTTTATGGGATGACTTTTACAACAGTATTGTGATTGCTCAGGAGCTGACTGGGTTACTCTGGTTCTTCCAGAGGAGCAGAGGGTTAAGGAAAACGAAGAGAGAAAGGAGATCTCAGCGGCCAAAGGCTTTTGTAGCCCGTGCCACCTGCCGCCGCTCCCTGCCCTGGGCGGACCGTGCCTCTGGGCAGGGACAGCGGCGTTGTGTAACAGAGGAGAGCTCTGCCAGGTCCTTTCTCCTGACACATCCCGGACCACAAGCGTGGCCCCTGCATCTGAGGGCGAGGAGCAGCAGGGGCACGTGTGAGTCATGGCCCTCATGACAGGGGAATTCCTCGCTGGCTGCTGGCAGCGGCCGCCCTGAGCGGTTTCCACTGCCGAGCATTACGGAAAGAGCCCTTCTCAGCTGAGTGCTGAATTCTGATTCCTCGCCTCCCTTCAAAATAGAAGGTCCTGACATAGGGGTTTTTTTTTTTTTTTGGTTTAACAGTTCTCATGGCTGTTCCTTTGAGAACTGGGAGAAGCCCAGGTTCACACAAACCCCAGTGTGTCCTTCAAAGGTGACTGAGTCAAGTTGCCTGTCCCCTTGATAAGAAAACAATGAGCAAAATATTAATCAGTGAAACTGCTAGGTTGTCTAACTTGCTATGACATTTAATTAACCCAAACCCCGGGTTCATCTCTTAAAAGTCCCCTCGATCTGGCCACAGGTGTGTTCTGTGCTGGGAGCTGAGGTGGGCTGGCTTTGCCCACTGCAGTCCCTGCATCTGCACGGGGGACTTGGAGCTGCTGCTCCTCCTTTCACAAACTGGTGGTCGGTTCTTTCGGTCAAAAATGTTCAGATTGGGGTCTTTTTTCACGAGGGTATGAAATGAGACAGACCTGTGTGTGTGAGGAAAGAACAGAGTTCCACTCCTCGCACTGCCCTAAGTGGGAGAGACAGGAAAAGTACCTGGAAAATGAGGATACATTCCTGAGTATCACTGTATTGAAAATAACACATAGCACATTTAATAAGTTTTTTTTTATTACAAGATGTAGATGCTACTGTGTGGTATTTTAGAAATAGCTGTACCTGTAACTAGGATTGCTTGAAACTTTCCAGGCTTCTTTATTTCCTTGTAACTCTGTCAAGCTCCAAATATTCACATTAAAATTTTCAGTGCTGGTAACAGCTCTGCTTGATTTATTTAGAACAATTTAAACCCAACACAAATAAAATTTTAAGGGAATTTGGAAGTTTGAGGCAAGGGAGGCATAGGTGTTC
The DNA here is from genome assembly GCA_013390045.1 of Picathartes gymnocephalus. NCBI lineage: Eukaryota > Metazoa > Chordata > Aves > Passeriformes > Picathartidae > Picathartes > Picathartes gymnocephalus. Next base: position 366,405 of record WEKY01031631.1, on the reverse strand, counting down.
TCTCAATTCAGAACGAAATGAAATTATGAAATAACTGAATTTCCTGAATACTGGAAATTTGGAGCTCTGCTTCTACATATTCCTTCAGCAGGGAATGTTATAAAATACAAGTGGTTCTGATTTACCCAGGCACATGTATCCTGATTTCCTGAAACAGACAGACACAGTCAGAAGGCTGAACTAAAATCTATTAGGCAGATTTTTTTCACTTTTAATTTTAAATTGAAAACTTTAATCATTTGGGCATAATATACCATGCCAGGTACCTTTTCCAGTCTTTGGAAAATTTTCACTGATTATGAATCAAGAACAAAAGTATAAGTATACGTAAGTTTATATTATTACACATGTATAATAATATTTTTATCCTATATATTATATTTATCATATATAAAATACCTTTATATTCTAGTTTAAAATTACATTTGTATATAAAATTTATATTTTTTATATATACAACTATGTATAAGGGAGACTGTTCTCCTTGAAAAGCTTATTATTTAGAAATGGATGTCGGGAAATCATGAAATTAGGGTTTCCTGCAAAGTGTTTATTTGGCTTCCTTTTCTACCTGTGCTTGGTTTAGTCTTTAATTACTTGACCATGTGGTATATTTAGCAGAGGACCCTGGTCTCATTCAATTCAGAAGGTGGAGCAGCTCAGGACATGAGTCAGAGCTGGGGAGAGGAGGGGTGGATGCCTGATGGACTTTGTATTTGCTGTGAAAGCAGGGAGGGCGTAGTAAGGCAGAGAATTGAAAAGAAAATATGACATCTCATGGTTCAAGCATCTGAATCCTGCAGAACTTTCATCCAGTCTCAGAGAAGTCGATTTGAACTAAATTCTTCCCAACTGGCTATTAATTTTATTTGGCTTTCTGTGTTTCCATTTGCAGAGTACACTGCCAGTGCGATTTCTCCTGACATGTGATGCTGTACGACGTTAAACATTCTGAGAAATCAATTCCCAGACATCTCAGTTTGGGGACCCAGCTCTAGCAGAATGTTTTGACCTGAATCTCTTTGTGTTTCAGTTTCCCATCTGTTAAACAAGAATAATAATATCCTCCCATCTTACAGGGTGTTGTTAGGAGAAATGAGGGTTGTGAAGCACTCATATGCCATACTGATAAGAGCCCCAGAAAAACTCACAGGAAAATTAGCAATTGTGTCTTCCAAGCAGGTTTGGAGTAGTATGTGGTAAATGAGGCCTCAAGCCACACGCTAAATAATGACACTGTAACAAAATATTGAATATCTGCTTATTAAACGAACACTGTCCATCCTGAGGGAGAATCTGGGGGAAAACAAGGCATAATCCTGTATTTAGAGAATGACTCATAATAGGGGTGAATAAAGGCTTACAGTTAACCTTAGTTCTGACATTTTGATCACTTGCTTTTGCAGATATAAGGGGTGCATGCGCAAAAGGATACCTGCACCTAAAAAGAAACAAAATCTAAGTTCAAAAATGCTTGTTGTTCACTGAAATATACAGGATCTTCACTCTGGTCTCTGCAAAGGAAATGCTTCTTGGTGCCTGGTGGGTTTTGGAAAGACACTGCAGCTCTCCTGTTTGGGAAACAGTTTTCAGGCAAATGGTAAAGTGTAGCTGGCTACCTCTCCTTTGTTTTTAAATGATGAGAAAAGCTGTACAGCTGGGAGAGCTTGTAGTGGAAATAGTTTTGAGATTAGTGCTTGGATTCTTGCACATACCTGGATGGCTCCTGCAAAATTTGCATGGGGAATTACAGCACGTTCTGTCACTAAGAGTTCTTCCTATGGCTTGTGGAACAGGATTCTTGAGTATGTTCCCACTGGGAAAAAAACATGGAGTTTCCTTTTTTCCTCATGAGATGTCTGCTAAAAATAAAGGGGTTTCAGATCTGAAGATCTATATGTGGGCCAATAGAGCTTAAGACCCTAAGAACTCTGTTTCTGGTCTCATATCTGGTATTTCTCGTTGCTAAAATCAGTCCCCCCAAGGTTGACATTTATTTTCTCCACACAAGAGAAAGTGACTCTTGGAGGGGTGAAAGAACAAAACCAATCTCCTCAGCTTCATTAATGAGGACTCTTCATGAGCAGAGCAAGGAATCAGAAAGGCATCTTTCCAAAGGAGACAGGTCCTAGTTATGAAAGAGTAAAGTGCTCTGCCTTCTCTACAAACCCTTCCCTGCTTTCTGAAGGATGGAGAGCCCCATGGAAGAGGGGTCCAGCATGATGCAGTGGTGGATGCTGTACCCCAGTGTCTGCTCTCCTCTTTCTTATTCTCTGCTGTTTGCAAAGTGGAGCTGAATTGGCTTTGCTGGTAAAGGATCCTTCCCAGACACAAAGAAGAGAGGAACAATTCCAGGCCACTTTGTAAGTCACTGGGAACAAAACATATTTGCCCCTGCACCTTGTCAGGGGTGTGAAGCATGTCTGATTGCTTAGCCATCAGCAGGAGGCAGCTCGGGGTGAACCACTCCTGCTGCTTTGCCACTATTAAGATCCAGCAGTACCTTGATGTTTCCTCACTGGCCATAATTTGCAGGATTAAATACTTCAAGGCACTCTAAAATTAGTTCCAGGAGGCATTTTTTGCTTTCATTTCAGAGCTCTCATGAGCCTTTCCTACTCTGTAAGTCTGTTACAGCTAATTACCTGATGGTTACAGCGCTCTAGAAGATTTCAAATATCTGTCTTTTCCACTGCTCTAAAGACCCAGGTGGGGTTACAGCACAGAACGTGTACCAGGAGTGTTTGCCAACAACTGTAAAGAGCTCAGACAGCTTTGTGAGATGGGCAAATAAACCTCTGCAAACAAAATTACCTTTGTCCACTCACTCCATCCGAGATTCAAAGCAAACTTATTTTTGAGCCTTTAAAAACATCTAGGGAGCCACTGAAAGTAATGCTTTTATGTCTTGAGCCTTCTCCATCTCTCTGACCCATTGGAGAGGCTCCAGAATCACAGTACACATTTTCAGCCTCCTGTGCTGTGGTTTAAGAATTTGCAAGGAATATTTGGTATTTTATTTTGAGAACACTTGCAGTGCATGATGCTGCTGGTTGTCCTATACAGGCATGTCACTATCAGAGCCAGAGGTAGAATAATTTTTGGAGAAGTGAATAATCTTATCACAGAAGCAAAAGAAAAAGCACAGCTGGAAGAAGGCCTTCTGCAGAAATCCATCCACTGGCAGCAGAAGATACAGATTTCTTGAAGATAGTTCACTCTGCTTGGTGTTTCTGGCCACTCTTTTTGACCCATGCTGACTATGGCCATGCTGTGATCCTTTCTATTTTCTTCCCATCCTTCCCTAGCCCCCTTGAGATGATTCACTCTCTGAATATATGCATGTGTCATGTACAAAAATCTTGCTCTCCTGACCACAGCAGAAATCCAGAGGGGTTTGTTTCTTGTGATTTTAAAGGCTGATTTTTTTTCTACTTGGCACCATGCCCAAAATAAGTAATCTTCCTCTCATGCTTCTCCTGGTCATCACTGCTGTTAGGATCTTTTAAAACCTGCTTGCTCAGTGCCTCTGAGGCATCAAGGCAGGCCGAGCTTCATCCACCAGTTCCCAGGCTTAATTTTTGAGTTTGGTGTTCATGTTTTTAAGCCCATGACAATCAAAACCCATTTCACGCAGCCAGTACCAGGAGCAGATATTTTCACTCTTTGAGCCATCACTGACCAAACTGAAGTTGTTCCTTCATTTACTCTGCATAGAAGATGTCCATCACCTTCAGGGAGACACTTGGTGAAGCTGCCCACCACGGTAGCTCAGGATTTCTCTCATCAGCCATTTCTGGGAGCCTCCAGCACATCTCACTACCTGAAGTCATGGGTTTTAACCATAGTGGCCTAATGTGAAACAAATTGTAAATGCCAAGACCTAGTAGCAGGACTTGGCTGCCTCAGTATGTTTTTCAGTGCTTACACTTGGAAATGATGTTTGCAAACCGGGTTCTGAGAGTGAGACCCAGCTCCCTTTGAAGTCAACAGGAGTTTCAGCCTCCACTTCCACAGCCCAGGGGTTGGGCTCTTTGTTCTTTTGTCTAGCGCAGTTTGTGTGTAATTCCTACGATCCGAGTGGCGGGCTGGATTTTCTAACATGTTTCCAAACTGTGCTCCTTCTGAGACCAGATTCCTGTACTGCCTCTCCCAAAATAAAATGCTGAAGGAGCATGGATGGAGGAAATCCGTTCAAACTGAGTAAACAGCTCGTGAGTGGAGGCCAGCAGCATTCATTCATGCTCATTCAGCCCAGGCTGGCTGGTTTGATTCCAGTTGGAGCACTCTCTTCATTACAGGCCCCCTGGGGAATGTTAATCTGTACAGTATAAACATTTATAAACATCTACTAAATCATTACACTTCAGCTGCCCCATAAACACTCCTGAATGCTTTCCTTAGGCAGCACTGGTTGGGTAATGTGTGGCTTTTTGGAATGAGTTTACGGGTGTTTGGTGCTGGTAGAAATATGGGGAGAGGGCACGGGAGGTTAAACAACATTTTTTAAGCTCCATGACTTTTTTGGGATAAAGACAGAAGCTGTTTGTGATGAATTGAAGAGGGCCTAGCTGGTAGATGCTGAGGACAAGCCCAGGTTGTAGAGGGGCTATGACAGCCTTTCAGCTTTGCACACTGGATTTTAGTGATGCTATTGCCAGGAACGTCACAAAATGCACTTCTCACCAGTCCATTTGACATTTCCAGACCAGGCAATACATCTTTATTCATCTAGGACTGCAACACAAAGTGCCTCTGAAAGAACTGCCTGATGCAAGGGAAAAGTGTAGAACATAACTTCAGAAAACTGAGCCAGAACTAACACCACCCCTAGAACTGCAATCAGCTGGGCTGCAGGCCCGGGGCTCACTTGTATGTGTTTACAGGACACATAAGTGTGTATATTTATATATATATGTACTGGCAAAAATGAGTATGTTTGTGAACCAAAATGAGCATTCATATATATATATATATATATATATGTATGTGTATATATATATATATATGCTGCCCTGACTGAGCATTCCCAGGACTGGGGTCAGAGTGACTCCCCCCCACCTGTAGAAGTTATATTGAATATAGAATTAGTAAGTAAAAAGCAAACAAACTAACTGGGCCTTTCCATTCTCAAATGGGTAAAGGAAAATTCCCTCAATTATTATTTTTGTTTGTTTGCAGAGGTCTGGAAAAGCTGGGAACCAATAGAGGTGTCATTAATTACTGTGAGGATTGTGCTCAAGTAATGTAACTTGAGCAGAAGTTAAACATGTTATGTGTGAGAGAGTTGTGTTTACTGACAGCCTGATGAATAAGTAACAACTTGATTTCTGAAAAGCATCTTAGGGAAAATGATTTAATTGGCTATAATTATACCATATCCTACACTTGAGTGAATATGCCTGTGTGCACAGATCTGGTTTACTTGTGCATTTCTCAGGTATGTGGCTGGACACCAGGGCTCATCTGCAGGAGCTGCTAACAAGAGCCTCCTTTTCCATCTCCTCCCTCTTGCATTCAGCACACACAGCCACTGCCTTCCAGCTACGACCACACCTGTTTGTGAAATGACAGCACAGAAAACAGAAGATTTTTTTTTTCCTAAGCAGACTTAGATGCACAGTGCATCCTTTTCAGAGCCTCAGGGTCATGTGGCTGTGACAACTCCAGACCATGGCGCGCTCTGCCCTGACCTGCTTGGACACCAGCACCAGGCCAAAAATACCTTGCAAGGAAATGGGACAAGGAAGATGGTTTTGCTATTCAAGTTTACCGAAACCACCACATGAAATCAAACCATACCCACAATAGGCTAAAGGTGAATTTACCATATCAACATTTATAGCTTGCAAATCTGTGTGTGTGTGTATATATATATAAATATTAAAATTTAGAATCTTGTGCATATGGACAAGGTTTGAGCTCACAGAAAGCATTACATATTATTAGTTTCAATTGGCCTTTTAACATCAGTCTTAAAGGGTCAATAAATGAGATTGCCTAGAGGTAAAGCCATTGTTATCATGTGTAGGGTTACAGTCACAGCTGGAGGGCATGGGCAGGGACAGGCTGTCTGTCTGCCTGTGTAGGAGACTTCAGTCACCAGTCAGGGTTCTATTAATTTTATTGTGCCTTAAATTCATATTGTAATTATGAGAAATAAGCAGAGAGAAATATCTCCTTTTAATATGTTTTTAAAAATCTGGAGCCTATTACCCCACTTAATTCCAATTATATTACGGCTGGACTTTTATCTCAAAACACTGCAAATAAATTCAGGCCAAGGTAACTTGGATATATGCTTCCTTGCTCAAAACCAGGAACCTATGGGCAGTAGACAGAAAAGGGGAGAAGAACCATCATGAAGCCTCAGGAGTGCCACATTATGATCTTCTTTAAATACCTGGGCTGAAATTTGGTGACTTAATTCAAAAGCAAAAGTGAATTTAGTGGTCGTACACAAGCCCCTAGTGGAAATCATTTATCCATTTGGAAAGATCACCATATGTTTTATCATCGTGAGGTCTTTGATGACAAAGTAAGGCTTGGAATATCCTTAGCTAGGAGGACTGGGAGAAGCTTTTAAAAGGGAAGGATGGTGTACATCATCTCACTGCTGTGTGGGGTGAAATGTGATACAACACAGCAATTGCTTGGATGTGGGGAGCCCAAAGCTGCAAAAGGGGTAGAATTTGCCTATTGGCTTGATGAATATTGACTGTAACGTTCTCAAAGTCTGAAACTTTGTTATTTTGATACTTCAGCTCTGCTTTAAGTGCACAGCAAGGAAAGCTCACACGACATGGGTACTACAGAGGCTTTTCCATTGTGTTAAAAAATATTTAGAAGAGAGGACTGCAAACACCATCTTATAGGATAAGTCTTAGGACATCAAGAACTCAAGGTGTTTTGCAAGCACAAGGCTGTTGCTTCCAGTCCCTGTGTGTTTACAGGGAACATCCAGATATTTAAGATGACTGGTGTAATGTAAACTCCATTAGAGCCATTTAATATTGGCTGGGCATGATCTGCTGCAGCCTTTGCTCGTATTTCTTGCTTGCCCTGAGGGGTGGGATAGTGGTGGTGAGAATTGTTAGTTTGGAGGACTGAACACCAGCTGCTTAAGGCCATCTTGTGTCAGGCCCCTCTCAGTGAGGCTGTGAGAAGCTGCTCCGTGTAAGCCTTGTGCTCTTTTCTTCCAGCTGTGAGGAAGAGGGGCTGTGCTGCAACACCACCAATCTCAGATCTGGGGTGGGACACTTTCTGTTGGCCTGGTGTGTCTTGAGAGCCGTCCCAGGCAGCCACACAGTCTCCAGGGAGAAATGTGTGCCCTTTTGTGCCACTCCTGCCCTCTGCTCCTCTCCCCAGGTTCCTGGGGTTCCCTTGACTAACTTTGTCCTTGTGAGCACACTTAAATCAGCACTTCCTTCTCTTTTTTCCTTAAATATAAATACCATTAAATGCTCACAGAAGGCACCATTGTCATCCTGGGTGAGTATCTGTGCCCACATAGCTGATTCTTATGTTGTTCCCATCAAACTAATGACCCAGAATATGAAATTTTTATCCAAAAAATCAGTTTCCATTTTGCCAATCCACCTGTCTCCAGTCTTGCCTGCAAAGTGAAGTCTGGGAGTGCCTTTCAAAAAAGATACTGGCCAACTGACTTCCAATAGCAAATGGGCATATGGGAAATTAAATATGGTTCATGAACAGTCAGAAACTGGAAAAAGAGGCAAGGTCAGCTGAAGAGAGCCTAATAGTTCCTGTTGAGGAGAGAGATAAGTTGCACATAGTCCTTAGGTTGACCCGGTGCATAAAAACAAATCACGCAGCCAGTTTTAGAGATAAGCATGGCCTCAGAGTTCCCTGGACAGTGTTTTCCAACACTGATGTACAGCCCCACCCAGGGACTTCGACCAAATGAAGAGATTTGGCTGTGGGAACAGTTCTGCTTCTTCCTTTCCTTGCAGTGTAAGTTTGCACAGAGGGAAAAGTTTACTCTTAAAAGTTTAATGCTGTTAGTGTTAAGTGCTATTTTGCTAAGTTTTGGTGTCTGCATCTCAAATTTTAGCAAATACTATGTTGGAAAACATGAGTGTGAGACTTTGTCTAACTTTACCCCTGCTTTTTCTTATGCAAATGCTTTTAGAGGTGGTCAGAACTGTGTTTGGTACTGCCATGTGAAAGGCACAAGTCTCTCAAAATCAGTCCCTCATAGACTCAACTTGTCCCTGTCACAAAATCTGTGCTGTGCTTAACCTGAAGTAGGCAGAACTCTTACAGTAGGGAAAGGAATAGCTGTACAAACCTCTGCCTGCTAGAAAGCTCCTTTCTCATGGCTGCCGTGGTTGTGTTTTGGAGAGAGGGACAAAGGGAAAGCACTGCAAACAATGCTTTTGCCAAAGTAATTTAAGCTCTTCGACTTTTTCCAAAAGTGTCAATTCATAGCCATTCTTTAAGGAATGAGTAAAGGATTTGATCCACTAGCAGTCCTGCCCATTGGCTGCACTGGTGTTTGGATTTGGCCCTAAATCCTACAGCTGTGCCCATTAAAAATTAGGTAAAAAGCCTTGGCAAAGGGTTCCAACCACCGTTCACAAACATGTTCCCAATATGAAGTGCACTTAATGGAGTTTTGCAGCATTGGTCTCCCTGGCAAGCGCATTAGTCTCTGCTTTCCCTCCCTGTCCTAATGGCCACAGCCAGAGGGGGGCTGGTTTCTATCCACGTTGAGTGGAGAGGCATAAATTGGCATTCCATATCATCATAAAAAAAAACTTCCCAGCAATTATTAAAAGATTCTTATCTCTTGCTCCCTACATGGATAATGAGATCCCTCTCTGCTGGACTGAGACAGCCTGTCTCTCAGCTCACTTAATGAAATGGACCCAAGTTTGCAAATTAGCATAGCCCTGACTCCAAATGTAACCTCTTGTTGTCTAGTTGTACATCAAGGCCCCTGGCTTATGTCTTTTCTTATTAACACCCCGTAATCATGTCAACCCTCTTTAGTTTTCATTTCCTGTTTCCTTTTACAAATTCACTTTTGAGTTTTGAGCAAAATGTTGGATGCCTTTGGATACACTGAGATTTTATTTTTGTCTCATTTTTAACATTATTGCAGTATAAGTTTATCAGTGGGTCCTGGGGTGGATCAGGGAACCTGTTTTCTGTTCCATATTTTTGCTGGTTGGTTGCCATGTGATCTTAAAGCAGCTCCTTTTGTATGTCTGTGCTCATTTCCCTTCCATTTTTTAGGGTTTTTATTTTAGACTGTAAAATCTCAGCGACAGATATTTTGTCTTGGCCTATATTTGGTTGGTGCCTTGTAGAGTGTTTTTTTTGTTTCTGTGAGGTTGTCTGTGTAATAGACTATTAATAACCATAAAGAACAGTGATATTGGGCCCTAACAAACACAATATGCTAAAGGCTTTCTAAGAAGTCAAGAAGGATGAACCCTTTGAAACTCTTTTTTTTTTCTCTCTCCCCTGATGTGAAACTTCATTGTTGGACCTTGAGAGTAATAAATCAAAGCAGTTGAAAGAAGAGAATCATGATTTCTTTTGCCCATGTGTAGCTGACCCAATCTGCCTTTGATAAGGCAGTGTCCTACCACTTTATCCACTACCCTACTAATTATCCTTCACTTTCATGAGCACTAAAATCCACTCACACATTAGAATAAAAAAAGAAACAGGGATGTGATTAGTTGTGTACAGATAAGAAGCAGCCCACAGTGCTAGCTGGGTAATAACGTTTTCTAAGACTCCTTTTTTTTCCCCTAGAATTCATTTCCTCTCACTTCCATCCATTGCAGTAAAAAGTACTTACAGTTTGTAACACAAAAGATAATTCCTCAATGCAAAGCTTTAGTGTGTGTCTTTAAAAGATTTACTCTTTTATCAAGTATTAATTTAAGAAAGGGTGCCTTGTAGGTAAGGCAACGACATCAGTCGTAGTCTCAGGGCAGCAGATTTATTAATTTAATAGGTTTATCCATTTTACAGCTTGGATAATCATATTTCACTAAACTGGTACACAAGGAGCCCTCAGCCCATCTGACAGCTTTATTCTTGTGTAAGTTAACAAGCACATTTTGTACTCATGACCTTGTGAATTGTACAAGTGCGAGGAGCTAGAGAGGAATGACAGACCAAATCCAAGGAACGTGTCAGCATTTCAGTTTTCCTAAGCAAGATTTATAAAGGGAACAGTAAGGAGCCTCAGTTGAAAAGAGAACTTAAACATTTGTTAATTTATTTGGTTTAAGAAAAATATAGAGAATTTAAAAAAAACATTAAAAATTTGGATGTTAATTTAAAAATTAAGGACCTAATATGTTGATCAAAGTTTAACAGTGGAATTGTTCCCCTGACTATAGAGCAGTTGTTCTTGAGTTGGAATAACTGGAAAATAATTGGGCTGGGATTGTCTAAGGTAAATTCCTTTGGTACATACTCATGTTTACTTCTCGTATTTCTCCACACTTGCTGTGGCCACTAAATTCCCTCTATGGGTGTCTAAAATTCTTGAAACTGGCTGGGAATTAGAAGATTAAGGCAAGAATGGAGCCAAGATTTTAAAAAAACCTCGATAAAAAACATTTTGTAGTTAACACCCACAGAAGTACGTGTTGCTCGAAAGCATTTCTTGTTTGCTATATAGGAAAGACAGCAAGCACGCACTTCGCTACTGCTTGACATTTCTTTTCCTATTGAAACTGTTGGAAGAAAAAGAAAACATTTCTCTATTTGTTTAAAAGCTTCATTTAAAACTGCCCTTTGTAAAAGCTGTGTTTCAGTGTCTTGATGAAAAGATGACTTATTCAGGAAGAAGATATTTCCTGTGCAAAATAACATTCAACTGAAAATTAACTTGTGTCAGAAAATTTAGCGTAAAAGTTGGGGCTAATCCCACTCTGTCCTTTTAATAAAAGCAAAAGCTGAGCTACTTACACTGAACTAACTGCAAGCTCTTCAAATAAGAGAGCAAATACCTGGGACCTCATCATAAAATGGTCCATTTGGCAGCAGGGAAAAAAGTGAAAGAATTGTAGACCTCAGGGACTTATTTTCATTTCTATTCAAACTCCTTTACACCATTTTTGACACGTAAAGAGGAGTATTTTGTGCAAATCACAATTAGGCCACGGAGACAGAAATTTCAAAAGCTTTAAGTATTAGTTGAATGTGTCAGGGCAGTGCTGAGATACAATGTGCCTTTAATTTGCTCTCCTCTATATCCCTCAGTTGCATTTCACTCATTTTTGACAGTGGATGATGCTTTCGAAGCTCCTCTTTGCGGGTGTCAAGGTCTGTGTGTCCAATTTGAATACAGAGCAAAGTCAAATACTTGCTCTGAAAGTTTAGAAAACTTCATGTCCTCTTCCAATCACCTGCACTTTCTGGTTCGTGCACAGCAATAGTGTTTGGGTTTAAAGTGTTGTACAAGGATATTTATGTTTGCCAGAGAATTCCTGTCAAAAGGAAATATTATTAATCCTGTTGCATTTTGAGCTGTTGTATTTACAGCAATGTCTGAACTTTCACCATAAAGTACACAAACAAGTGTCACACAGGGAAAACATTGCTCTTGTTGCTAAAAATTGAGTGCTGCTGCCCGCTGTGCAGTAGAAAGAAAAAAAGATATTGTATGAACCTTCTGTTTGGCCCTTTTTTAATTTACAGGGCCTGAAAATTTAATTGTGTCCTGCCTTTAGCCATGTTCCCTGCAGGTCTGGCAGAACTGCTCCGAGAGATTTTTTTTGGTTGTTTTTTTTTGGCATCCTGTGTTTATTTTCCCAGCTGGAAATCTGTGAATTGAGGTGACATTTCCAAGGCATTGTCATGTAATTGAAACTCCCATTTAATTTCTGACCATCTGAGGGAAGAAAGGTGGCCAGTTGTGCTAGAGGACGCCAAAGCCCATCTTGCCTAAAAATGGCAAAAAAGGAGCTTCTTGTTAGTGATGCCACCATGGTCCCAGCAGGCTCTGGAGCTTTTGGTCATTCCCTTTTCCCTCCTGCCAGGCAGGAGCCCGTTGTTCACAGGAACAGGCACAGTCACAGGGATGTGTTTTAGTTGGCTGTGGATGCGTTACCGGTTGGGATCCCTAATTATTATCAATTTGCAGATTGCCTGGAATGTCTTATTAAAATTCGTGCAGAATGATTGATCATAATCAAAAAATTAATCACCAATCAGCCCTGGCAATTAACATTAGCAAGTCTATTTGCATATATCTGGTAATTTATGCTGCTGCTGGAAGAAGGGACTTTTCCTGGATGTTATTGATTAGGGGAGAAGAGCCAGATGCATCTTTCACTGGGACATGAGCCTTCATTAGAAAGGGCTGATAACGTGTAAGGAACTGAATTCTGCTGTGGCATGGGCATCTTCAAGTGCCTGAAAGGGATTTCTTACATTTTAAAAATGGGATATTTTGCTTTAAAAAAGCTTTGACTTTTGGCTCTTGTTTACTGTAGGTGCTTTAAATCCATTAGGATAAAAACACATCGTAATATCAAACCTAGACAGATTTTCATTGCAAGAAGTTGCTTAATAGATGTTATTTACTGTTATGAATAAGGAATTTGCAGGCTTGCAATTAATTTGATGAATTGTGGTATTTAAGCTATGAAGAACTGTTTACAAAATCTTAGTAGTGGTTGACAATAGTCTGCACTGTTCAGTCAGAGGATTTTTAACATAAATTTTTAATATTTCTGCATTTTTTTTTCATTTTAAACTGGTATTTTCATTAATGTATTTAAGGTTTATTATCCAGTCACCAACGCTGATTTGGTTTTCATATTTGCTTGAAATTGCTTATGCGTTAACACATCTGTTTGTGATGTTCTGAGTTTGGTCACAGTTTCTGATATTTACAATCTTTTTTGTACTGTAACCTTTGGTTTCGCTTCAACACCTTTCTGTGTCTCTCATACCTGGTGCTGTAACTGCAACTACATGAAAATACAGGCTCTGCTATCATACATTCTGATTAGCTTTTCATTTATAACTGCTTAAATATTAGGAACAAATTTATTTAAGCCAATAGGCAAAGTGATAACAATTTATCCTCTGGTCATTGTGGCCTTACTAGTGATAGTAGAATTAAATCTATTCCAATAACCAAAGAGGGTCAACAATTTAAGTGCAAAAAGTGTATTGAAAAAAAAGGCCAGCAAAACCAGCATTTTTCTCTCTAGTGTCTGAATTTGAAAGGTAGAACAATGCAAAAGATGTTTAATTTTAAAAATTTGCATTCTTTTGAGTGATATTAATTCTTAGTTGTAGCTTTATTGTAAGCTAGAAATCTTTGTAGTTCATAGAGGATTTTAAAAGAACCTCTTGTATTGAAACTCTAAAACTCTGTGCTGATTTTAAAACTAAAAAGTGCTCTCTAAAATATATGAGTAAATAATGAGAATCTCTATTCCCAACACAGCCAGACTGGTTTGTTCTCTGATGTCAGCTCTGTGCTTATCTCAGTTTTTCTTGAACAAAGATCTTTTTTCTTATTTATCTGTATACACCATTCTGTTTTGCAAGCTTTGAATGCCTGAGTCCTTAATGCCATTAATATATTTCTCTGGGTCTCTTGACTGAATTTTTCTGCCATTATTGAATCCTGAAGTTAATTTGAAATGGGAACAGACCAGACTCCAGTTCTGATACAATGATCAGACCCACAGTTACTCCTTTTTCTCCGGGTGAGCATTAAGTGATCTGAGAGTCAAACCCCAACCAAACCCTGAGATCTTGGATTCACCAGTTATCGCATCTGGTTCTCGCTGAAGTTAGTTGGTAACCGTGAGATCTTGTCACTGCCAAGTTCGGGGGTTAATTGAAATCAGAGAGGCATAACCCATTCAATTGTCCCGTTAATGACAGCCAGCTCCTGCCTCCCTCCCGCAGCCTCCCGTCCCCGCTGGCCACAGGGGACACTGCCAGGGGCCCCTGTCCCCCGGCTGGGAGAGAGAGCTGCCCCGCCTGACTCACTGGAGCCCGTACAACACCCCTGTGAGCGGGGAACGGGGCATGTGCAGCAGGGGAGGGAGCTGGTGACATCCCCATCCAGCATGGCCCAGCCCCACAGCGTTACCAGTTTGGGCTGAGAGCTGGTAATGCTCTGGGATTTACGGCAGCTGTGCTTTGCTCAGAGCAGAGCTTTGGTTGGGGGAAATGGGGGGGATTTGCTGGGATCGTGGGAGACTGGCAGGGATTTCTGGCAGTGATTTGCAAGGATGGTCTTTATGCTGCAGGAGTTCATATAGCACTGGACAAGTAATATTTTATTAAAATATATTAAAATATATCAATTTCCCTTCTTTCACCAAAGTGATATGAGCAGTGAATTCTGCTAGTAACTATTAATTAGCAAACGCTGTGATGGTAACTTTCTCCAGGGTTTCTGCAGACAGGAGTTATGCACTATTTACCCTACAGGAACCAGAGAAGCACGGCAGATTTCAGAACTGAAGAGACATTAAAATGTTAAAATAGATCTGCATCTTCTAGATATATACTGACCTTGGTGGGGTGGGGAGTGGGGAAATCATTGCCTTCCGTGGGAACTGGTGTGGGTATGGAGAAAAAGAAATCTTCCTACTCAGGGTGCTTTTGAAGGTTTGAGCATAAGGATGGAAAACCACTTTGAGATAGATTACTTAGAGATGGGTGGACTATGAGTGTCCTAAAAACTGGAATACTCAGACAAAGAATCTAAAAATACCACCTTGCATGTTTGTCCAAATTGACCAGATCTAAACCCCAATTTTAATGAATGATAAGCATAGGCCTACAAAATCCTTTCCTCCCTTTTCTTCTCACAGCTGCCCCTCCCAGCCACAGCCCAGCTCTCCGGAGAGTCCCAGGCAGGCAGGAGCAGAGACCCCGCTCCAGCTGCTGCAGTTGTGTCTGAACAGCTCTCAGGGCTGCGTCCCTGGGAAATGCAGTCTGGAGTCAGGACCCTGCTCTCGTGTCCTGCACAAACCCCAGACAAACCCACCCCTTGTCTTTATTCCCTGATTTTAATCTCAGTTCTTTCTAATCTGGGTTCGAGTGACTGTTCTCAATACTAGGGGGTGGCAGTGTGAGTATTCCTGAAATGAGGGCTGTGTTCCAGTCACAGTGAGGTGTATAAATCACCCAAATGATTCTTAGGAGTAGTTCTCCCATCTCTTGTTACTCAGCCCCCAGAAATAACAATGTAACAGTGCTGGTAGAAATTCCATTTTTTTCCCCTGCAAACACGTTAAAATGAAACATCTTCATATCTTCTTTCAAAAAGACAAAAACAAACCCCAAACCGTTGAAGTCCTGTAAATGAAAACTGAAATTTTTTGAATTTCACAGCTCTTGTTTAAAAAACAAATACAAAAACTCCTAAAAGTTTTCTTGTTTTTATAGCCACCAGCAGCATTTTCTGGTTAACTAAAAAAAAAAAAAAAACACCAAAACCAAAGTTACTTGGTTCTACTTGATTTTAATGCACAAATATTACTTTGAAATGTGACTTAGTTTGTGACAAGCAAATAAAAGTTATCATTTCTGTTCTGTACACACTTAGAGCTAATAGTTCATAAAAGCTTCTCCTCTGATGGGGTGACAACATATATAGACTATACACAACCACAAAAGGTTTTTTCCCTGTAATTTATGTGCCCCAGCCACAGACTGAGCCCATACACTGCCGAGGAGGAGAAGGTAAATCAATCAAGGGTGATTTCCAGTGAACAGCCATATCACATCTACCACCCATTTGCTCTTGGCTGGCTGAGAAATGAAGCAATTTAAACCTATTGGGTCACATGGAAATGGGGGCCAAAATCTTATCAATGTGCTGCACACAACAGAGCCTCATTTCATCTTCATTTCCAGAGGTCCATGGGCTGTGGTGTGTCCCCGCAGTCCATCAGTGTCTCTGGCTTTGCAGCCAGCTCCTGGCTGCTCAGCTGATGCCAGAGGTGGGAAAAAACAACTCTTTGGTATGAAAGGGGAGGCTCTAGATTGGAACTTTTTTGGTCTACAGAAAAAAAATACACAGGAAAACACGATTAGTGTTCAGTTATAATGCAGATATGAAGATAAGCCTGAGAAATCCAATGTTGGGGTGGAATATGAGATGGGAAAATGAATGTTCTCCATTGACTTGCTTAATGTTTCACATTATCTTGGAAGTGTTCCACTGCCTGACCCTCATGTTTTCAGATTATTTCCACATCTGTCTCAAAGCCATACCCGTCTCAAATGGACCAAGCAGCTAGTTTCTTAGTTAAAATAATAAAAATAAAGTGTAAGAGCACCCCAAGCATGCTGAAGGTCCCCACAGCTCCTGCTCTGTGCAGGGGAGAGCACCTGGAAAGGCTCAGACCCCGGCCCAAGCCCGCGGGCAGGAGTAACACACGGCATGTGTTCGCCGCTGCGTTTTCCTGTTCCTTCTTGCTTCATATTAAAAATGAAATTCCATATGGACTTTCTAATGGTTGCTTGGAAATTGGATGTCTGACACCCCGGAGGGACGTATTGGAATTCTGCACCTGATTGCATTTCTCCCTTCTCCCCCACAGGAGGAGTCAAAGGTTATGGGCCAGAGCAGAAGGAGTTTGTCGGCAGCAGGTTCTTCTCAAACTGAGAGGAAGCTCCTTGCCTTTAATAGTGTGGGTAGCTTGTGTGTGGATGTAAATGGATTTAGGAATCTGATCCAAAATAAACTGACATGAACAGGAAAGCTGAGGCTGAACCCAAAATAAATTGTTCTCATCCTAAACATTGGCAAGAGGAGTGAAACAAAGCAAGCAGAAATAAAGAGGCAGTTCAGAGCTAGGCACAAATCTTCATCAAAATATCTTTCATTTTTTAACCTGCCTGAGGAAAAATAAAAGGGCTTCTCTGAACTATAACACTTCTAAACAGCTTTTTGAGAACTTCAGAAATAAGTATATTTTTAGTGTCTCTTGCCATGTTCTCTGCAGTGTGATGTTACCCTTGTCCCAAGGGACCTGGATTTATCTGTGCCAGGGTCACACAGGACGGTTCATAGCAAAAATCTCTCTCCTGAATCTTCCCAAACATCTCACAGTGCCCTGGGATGCTCGGCCTTGCAATGCCTGCAGGGATGTCAGCACAGGAATGGGCAGGGACACCCAGTGCTATTGAACTGGGGCTGCTGGAGTAGGGCTCTGCATATTATTTCAACAAATCTTCTCTCTCCAGTTTAGTTAGGGAGGCAGAAATCTGTTCTTGCACCTGGGTGTTATGTGAAACAATGACAAGCTGATAACAGCAGTATTTGCAATTCCAAATATTTAGAAATCTTGAATCAGTTGTCCAAATCTTAGAAATAATGAAATAATTTTTAAAAGAGAATATTTCAGGTTATGTCTAATTTCTGCCTTCTCAACTCTTTTGGGTGCAGTTGTTTCACTTGTGAAGTGTTTTAACAGAAATACACGAGTTTGAAGCTTGCTTTTAAAAATGACACTCAGCTTCTGACATATTCCTGTTTTCTAGATCCGAGCTTTAACAGCAAGACCAAACATTCTTGGTATATTTATACTTGCTAATAAATGCAAACTCCTTGCCAAAAGCATATCCCCCACAATATGCAGAGAGCATCAGAAGTGAAAAGTAAATTAAATCTGTGACTGTTTCCTAGTTCTGTACTAGAGGTTGCACGAATTTAAAGCAAGTGTGGGTTATAGCCAAATTTTATTGCATGGGTTTCATTTACAGTTACATTGCTATTGTCAGCTAGCCAGTAACCTCTATTCTAGCCATCAAACATCATTAAAAGTTCAAGATTGGTAAGAAATAATCAATATAATAATATTTTTAAATTCTCTTCTGCTTTTCTGTGGGGTTTACCTTACATTTTTTCCTATAAGTTTTGTTTTCATCATTTATTTGAATGGTGACAGCTAAAACTTTGAAAATGAAAGTTGAGATTCGTAACAATCACCTAATGGCTGAGGCCAAGGTGGTAATGAAAGCATCAGTCATCTTGAGACCTGGGATATATTCACAGGAATTAACAAAATCACTTGAGCTGGCAATGAAGGAGAGGTTGTCTTGTCACCAGGTCGCTCTGCCTGTATGTGATTTTATTTTAAGACTGTTGCTGCATTCTCAGGTTGTTTAAAGACTGATAGACTTTATATAGATTTTCTTCTAAAGTGTGCTCTTTGTAATCTATAGGCATGGCTGTTTGCAAGCAGACAGCCCCAGTCCAGCTCTAGCCTGGTGTTATTAAAACATGAGCAGTCTTCATCTTGGAGCTGCTTCTCACCTGGCCAAAGGATTCCCTCCAAATGTCCTGTGCTGGACCCTGTGACATCTGTGTCCCGCTGCCCAGCCTGTACACACAGACAGGGTTCAGTCCTCAGTGCAGCAGATTGCTCTGGTGATGGCAAGAATTAGATTCCCTTGACTTCAGCTGTAGTTGTAAAACTTTGCAGACACTGAAGACACTTTTTCTGTGTGTGAACTCCCCAGAGTTTCAGAGAGTTTGCCCTCTCCAAGGAGCTGCTACCAGTGTTTTCAGGAAGGTTTTTAAAAAAGAGCGTATTCAAATTGTTACCCTTAATTGACATAATATTGCAAAAATCTGTGTAGCTTATTGGCCTGACAGAGAAAACAGCTTTTCGGAAGTCTCCCAATATGAAATATTCCAGCCCTTGTATTGTTCTTGTGTATGAAGTGCATGGAGAAAACAAGCAATTAAATACCAGATGGATTTCCTCTGAAATGTAATTACTATCCAGGTGCAGTCCCCACCTTTCATAGTCAAAGATTTCCATCATTTTAATAGTATTCTTTTAAGTTATAGTATCTCCTGAGCTGAGCTATCGGCCAGTGCACCTCACACATGGTGCTGGGGAAAAAGAGAGGCTTCACCTCTCAGTTCTCTTTATCACTGGCTTTTTGTCCTGAGAATGGGAGTTGAGATGCCCACTGGTGCCCACCTGGGCAGTGCCTTTCTGTGGGGGGCACACCAGGCCTGGGGAGCTGTACCGAAATTCATTTCTCTTCACAGAGAGCCAAGCAAGAACATTTTCCCCCTTCTCTTTTCCTTGCAAAGGAGCAGACCAATAAAATAATACTAATAAAAAAAGGCATAACCAGTCTGCCCTCCCATTCTGACATGTTGAGTGCCAAAACCCAGATCAAGTCTGTAAGGCAAAGTGAGAATGCAGTGAAAACAGGGGCTTTATTTTAAGGGCAGAGCTGTGAACTTTTTAACTCTCTCAGTGCTGCCGGATGCGTCTCCTCACACTGCACACAGCTGCTGAAGGCTTCCAGGGATTGTGGGTGGTGGGTGAGGAAAGGGGGAGAGGTAGTTTAGCTATGCACAATATTTCCCATAAGAAATAAAGCAACAGAGTCTCACCTCACTGCCTGTTTTTCCACATGTATTGAGACGGGAATGTATTTATATAACCCTATTAAAAGGGAACACTCAGTAGCAAACTTGGTCTTTAAATAGCTACTGTTCTGCATATTCCCGTCACCAAACTCCTCAATTTCAACTCACACCCACTTACATTCTTTTGACATATTCCTCAGGTTTGGGTTTTTTGTGACTTTGGGGTCAAATCCAAAACTTATTGAAAGCAGTGGAAAGACACTTAGTGAATTCAGTGGAATTTGGATAATACTCTTAGAGCTCAGATACCATGGTGATAAATGCAATAAATTACATAGACAAAGGTGGCTCATTTTGGGCTAGCTTTGCTTCTACAGAAACAATTTAAACTGTTGCTATTGACTGCCGCAGGAATTGGTTCTTCCCCTTCCTTGGTGGCATTTAAGCAGCTCTCAAAACAGTTTGCAAACAAGGGGAATATCTTTATCTCCCATTTACAGAATGGAATAAACTGAGACACAGAGCCACAACTAAACCTGGAAGCCAGGCTGTGCAAAAGAGCTGGAATTAGACCCAGATACCAGTCCCTGGACCACCCAGTGGAAAAAGAGTCTATTAGCTGCTAGCAGGCTCCCAGACTCTCCTGGTGCTCCCAGATCCCAGTGGTGCCAACAGGAGCAGAGAGGGCGACCAAGGCCGTCCCGTCAATCGCTGGGTGTTAATGAACTGCGCAGCCCTGCAGAAGCCGTTTGTTTTTCCCACCAAGATGCATTATTTCATCCTTCCCCCCACCTCAGTGTTCATATTTTCCCTTTGACTCCTGTTATTTTGGTTCCATTTAGCAAGTACATTCTTGGTTTTTTTCCCTGTGTCCCTCCAGCCACCTTAGTTTGCCCTTTTTTTTCCTTCTTTCCCTTAAAATCTTTTTTTCCTCATTCAGTGTGCTAAGTGGATTTACGACCCATTTAGGCAGCTTACAGTGGCACTGCTTTTACAGTTCAGAGGCAGAAGGGCCATAAAAAGATTTACAGTTAC
The DNA here is from genome assembly GCA_013390045.1 of Picathartes gymnocephalus. Classification (NCBI taxonomy): domain Eukaryota; kingdom Metazoa; phylum Chordata; class Aves; order Passeriformes; family Picathartidae; genus Picathartes; species Picathartes gymnocephalus. The sequence continues at coordinate 345,998 of WEKY01031631.1, read as the reverse complement.
AGCAAGAGTCTGTTGCGTGGAAGTCCGAGATCCAAATTAGACAAAGGGAGTGGGGCTGTGTGAGTGGCCAGTAAAAGAAGCTTGGAAACAAAAACAAATGAAACTGCTGTTAGAGAAGGAGAGTGGGGTGGGGGCAGAGAAGGAGGAGGAAAAGTTGCCGGTTAACTTCACGTTACTATTGCAACAGCTCTGTTAATTCTGTTATATAAAGCCCTTTTTCCTCCTTTTTTCCTCTCTCAATGTTGTTGTTGGACAGATTTCCTTTACAAACACAAATCTCAAACTGGAGACCAGCAGCTTCACACAGTAGTTCAGATTCCAAGGCAGATATTCCCAGGATGCTGGCAGCTGTTTCTGCTGCTGCTGGGACTCGAGGATACAAACACCAGAGAATAAGCCAAGTGGCTGAAGGAACAGGACTGGTCAGAGTGGAGGACTTTAGGTTGCATTGCATGAGGATAGTCAGGTATTAAGTAGAAGCTGGAGACAGAGAAATAGATTTGATCCTCTCCCACACTAGATTTTTCCTGCTGATTTCAAAAGTAACAGGAGACCAGGCTTGACCAGATCCATAACAAGCTGAGGTAAAAGGGAGATTTTTGACACTAAAGGAACAGTCCTGGGCACAGAGTGAGCCCATTGCTGGAGTCTGCAGAAGGCTGGGGGGGCTTTGGGGCAGGTCAGCTGTGGTCCAGGTGCTGTGCAGGCTGTGCCATGGCACTGGCCCTGTGCTGAAGGGCCTTTTTGAGGGCTCTGAGCTTCACAGCTCAGGGAAGGTGCTGTGCTGGTGCAGCCACAGGGCTGGGCACTGCTTGGAATGCTGGGGGAACCAGCACGAGTAGTCTGTGCTTACCCACCGAGATCCCCTCCACTGGGGTTCTGGCCATCGTTTGGTTCCTTGGACCTTGTTGTTTGGTGTCTTGCCTGTTCCTACTCACTGTGGGCTCAAAGACCTCCAGTAAAATTAGTGTTAGTGGTGGTGGAGAGGCCACTGGGATCCCTCGTATGAAAATGTGCTCCTTGAAGATAGACCTTTAACCCATGTTCTTTGCTCCCACACATTCTCACATGGATGTTAACACTCAATTTTCTGGATGTCTGTAAGAGGAGAAAAGAAATCATAATGCTTTCCCTAAACCCTTCTAGATCTAATTCTTCCTCCTTCAGAGGGAAAATCTCCTAATAAGAAGAATGGCCATATTTTAGACAGTTTGGCTGGTGTTGTTCTTTCTGGAGGAAGAAGCAGTGAGAGAGAAGCTTCAGCCTAAACCAGAAACACCATATCACTCAGACCCCTATTAAAATCTAACAGCTGGTTGGCAATTGCCAGCTGGACATCTCCTGCCCCTTCTCCCCTGCCCAGCCCTGTATCAACCCGTAAGAGCAGCTGGACCCTCTCAGGGCTGCACCCGTGGGGTTCCTGGTGCTGGTTTTGTTTCCTGCATGTTCCCAGTGCTGGGCCTGGCATCGCTGTGGGTTCTGCTGTGCTGCCAGCTGTCCCTGTGCCCCCAAGCCCCAGCTGCCCAGGCACTCGGGACACTGATGGCTTTGGTGGCCCCCACTGGAGATTTTCAGCAGGACACAGCCGTTCCCAGTTCTGCTGTGTCAGGGCTGTTCCTCTCTCCTCCTTTTTCAATCTCACTCTCGCTTCTGCCTCATTCCCTTTTTTCTTCTTCAGTGAGAAGGGCCTTGAACTTCTGGCAGAGACTTGACATATGAGAGAAAGCACTGAAAAGGAGAAAAGACTGTATTTTATGAGTGATGGTTAAAATGTATTCTTGAAGTACAATTTTTTTATGTTGAGTATAGTCGGGTGGACAATGTAGCAATTTCCATGAAAAATTCTTAGAGAAGTAAAAGGTTTCATTTTTCTGGGGGAAAAAAAAAATTAAAATTAATATAGTCTTTTTACAGACTTACCATTTCTGTATTTCTTGTTGATTTTTTCCTATTCCCTCTTTTTATTCTGTTCATTTTTCTTCTATATTTATACAAGACATATAACTCCCAGTTATAAAGTTTAAAAAAAACCTCAACCAGTAAACTAGTAACTTTCAGACTTTATTATGATTCTATAAATTTTAAAACCAAATCAGTATTTGCAGTTTGAATCAAGCTGGCAAAAACATGAAAACCATTATGGATCTATTTTGGAATATCTACTGTTCTTTACAGAAATACGTATATATTTCTAGGGGAAGGTGGATAGAGAAACCTTCTGCTTTTATAAGAAAATAGGAATTTGAAATCTAAGTTTTAATGGCCAGCGATATCACAGGTCAAAACAGCCAGGATCCAACAGCTGGCTGGGTCTGAGATCATCAGAAAAGGTAAATTAATATTTTTCTCCTGCTGAAATTGTTTTGACTCTTTCCCCTTCTGTTTTACCTTCCACTCATCACCTGTTTCAGAACAGACAAAGGGCCATGTAAGGGACCCCTCCCCACAGCCTCTGTGTCCCTGATGGATCCCCTGTGGCACTCCTGGGGAGCAGGAGGTGCTGCCAGCCCCGGCACACACAGTGTCAGGGCAAGTCCCACATCCCAGCACAGCTCCGGCTGCCCAAGTGAGCTGAGTATCAGAAACTACTTTTTCTTACCCAAGGAGGGGCCCCCCACATCCCCTCTGAGCTGTTTTGGACTCAGAGAGTGCAATGTGCTCCGTAAACAAATAACCTGTGTTTGTTTAACTGGGTCACTATGAGCTGAGTGCTACCTCGGGCACGGGAGGAAGTGGTGGGACAGGAGCAGGAGGGGAGACAGCAGCAGCCTCAGACCCAGAGGACTCGAGGGAAGCAAAATAAGGACAGCTGCCAGAACAAATGCTGAGCCTTTTGGGAAACTGTTCTGAGGTCTCATGAAAAGCCAGAGAACAAAGAGGTGAAGGAGGGCACCAGTGATGCCAGACCTCCAGGAGAGCCCTGGCCATGGGCAGGTTGCTCCCGTCCCTGTGACCAGGTGCCACATTGCTGTCCTGCTCTGCTGTCACAACTCGGATGAGGCTGTCTGTGCACACTGAGGCCAGAGCCTCTGGGCTTCTGTAGTCCAGGAGCATGAAGCATTACAAAAATGAATGGGAAAAAATAAAAGGTAAAAAGAACTTGAAAATAGCAGCAACTCTCTGTCAGTCTCTGTATGTGGTCTACCTTTGGGGGCTGGAATGAGTATCCTCAAAGGCACTTCTGTGGCTGAAAATCTGTAAGGTCTCATCAAAGCACAAAGTTGTGTTAGAAAGAGCAACATCTGGGGATATTCCTGGATGTTTCCTCCAGGCTCATCTCCTTGAGTTTATGGCCCTCTGGCTTGTTTATTAAATTTTTTTTTGGGGTTTAAATCATCATGCAGGCTCATTGTGAGGAAAAAATGCCCATCTCAGCTTCTGCTTACACAGAACTGATTCAAAAACCCTTGTATTTTCAATCCTTGATTTGTCTAGAATTTTAATGTAATAAGTCCCCTTTTTATTCCACAAGTGATTCAATGTGGGTTTGGAACCTGAAGTTCCAAAGCCTGCACGCGGCACCCAAGAGCATGGAATATGACTTCTCCAAGCTTTCTGTGTTCCTTGGCCAAATCCTGATCTCTGTCACCTTACAAAGCTTTGCTGGGTAGCAGAGACAGTGACCTGATCCCGGATTACAGTAAAATGAGGCTTCACTGATTTACAGCTGAAAAACAAAAAAAATATCTGCCACAGTTCCTTTCACCCCAGGGCTGATGGCTTGATTTTGTTGCTCAGTGGTCCATGGAAGGCTTTTTGGCTGCTGGCTTTTGGAGTGGGTATGGTAATAGGCAGTGGCCATAACGAGCTGAGGAGCTGCAGAGCCTCAACCCATTGACAGGAGCAGAAATGACTCACAAAGACACCAAAGCAAAATGGGCAGCTACAGGGATACAGGAGTGGTACAGTAAATAGGATATCCTGCCAAAATGCTGTTTAAGTGGCCATTAATGGACATCTGAGTTTTGCTAAATAATTAATGTGTCTGTTGTGTTTTTTTCTTATAGATCTTTCAAGGAATTTAGTTTCTGTTCCTTTACATTTAGTTTCTGTTCCCTGAAATGTTGCTTGTGAGCCTGTCTTCTCAAGCATTTGTAGACATGATCTGTAAGGCAGATTTCTAATAGCAGTTCCTGTCTGTTATGGTCAAAAAGCATTAGCCCCAGGTGTGTGAGGAGGCAGATAGCTCTCTTTGTTCTCCTGGTGCAGTTTGGAAACTGAGGTGTAACCAGCTGAAGTGGGATTGCCAAAGGCAAGCTGTAGGTCTCTATAATAGGCAAGAACAAGTCTTGTCCTTTGACTAACACAAAGCAAAACATTAATGGCACTCTAAAAACTACTTAAATGAGCTGTCTGAATCCTAGGCCTCCAGGGGTTCTAAATAACACTCTTTTGTCCATCTCTACCCGTAAAAAATGTCTATTCTATTGCTGTCTGGACTGAAAATATCAGTGTGTTGCACTGGCTTTGCAATCTCACTTGGCTGACTCCCACAATGCAGAAATATCATAGAACCACAGAAAAGTTTGGGCTGGAAGGGACCTTAAAAATCATCTCGTTCCACCCCCCTGGGGCAGTGACACTTTCTACTAAACCAGGTTGCTCCAAGCCCTGTCCAACCTGGAACTTCCAGGGATCCAGGGGCAGCCACGACTTCTCTGGGCACCCTGTGTCAGGGCCTCACCACCCTCACAGTGAAGAATTTCTACAAAATATCTAATCTAAACCTACTCTCTTTTGGTTTAAAAACTACTCCCTTTTGTCCTGTCACTACAAATATCACATAAACTACAATATCATATAAATAGTTGCAGGGAGAAATACTGGTAGGAACTAGTCCCCTCTGAATACAAGTTTTTATGTCCTTTTTCAGATTTTCTTTTGTGTCTTTGTGGTTGGGCTGGCTCCCCCAGATGGCTGGAATAGGCTTTGTTTCTTTTTTTATCACAACAACTGGATATCTGGGGAATATTACCACCTTCATCCCAAATCCTGGCTGTTGATGTGAGGAGGATGTCAACTGTAAAGGAGCAACTCATTCTTTTTATCACCAGCTCTTTTTCCTCAGTACCAATTGACCACTTTGGCTTCAGCTTGTAGTTCCTGAAGGGACATAAACCAACATAATCATAGCACCAGTGGCTGGCTCAAACACAGCCCAGTGCTGGGGGAATCAGCAGGGCTGAGGTTTTGGGTTGGTCCTTGCTGAAGATGGGGGATGTTCACCAACATCTGCTGCAGATGTGGGTGTGGATCGGGGGGTTTGGAGGCAATTGTTGAGTATTGACCACACCAGTCCTAAAAGGTGGACATGACACTGAGTGCTCTGCTCTTAAAAATAGCAGGTAAATCACAAATGAAGGCATCAGCTTAGCTCCTAATGATGGTCAATTCCCTGAAACAACCCAAACCTTTCACCATATCCGCTTAGGACAAGGTGTTCTTCCTCTTCTGAGGCACAAAGGAAGGAAATGTATCTTCAGGAAATGTTTATTTTACCCATGGATTGTCTGAAGCACGGTTTGACAATACCCGGAAAAAAAAAAGTCCCCATAAAATTAATATAAAAATAGGTGGGGTTATTGACAAAATGCATGATTTTTATGAGCTAGAGGGAAGAAAATGTGCTGTAATGCTCTGTGCCAGCAGCTAAAGTGCAACCGGGCGACTGCGGTGCAGCTGATGTGTGACCCATGGACCCTCCCAGCTGCAGGCCAGGTGAGTCAGGGGACAGGTCCCTGTCCTTGTCCTCCCAGCCATTGGCACATCTTAACACAACCGTTTGAAAAGAGAACCAGTGAGATACTTAAAAATAATAAATATTTACATGTTGGAAGGAGAGATGCTTCTTATCACCAAACACTGAGGGGAAATTTAACCCTCCAAATCTACAGGAAGCCTCTTTCTTTCTTCAGACCCCAGGAGATGTGTTAGACACATTTTTTCTGAACACAGAGGCTCAGCTCCCTCTCCTGTTTTTACCACATTTCTTTATCCTAGCCGTGGAGAGCCGTAGCAGAAACCTTGAAGGCAGCTGGTCTCTGGAAAAGAACCCTGTGAGATTTAATGCCTTGACTTAGAATGAAGGAGTTAAAAAGAAAATAAAAGAAATATTTAATTTAGTTCCCTACAACAGAGATCTGTCCAGTGTCCTCCTCCCAGCCTTCCACGGAGACCCCCTCGGTGGCTGCCTCATCCCAGGCTGCAATCCACCGCAGACCTGTGACCTCCTGCTCCTCCAGGCTGGCTCCAGTGAGCCACGCTGGGGCTGGGCTGCCTGAAACAGGCTTGGAGAGAGCCTTCCACAGAAACCTCTAAATGGGTTTTAATGTCTGCCCGCCGTAGGATTCCCGGAATTAATTTGTGTCTGGCTTTTGAAATCAGGGAGGTTGTGTTGAAGAAGATGGATGCTCCTAAGAAGTATTGGAAAGAATGAAGGGCTGACAGGAGTGGTTTATGCAGCGAGCCTGGCCATGGATGCAGAGTAGTAAATGTGGTTGGTTGATTGAGATCAGATTTTTTTTTTTTAATTTATTTTTTCCAGTGGCGACGCCCAAGTAGTTTATTTATTTATTTTCCCCTTTCACCTAACAACAACAGTGTATTTTATAAATCCCTGTGGTTATAAATCTAGAAGGATGTCATTCTTGGTTTTCTCAGAGGCCAGGAGTCTATACCCACAGGAGACGGATGGGAGAAGTAGCCAGCAGACTTTCTATATTATTGCAGAGGATTGCAGGAACTGGTTTTGGTTTACACCGCACGGGGAACGCAGAGTCTGCACAGAGCATCTCCATTTACTGCTTCCTCTGCGAGCAGCCAAGGCAGGATTGCTGACACTCCCTGCACACAGTTCCTGGGCAGGGAATGATGCCCTGCAAAAGATGCAAAGCCACGGATTTGCATCGGCTCTTTCTTTTATTCTGCTTTCAGGATACAGCCTGAAAAACTGTAGCAGTGCTTCATGCAACTGTGCAAAGCTCATGTCAAAGTCCAGGCCGGTTCAGCTCCTTTCTGCACTTTCACTCTGTGCCCTGTCCCAGCAGAATGGCTCCAAGAACTGCATGAAAAAAGAATTCCCTTGCTTTGTCTTGCAGGGAGCAGTGGCAGATGAGACTTTGAGTTCCACAAGGTGTGGGTAGCAAATAAAGATTGTTGCTGCAGGACGAGTCAGGTTATGCTGCAACGTGAGGAAGTGTTTTTCTGTAGTTCAGAAGATGATTTTTAAAAGTAGGGGATTTAGTTTACATATTTTCATACGCTACAAGGTCAGTTGTGGAGTGAGAGCTGGATTTAGCTTTAGAGTCATCTCTCAGCTTTGAAGAAAGTAAAAACAACAACAGGCATGCTTGATTTTGGTGCTTTGCTTCATCTTCTTGCTGCTTTGGCCATAGGGCTGCTTGTGGTGTTGTGGGAGCAGCCCCACAAGGTCTCTGGTCCTTCCCTCCTCTTCCTATCATTCACCTCCTCCCCAGCCCTACCGGAGTCAAATATAAACTTTCTTAAAATGCACACAAGATTCATTCCACTTGACCAGGCCTGGCTTCCCAGAAAATAAACAGAGAGAGTAGAGCCAGCCAGCCTCCTCTCCTGGAGCTGCCAGCCTCCAGAGAGCTGGCGGGTGATCCAGAGCTTCTCTGGGCTTTTTGTAGTGGAGAAGAGGGTGGAAAGGAGAGGGAGCCCACCTAAAGGATTTCTGGGGTCTGCTGTAAGATAGCAGTATTGCTAAATGTCTTAATTGTCACAGTTCCAACTTTTTTCTTGTTTCAGTCTCAGTTGGATAGCTGGACACAACTGTTTCCCTGCCCTGGAAATGGACCCAAAGGAATCAGGAGGATCTATTAGTGCTACTGGTAGAAGAGGATTCTTCAAAACCCAGCACTTAAACTAGTCCAAACAGGGCAAAAACCAATTTCCTTTTATGACCATTTTTACTCTTATCTTTTGCTTTCAAGGGGCAATGGTTTAGACTTAGAAGGAGAGATTTAGATCAGATGTTAGGAAACAGTTCTCCCATGTGAGGGTGGCGAGGCCCTGGCACAGGTTGCTCAGAGAAACTGTGGCTGCCCCATCCCTGGAAGTGTCTGAGGCCAGCATGGATGGTGCTTGGAGCAAACTGATATACAGGGTGACATCCCTGCCCATAGCAAGGGATTGGAACTAGACAATCTTTAAGGTCCTTCCCAACACAAACCATTCTGTGTGGTTATTGCTATAAAAATGAAAAAAAAACTCAACCAAACCAAAACAAAAAAAAAAGAGAACAAAACCCCATTATCACAGAAGCTATGTATATTCATTAAAAGAATGACTAAAAAGTAAAGAAAAGAATATGCTGAGCAGTTTTGCAACCCAGTTTTGCCTTTGGAGTGGATTGACTGAGTTTCTGCTATGCAGTGGTCTCTCAGTACTCACTGATTGGGGTGTGCCAGTGCTGTGCCCTCTGCCCACGACAATGGACAAGTGAGTGGACACTGGAAGGCTTCAGTTCCTGCTCTCCAGGGCAGCTCTCCCAGACTCTGGACTTGCCCTGGCTTCTGTGCCAGCTGCTGGGACACTCTCTCCTTCAGTGCCTGGCAGTGCACTCCAGGCAGTGGAGCTCTGCGGTGCAGCTGCCCTAAAACCACAGGGCCAGCCGTGACCTTTTGGACTTGAAGTCCATGCTTTTTTCTTAGACTCCCAACCCCGCAGGTGTTACCCCTGCAATTCCCTGGGAGCAGCTGTGTGCAGGTGATTCTCTCTGAAATAGCATGGGAAAGAAACACGGGTAGACAAAATAATAAATACACCTGTATAGGCCTCCCTTCCCTTGCAGGCAGGAGATGTTTTGGGACCTAGGTCAGAGTTACCTGATATGTCCCGGATCCCCTCTCCCAGCTCTCGTCACCTTCTCTAACTGATGATGTTTATCTGCTTTGCTTTTCCCAGGACAGGTATCTTTGATCTCATCTGGTCTCACTGTTAAACACTCTCTCTTGCAACGAAAGCATGAGCTTCTGATCCTCTCTAATCCCAAAACATCCTGTGTGATTGAGTCTCTCGACTTTCTTCATGCTACCAGCAATACCTGAAGTTATTAAAAAAAAAAAAAAGAAGACAAACAAAACAAAAAGAAAACTAAGTAAGAGAGCCTTTACACTGTGGCAAACCTGCTCTTTTTGGAAAAAAAAATTGAACTAAGCCAGCTGCAACTTTCCCTCCTGAGCACTAAGTGCAGAACGCAGCAGTAGCCACCGTGAAAACTCAAACACTTTCCTCTGTGGGTTTTCTGCTCTGCCTATGCTGATATTTACAGGCAGCCTTTACAAGGACAAATATAGTTAATGAGGATTGGACAACACTTCTGCAAATTACTTATGTGCTGCTAAGGATAATATTCAAAGTTTAAAAATAAAAAATCAAGGGAAAAGGTTTATTTTCATGGTAGGTTTCTATTTGCTGCTATTTTTTTTTGTCTTTACTATCTGCTGTTTTCCTCTATAAGTATTATCTATTCAAGACAGAACAGATTAAAGCTAATTGTTAGGCACCTCTTTTTTTCCTTCTTACTGTTTTATCTCCTAAGCAACTTTATTTGGTACAAGAAAAATAATCTGAATTCCTGAAGTCAGAAACATGGAGTGGGAGTCCGGGAAACTGGCTGCTGATCTAATGCAGTTTTTGCAAGTGTGGTTATGGTCAGAAACTCTAAATATGGCACCGTGTTACTGTACACACAGTGACTGAACCCTGTGTGTCAGGGGCTGAGTCACAGCACTGTAGTTTACTGACAAAAACATGTTTTACTCCTCTTGCTAGTGAGGAGTCAATAGAGCTGGGTGTGAAAGCGTTGAGCTCCTTGCATGGTCAGCAGCTGAATCACAGAATCATGGAAAGCTTTGGGTTGGAAAGGATCTTAGGGCAGGGGCACCTTCCACCATCCGACCTTGTTTCCAACGGGTTTGGTGCCTGCCCAGGTTTTGCTGGTGGTGAGAGGGGTGGAAGCAGCGGAAGGGACACAATTTGACAAGTGGATGTCGAGGTGTGGCTTGGCTTGTCTGCGATGAAGAAGCTGAGGAGGAGGGAGCACTGCTGGGCACCCCGTGGTGGGGCTGCACGAGGGGAGCACAGTCAGGAGAGCTGTGATGCCCATGGCCATGGTTCTCCTTCTGAGAAAGTGTTGGAAAAGTTTTCTTTCCAGTGCCCTGCAGAACAGAACTCTCCTTCCAAGCCTTCATGGAACAGAGCTGTCAGCCTGTGGCTCCCTCTCCCCCCACTGCAGGAGAGGCTCCCTCCACCAGCAAATGAACCAGAAACAGTTGGATTTTTTCAACTTTGGAACTGAACTGGCTTGATCTGAATATTAATGACAGAATCTACATTAATGTAATATTTTTTCTTTTAACAGAGCCCCCTTTTTTTTTAATCTTTTCAATAGCAAGTATCCACCAAGGAGCTCAGCTGGCATTCCCATACTATCCACATTCATCCTAACCTTTAGTATTGACTGACTCGTGCAGTATGCATCTGCAAGAGTTATTAATGGAAAGTATTAAAGAAATGTAGTTTAATATTTGGTAAATAGGAGGTGTCTTTTCTTTGTGCTTCAATTTTTGTTTCAAATGTCTATATTTGTGTTATTTGTATTAATATATTTCATGACCTGCCTAATAATAGTAGCAATTAAGATAATAACAATAAATACTAATAATACTGAGGTTTTCTGCTTTTCATCTAAGGAGGTCAAGACTCAAGGGTGTACCTCTGGGGCTGGTGTAATGTAGATCTGATCTCCTCCTGCTATTTCTTTTTGTGGAAAGTTAGGAATATCATGTGAAGATCAGACTGCCTCTATTTTGGCCTCTGGAATGTCTCTTAGGCATTATAAATGCCAGTAAGAAACATAAAATTGGAAAGAAAACAAGCACCAGGACATTGAAAAATATAACCACAAATACCGACCTATTTGGGAATTTTTTCTGATTTAGCAGAATGCTATTAATACTATAATTAAAGCCATTTTGTAGCCTGGGGTCTTGAGCACCTGGCTCTTATTAGAGCTGGATCCATAGCGTGTGGTGAAAAAAGCCAAGAGGACAAGAGAGGAGATGGCCCAAAGGAGAACACAAGAGGGCACAGTGGCACCTGTGGTGCACTTTCTGTTCTTTGGCTTTTTGAATTGTTGAGGGCAGGATGAATTCAGAGCTCTGTTTACACGACATAAATAATTACGGTAACAGGGTTCATTAGTGGGAACAGTAAAAATTTAATTTTGTCAACTTGGAGTGGATTATTTACTAGAATTTTTTTTTTTTTTTGTGGCTCAAAGATAGATGTGATGACTGTGTCATATAAAGTCAATATGGCAATAAGCCCCACTGCAAGTTTGACAGAATTAATGTGGGCAGCCAGTAAGAATGTACTGATTGTATTAAATAAGGTACAAAATGCACATTCCAGGCAGGTGTTTCTGTACTTTCCTCATCAATTCCACTGTTCTTGTACTGTGTTGTGCTGATGGAAACAAATTCTGTGATTTCAGAAACAAAGGACGCTGATGCTGCTTTTCATCTTCTGCTCAAGGAGAATAAATGTTTGTGCAAACCTTTTTTCATGTGACTCCCCAGAAATGACCCAAGCGAAGCCAAGAAGCTGACCATTTAGCAATCTGCCCCTGGTGATGCTGCTGAAATGAGAGGTCAGTGGTGAAAACTTTCTTCTGAAAGAGTTAATGGTGTAAATAGATATTTGTAAGGAAGTGACACAGAAATAAGCAGGGCCCTATCTTGGATGTTAGGCTGAAGTTCAGGGATCACAGTTGTCCTTAGATGTCTCAGTGGAGCACATAGCCTCTCTGTGCCATCATCACCTGCCTGGATGGGCTTTTGTGGAGGGAGAGCTGCGGGAATAAATCCAGCAAAGTGTTGCAAACAGCCTTTTTTTGGTTTTTTTTAGTCACTGTTTCTGACGCTCTCAGAGGTTACAGTCTGGGCCTTTACGATGGGAATTGTGGCTGAAACCTCTGAAGGCTGTAATCCATGACATGACATTATTTCACAATTACAAATGAACATCCACTCCTTTATTTTTTTTTCAAAGCAGCCCTTGTCCTCAGGTCTCCCATACATGCTATCTGTAAACACCACTTCTCCTCCCATCCAAAGCAGCCTCTGGGGGTTTCTCTCCCTCCCAGAAGTCAAATCAGCCCTGTGCCGTACGTGGAGCCGTGGAAGGAAGATGTGATATGACAGTGCACGCAACAAAGTACAGAAACAAGATCATTAACATCTTAATATCCTGCCCTGACATCTCACAAATTATTTTAGACTTCATAGCCAATGTAAACAGGTTTGTTTTCAACTCCCCTAATTGCCTGCTAATTGAGAGCAGATGCAGGCCTTAACTTTCGGCAGATAAAGAGCAGCCTCTTCTCCAGGGCTTTGCATCTATCATGAGGTCTCTGATGTGTGCTCTGAGCGTCCCTGGTTTGGGATGCTGAGGCAGAGGGGGATTGCAGCGGCTCCTCTTGCCTGAACCTCAGCGAGACAGAAGGGAAGGCAGAGCTGTGGGACTCATCAGTAACATCATCATCATTATTGTTTCATTTCGTACTCCAGTGCACTTTCTGCAACGGCGCAGGGCTCCTTCTGGGGGGGAGTTCTCCGAATTATAGATGGGCTTCTCGTTATGATAGAAATCACTGGGTTTATGAAAAATGCATTGCTGTCATATTCCATTATCTACTTCCTCCCATGCTGCAATCCTGTAGCTTGCAAGTCATTAGATTCTTTTTCAGAGTTCCTTTGAAATAATCCTTTCAAAAAACACTATTCATTGGGTATGACCCCGGAGAGATACTGTCTGGTACTAAAGCTCTCTTTTAGTTCTGCGAGGGAGACCTGTAACAACAAGATAAGTGCATGTATATTCCAAGTAATGTCTGGAGTTTGCTGCCTCCCATTAAATGCAATAGGATCTTGCAGTTCAAATGGTAGAATTTTGCTTTGTAAATGTAGGAGAAAATGGAGTTCAGATATATAGGTAAATTTGCATTTGGTAGTGATTTAGTGTTCCGTGGTCTGTTTTAGCTCCAACTTAAATATTACATTAAAACCATCAATAAAAAAAGAAAGAAAAGAAAGAAAAAAAAGAAAAAACGTGCTAACTGCTGGGTTCAGAAGGAGTGGATGTGATTTTGTTCTTGCTGTCATTGTGGCAGTGAGCTGCCTTTTAGTTTCTCCTCTTCATTTAGCAAGTCAGCAGCAGCAGTTAAATGATAGCCCTCAGGTCTTTCTTCAGGATTATTTTTGCAAATGAAAGCAGGAACTTCAAATCCTCGTGTTTTTCATATCACTTACAAGGTGTTTTGTGAATTTTAGCATTTTGCATCTGTCTGTGAGACAGTGGAGGGGATGGAAGTGTTTCTGAGTAAGAAGTGCCCTTTGTGCAGGAAGGCTTCATGGCTTTGTACCACTGGGTTCAGGAGGTCATAAGGGGGTATTGAAGAGAAAATAACAGACAAAAATTAAAATCTTTGGTGGCTTGTGAATGATAAATGGGTTGGAAAAAAAAAAAAATTAACATCTAACCAGTGTCTTTCAGAAATACCTAAAGCACCTGGTGTCTGGATTATGAAACATTATTCAGCCCCAGAACCACAAACTCTCCAGGTTTTCACTGTGATTTCTTCACGAAGCGCTTTTTCTCTCCCAGGGCTGGCTCCAGGCCTCTCTGTGAACACGGAGTCACCCCTGCTCACATTATCCCTCTCTGGAAAATTGCCACAAACCTTGCAGAATCCAGTCCTGATCTACCAGTGATGTGAGGGGTTTAATAGGAGGGCAGGGGGATTGCAGGCAGTAGCACAAGGCGTAACAGACTAGAGCACTGGTCCATTAAATCAGTGTGCTGGGGCCCAGGCATTTACAGTCACACAGTCAGATGTTTCCAGTAATTATTTCCCCACAGCATTTTTATTAGGTGCTCCATAAATAATATTCACTGCCATGCTCTTCTCATGGTCTTTTATATGTTAAAAAAAAAATACGGTAGGAGAGAAAAGGGGAATTCACTTTACTTTCAGCTGGATTTTGAGGTAGTTCTGTCTTTAAGCCCTACTGAAGCAGATATGAACTTGGAAAATATGGGCAAATTAATTCCTTGCTGAGCAAACATTGTGGCCAAAACCAGTCATTGGACCAGCTTAATGCAAGACTCATAGAACCATCACAGAATGGTTTGGGTTGGGAGAGACCTTAAAACTCATCTCATTCCACCCCCTGCCATGGGCAGGGACACCTTCCACTAGACCAGGTTTCTCCAAGCCCCGTCCAGCCTGGCCTTGGACACTTCCAGGGATCCAGGGGCAGCCACAGCTTCTCTGGGCACCCTGTGCCAGGGCCTCCCCACCCACACAAGGAAGGATTTCTTCCTTATATCTAATCTAAACCTACCCCCTTTCAGTTTGTAGCCCTTGCCCCTTGTCCTGTCACTGCATACCCTTGTAAAAAGTGCCACTGGCAAGTTTCTATTTCAGATTTAGATTTGTCTTCTTGTCATGGATCCCATACAGACCTAGGATTGACAAGCAAGCCAGCACTGGGCTTGGAGTGGGATCTTTTTTCTATGGACTGTTTGTTTGTTGTTCACTCTTTTTTTTGGTGGTATTTATGTAGCTCAAATCCGGGGTCATCACACCAACAAAAAGCACTGCCCTCTCCTCTGTGGAAGAGTCTCCCAAAGCTCAACACTGTCACAGTGTGTTTCATCTGCTCTGTACATGCAGCCCCTATTGCCAAGCACTGGCTTTTTAACGTAGGCTACTGTGCAAAGGCTTTTTCCAGGAAATATCACTGCCTTGTCTCAGATATAGCATTAGTGTAAAGCAATACAGCTTCTTTCCTGGCACCAGCACTTGTGTTTTGCAGAGGGTTTTTACTCAGGTATTTAATTTTCAGCATCAGTTTTCTATCCAAAGTAAGATTCCCCAAACAAACTCAAGGCTTATTTTCGTACTTACTGGACTGCAATATTGCAACCAACCCCAACAGAATTCAGAAGAGCAACAGTAAAAGGAAGTGGAGTAAATATTCATGGTTCAGGTTTGCTACAAGGGTCACGAATTGTTCCACCTCTGTGTGCAAAATCTCTGAGCAGCAGGAGGTGGATATTTATATAGATCAACCCACAAGTGCAATACTTCTGTCTAAACTGAAAAGCTGAGCCAGGGGAGGTTTAGGTTGGATATCAGGAAAGAAATTTTCATCCAGGGGGTGAGAACTGGACAGGCTCCCCAGGGCAGTGGTCACAGCACGGAGCCTGCCTGGGTTCGAGGAGCATGTGGACAGCATTCCCAGGCACAAGGAGGGATTGTTGGGGTGACTTGTGCAGGGCCAGGAGCTGGACTCCATGACCCTGATGGGTCCCTTCCAACTATTCTATGACTCTATGATATGTGTGGATGTGTGCACAGGGAGCACAGAAATTGTTCATATCTGGGCAGAAGATAGAGCTTCAGATAAAGAGGGTGGGTTTGCTGTCGGTCCCCGCTCAGGCCGGGTGGCCTCGTTCCGTGGGTGTCTCCATGAAGGTCCAGTGACCCGTGGCTGTCTCAAAGGAATGGGATATTCACATGCAGGCCTTGGTCAGTGGACTGGAGGTATCTTAGCAGCCCTGGCTGATGGTTGAGATGTGTAGTAAAGACATTGGACCCAAGGCTAGGGTCAGACCTAAGAGAACTCTCAGATGTTGTCCAAAAGAGCCAGGTGAGGAGCTTCCTGCAGCCCTGCCACAGCTGCAAGATGCTCTGCTCTTGGCCATGGCTGTAGCAGGGTCAGGGACATCCTGGCAGGAGGAAGAGGCGAGTCCTCTGCTAATCAGAAAATCTCATCTCCAGATCATTTCTCAGTTCCTTTTGTTCTCTGTTTCATTTCTGGACTGGGGAAGTTACAGCCTAAAATTAAATAAGAGCCCACTCAATATAAATGTATGTATCTATTTCATTCTATAGGAAGACTCAGCTCAGTGAACGCATTGGAATTTTATAATTTCTTCTTGCTCCAGCAGGTAAGGGATTAACTCATGGCTATTCCTCTCTAAAGGAACAGAGAAAAATATATACTCTGCTAAGACCATGATTTTTAAAAAAAAAAATCCAATAGGTTTTTAAAGAAATATTTTATTGGAACCATAAGGTTTCTTTTTTTGAGAAAGAAAATTTGAAATCCGGAGTTTATTTTTCCTTCAGTGTCTCTCCTAAGAACCAACAGGAATTGAGATAGGTTTTTTTTTTCTCTCTTGTGTTTGTGCCTACTTATTAAACACACATGTGGCCTGGATTCCTTGCGTAGGTGCAAAGAGGTTTGGAAAAAAAAAAGGAAAAGAAAAAAAGGTGTAACCCAGTCCATTGACCTGTCTCTTTGCCCTTAGGACTCTTTCGAACAGCTGTGAGAAAAAGAAAAGCGGGGGGGAGAGGTAAAAAAAAGAGGCAGTTTAACAAGCCAAATCCAGATGTTCATTTCATACACACACCCTGAACAGCTTTTGCATGGTTTATTTCATTTTCTGAAACCATTTTTCACCAGCCTGTTTTCTCAGCTGGGAAACTTCTGGTGTAGTGTTTTCAAAAAAATATTGCATTTGGCATTACAAGAAAACAGAGCCTTTAAGACATTAAAAGGACAATATCCTTGTTTGACTTGGCCCAGGGAAGCAGGGCTATAGGAATTTTAGATTTTTGTACCACCCAAAGAATAGGTAAAAGAAATTTTCCACTCTTAAACTCAGTTTACATGGGAATTTGAGAGTTGATTTAGCTTGATTTTTTTTTCCTTTTAGAGACTTCTCTGTGGACTTTGTATTGGTGTAGATGGACTTCGTTAGTGGGAAGAAATAAGCAAAGTGAAAGCAATTTGTTCACTTCTAGACCATGATGTACCATGGCTCAAAACTCAGACTGATTCTGAAAGAACTCTGCTTTTGTTTTGTGTTATTCACACCCATATCCACATAAGGTAGACAGACAAATCTGAAATTATTTTTCATGGGCACAATTGCTTTTTATTTACCATTTATATCAACCATGTGGACAGCACTGATTGTGAGGATGGTGAAAGAACAGGGTCTACGCTGAGTTTAGAGGTACCAAAGGCTGGGGGTGATGAGTGAAATTAGGGAAGATCAAGTGCAAACCAGACCCATACTGCTCTCACCTAAGCAATCAGAGGATATATTGCTTTTCAGAACACTCTGTGTAAAACCCCAACTCCACTGAAGGCAGTGGATGGTTTGCAGTTTGCTGCCCTTCACAACTTCAGTGAAAAACCCTACTTTTTTAACCCATGTGAGCCCACAAGTGCAATTCACTATTAATTCTTGTTTTAGAAAGAGACTTGATCTGAGTTCCTCCCTGTAAAGAAAGGTCTCTATCTTTGCAACAATTTTTAGCAGTGCTTTGTTGATTCTTTTGTTCACCTGTTCTAAAGAATAACATATTACAGATATTCTTATCAGAAATGTCACCATCCTGTACAGACCTCAGACCCCACCAGCTATGACAGAAAGCAGAGGATAAGAATTGTTAGTGAGAATTTGAAGACATAGATTGTAGTTAAATTAAATAGACAATGAAAAATAAAGTACTGGACAATCTTGATTTATAAAAGTGCAACATTATTTAAGCAAGTAAATAGAAATGCTTTGGGCATTAAAATGTCCCACACAATGTTTTCCTTTTACTTTGCTCCTACCAAATAAGGACAAGTCACCAGGTGTCTCTTGCACTCAGAGCATGGCAGGGTTTGGATGGTGTGTACCTGTCTGTGTGTGCATCCTTCAGCCTTTCAGCACCTGGGAGTGGGAATATTGGCATTTTGGTGTCAGAACACCACCAAATGGGATATAAGTGCTGGGTCCTTGGACTAATATTCTCTTCAGACAGAATTTAAAAAAAAAAATTAAGACTTAAAATGCACTAGGCAGATCATTTTTTTCTGGTACAGAACTAGAGTGAAAATCTGCTGAGCAGCCCTAGGAAGTTCTGTACAGCGAACTGGGGGTCTTTTTAAAGCCACTGGCTTGGTACACAGATTGAATAAGCCCAGAAAAAACATGTATTGTCTGTCTGTTTCAGGAGACTGGAACTTTGTGATGTGAAACAGGGCCCTGATGTGTTTTTCCCTGTTCCTCTTTATCTGGGGTATGCAATACAAAAGCATATGTGTGTGTTTCTGTATTTATGTGCGTGCATATTTACATGCACATTATTTTTATAGACACAGCTATAAAAAAACCTAATTACTTGATTAAAAAGGGCAGTCTGTCTGTGTGAACATCAAGCCTAGAACCCAGTCACCTTCACATCTGACTTTGGGTAATTAGACCTCTCCATATCTAATATCAGAGGTAGATAAATCCAGAAACTTCTGCACAGATGTTGTCAAGACTCTGTGTTTGGAATTATTCTGTCAGCCAGTGCATTTACAATGAACTTAGAAAATGTCATTTTAGAGGCATCAGGCTATAAATGTGTACAAATACCACTATATCCATCTCTTCTGGAGGGATGGCACCATGGCAGTGGTGTCAAGGTTGCATCCTGTGCTTGCACAGCATGTGGAGCCTCAGCCTGTGGATGGAGCAGTTTATGAACTGCTCTGAGACAAGTCCATAAAGATGATTCAGGAACTGAGAAGAAAATGAGGATGTAATGTTGTTGTACGAGGAAATTTGGGATAACACTGCCCTGTACTGCCAGTCTGGGTCCTTCCAGTCATGAAAAGGAATACGACTAAGTCTGGTGAAGTGTGAGGGCTCTTATCTCTTTCTGTGTTTCAGCAAAACAATGACCCAAACCACATGGCCTCCCAAAAATGCCTTCTTTGTTTAGCCAAAAATTACACCCTGTAAACATTTCCAATCAGAGCACTGAAATGGCTGCAGTTATTACAACAGCCTGTCTCAGAGTTTGGTTCAGTAGTCTGTTCAGAGAGGGGCTAATTCCTGCTCTGGGAGCACCATCAGCCATGGTGAGGGATCCCAGCAGCAGTGTCTGGGATCTCATTTGGTGCCCCACAACACAGCACAAGCCCAGGGTTGCTCTCTGCACTCCATACTCCATCTCCCTTGAGTTTCTCTACAGCTTTAACCCAGGCCTTCCTAATATTTTGCAAAGTACAGGGAAATATTTCTTGTTAAAATGATCAAG
Source organism: Picathartes gymnocephalus (assembly GCA_013390045.1). Classification (NCBI taxonomy): domain Eukaryota; kingdom Metazoa; phylum Chordata; class Aves; order Passeriformes; family Picathartidae; genus Picathartes; species Picathartes gymnocephalus. The sequence continues at coordinate 326,815 of WEKY01031631.1, read as the reverse complement.
GGGAAATAATGATATACCAATTTGTCTCTCCCTGATAAATTCATTTGGATACCCCTAACTGTCACTGCAGGAAGGTTGTGTGTCACCCTTAGTTGTCTCCTCTACAGACTCCTACCATTATGGCTCTGCCAGTGAGAAGAAACGCACTGTGTTTCAACGGAATTTTTTGGCAATATTTTTGCACTGTTTTCTGGAGACCTCTTTGTCATAGATGGTAATGATGCTGATGCTGACAGAGAATTAAAAATCTTGCCATGAGGGCACAAAGGGCAGGTGGTACAGACTCTATTTCCAGCAAGCTTTTCTGGTTTGTAGGAGTGAAAGAAAAAGTTTTCATTTAGAGGAGGACATTAGGGTTGAGGTAGGAGATGGGGATTTCGGAAGGTGATTGTCTATATCAATGCAAAAATTATAATTGGTACTCTCAGAATCATGGACGTGTTCAGATTGAAACTGGCATTTGTAGATCATCTTGCCCCTGCTTAAAAGAGGGCCAGCTTCAAAGGTAGCTAAGGTTTCTCAGGGCCATGTTCTGTCAAGTTTTAAAAATCTGCAGGGTTAGGTGTTTTACCATCTTTTTGTGCAACCTGTTCCATAACTTAACTGTCCTCCTTTCAATTTATTTTTTAATGAAGTAGAATTTGTCTTGTTGCAACTTGTGATCATTGCCTTTCATCCTTCCACTGTATCTGAGAAAAGTTGGACTCAGTCTCCTATGTAGCCATCTATCAGTAGTAGAAGGCACCAGTTAAATTCCCTTCTTTAACTTTTAGATTTTTCAGGCTGAACAAATTCACCTCCCTCATCTTTTCCTCATGTGTTTTGCTATCTTGGTAGTCTACTGCTGGATTTAATTTAATTTGTTGATGTTGTTCTTGCAGTGTAAGCAGAGAAAACCATCCAAAAGTGGAACTGGGCCTCAGTTGTGGCTAATATTTTGTATTATTTGTCTACTTTGTTGACATCAGATGCTCAGGCCTTGGCCATAACAGTAATATGATGGCTTTCATTCAAATGTTGGGAATATCAGGGAGTACCTGCTTGGAAGAGCCTCTCTCCTAACACACTGTACCCAGGTCATCCTGTCCCGTTCCTTTGGTTTTCTGTGATAGCAATACAGTTAATTGCCTTTTTTCTCATTGATGAACTGGTTTGTCCTGGAGATGCTGAGCTTGTTTTCTTCTTTCATGAAGTGCATGGACTCCGATGGACTTTCACAAAGGAATCAGAAACATGCAGGAAAAAAAGCAGAAGGAGCAGAAAGCCCTCAATTTCTTCTTCTATGAATAATTTAGTGCCAAGTTAACTGAAACGTTTGAAAAAGAGATTTTTGGTGCCCAGCTTCATTAAGCCCTCTATCCCCAAATGGATTCTCTATCAGTGTCAGCATCCAACACTTCATCTTGTCCCAATCACTGCAAAGGCCTTGTGGAAATAAAATGCAGAGGAAGGGAGAGGCAAAGCCCATTATTGTTGCCATTAGGCGTGTCTGTGTGTGTGCACATGTGCTCTATAAACTCACAGTGAGGGCAAAAACAGGATCTGTATGAAAAGGAGGAACGAAGCCCCAAACCATATAATCCTTCCAAAACCTGTGCTCCTTCAGGGGGTGGGCCACACTGTTAGAGAGCACTGTGCCACATTCCCATCCAATCCCCCTTCTCTGGAGCACGAGCTTTAATCAGAGGATTCTGTTCTTGTCCGCTGAGTTTACCAGCACAGTGAGTGGGACCCCCTTCTCTTGGCAGAGGTTTCTGTCAGCAATCTGTCTTCTGCAGCTATTTCCGTGGGAAGGCCCTCCATCTGGTGCTTGGCAGGGAAGGGAACTTTCCTCTCAAATGTTTTCTCTCTCTCTCTCTCTCTCTCACCCTGCTTAAGGTATACCCTTTGGAAATCTTCAACGTCCAAGGTTTATTTTTGCACAGGGTACATACTTTGTTTTACGTGGTCTGGCTTTCTTTTCTTCTCACAAAATACCACCCCCGTGCCCTGCTTATCCTGGCAGAGGGGGAAGAACGCTGTTTGCTTTAATATTACCTTGGGCCTCAGTATGCAACAGGTCAAAAGATGTGACAAGTACACATGCTAATTCCTTTCCCTTTCAGTTAATAGAATAACACAGATGGGAAAGTTTACACTGGGATCTGACACTCTTTGAGCTGAAGTTAAAAAGGAGATGGGGTTGGACATTACATTTCAGAGCAGAGCAGTTACTGCACAAACTCACCTTCCCACTCGGCATCAATTGCTCCTGTTATCCTAAAGCCCATTTGCTCTGCTAAGAATGTCCCCCTACCCCTTCTACTCTCCTTTTGGGAGCAGTATGTAGAGTTGGCTAAGTCTTTTGGAAGCTTTTGTAGAATAAAATATTCCCCAAGAATCAGTGATGTTCAAGTGAAAAAACGTCAACATTTTCCACTGAAGCACCACCATTGGTGACTTTTTAAACATTTGGCATTTCTGAGCATTGAAATATCACATTAGAAAATCATTCCAACCAGATACCAACCAGATACCTTCTTAGAAATATTAAACTGATTTCAATAAAATTCCATATTACCAGTTTTGTCACATCTAATCTGACCGTTAATATTTCATTTGATTCTGTTTTCTGTTTCTTTGTAGCCTCCAGAATGTATCCTCTGACATTGTGTGATATAACCCGCTTGTAAATTTTCTTGCCTGAAGATTTGCCACTCTACATTATTCCTGAAGAGAATATACAGAAAAATAAAACCTAGGATTATGCCTCAGAGGGGAAAAGCTGCAGTGATGACTGACATAAAGGGCTGGTCCACATCACACCAAGTACCCCTTTCTTGCCACCAAGTATGTAGCATTTCACAGTGCTCATCATGAAAACCTTCTGCCAGCTCCCCATGATCCCTCAAGATCAAGATTCTGATTGGGAACTCCTTAAAATTGAGGTTTTGAGCATATCTCTGTAATGAGAAGAATATCTAGGATCTGTTCTTTACATATATGTGGGCCTCAGAGGATAAAAATGAAGAAATTGTATTTCCTACAATCATTTTTTAAAAAAATCTCAATTCTATAAACAAAGCTATATGTTAATTATTGAAAATAAGATTAGATATGCAATTAAAAACATATTCTTAACTGAAAAAAACACATGTATGTACTGAGCTTGCTAGCAATGACAGTACTCAATTTGTATCAGAAACTGTGCCTATACAGTTTACATAACCACAAGTATATTGTTCATGGGAAACACTGAGTGACCTGCTTTCTGATTAGAGAACTAACATTTGGGTTTAAGAATCACTGCTTGCCTGTTTCATCTGGTTTCTTTGAAAATGTGCAGTTTCAGAACTGCTTTTTCACTCTGCTTTGTGCACTTCTCCATAAATTTCACGGCAGAGAGGGCGTGTACCTCTCTCAGCCTGGCACCTTCCCATAACTGTGATAGCTCACTAATGACTCAGAAATCAAGATCTCAAATCTAAAATTCAAGATCTTCCTCTCCAACCTGGCAACAGCTCTGAGGTTCATTCACAGTCCAAGCAGAGGAGGGCAAACACCAAGCTCCGTTCAAAGGAGCTCAAAGCCTCAAATTTTGGTGAAAGGTCCATCTAGGTCAGTGGAGAAATGCTTCCCAACAGAAAACATGAGGAAGACCACCTTAAACTAGAGGCTTGTAGGGAGTAGGATGAGGTGAGAGAGCTCCTACAGTGAGGGCTGCTCTGCAGAGGGGTGTGGATACACAGGCCAAGGCTCAGGACACCTCAGATTGGGCAGTTTGCTGAGGTTTTAGCGCTGCTCTTTCTTTCTGTTGATGTTTGAAATGGGCACCTCCAGGGAAGCTGTGTGTCCCACAGAAGCTCTGATCTGATTTTGAAGGTGCCTTTCTTCCTCCTTTGTAGAAAACCTTGAAACAGCAACTTATTCCCTACCCACATTTGATTAAATGTGGATCAGGTGAGTCCAGATGACTTTTCCTACAGAGGGACCAGCATTCCCGTTGGTTCTGCTGGATGTTCAGGCTCCTTGTTTGGGGCAAAGCACCTAAATGCTTTTGTCACCCTGACCTTTACTCTCTGTTACAATTTCACTTCTGATTTCTTGACTAAGATCTCTCACAAGGGAGGGCAATTAGTGCCCGTCACAAGGAAAGCTTTTGCAACAGGGGTGACTGCCCACAAGAAACACAATCGAGACCACCAACTGTTTTATTTGTTTTTGTTCCAATTTCTGCTGATTGAGGAGCCCATGAGATACATCTCATTTCCCTGGAGGTCCCCAGGGAAGCAGTGGTCAGACAGTCCTTTTCCATCCTGGTTTGGGCAACGCTGGTGGTACAGCACTGCTAAATTCTGCCTAATTGAGGCCTCATCAATGCTACTGGCAGCTTATTTCAGCCACCAAACTCTCATTATTTGATGGTAAGCACTTTAATTCAGTGCTTTTCAGAGCCTGATTTGGACAAGCTACACAGAGAAAATGGTTTAGTATCCTGAGCTACAGGTTGTAGAGAATTAAACTAAAATCTCCAGTAATAGTTTTGGTTCTAGAGGCTCCATTATAGGTGGAAGCCACGGTCCTTTTTTGAAAACAGCCCCTGGTCACTGCAGTGACAGGTGGAGGTTCTCAGGTCTGTATCTGTCTTCAGACTTAAGTTAAAAAATTTGCGATGTCTGTGGATTTTTCTGCTCTAGCTTACCATAAATCATAAAATCATAAAATACCTTGAGCTGGAAGAGACACACAAGGACCATCAACGTGCATGTCCTGACCCTGCACAGGACAGCCCAGAAATCCCACCCTGTGTCTGACAGCGTTGTATGTTGTACCCACAGATATTGCCCAGTACAGTAGGTAACACCTAAACTGCATCATCCTTTTGCTAACCTGAGCACGAATTTCAGTATCCCTTCAAACCCCTCTCCTCCCTGCTTCCTCCAGCTTGAGGGAGGCCTGTAATTTGCTGGTGGCTGTTTAACCTCAGGAGGCCTTTTTGCTTTCCCGTCTCCTGCCCCACGCAGCCCGAGATGCTCTTGCCAGCAAGCTGAGCTGAGGCTCGCCTCATTTCCTCCCCCGTAATTCCACTCTTTACTTGGATGAGAAAGGCACTGAATAGATTAAATTTACCTCTTCCTCTGTGGCTGGACTATCAGTGCTTCCTGTGTGTGGGAACAGACCAAGTCACATCGAGTTCTAGGAGTGATTCAGGTAGAGACAGAGCCTTCACTTTAACTGGACCTTGCATACGAATATCTCAAAGAATTAAAAAAATTGTAGTTCTGCTGTGTAAATAAAACATACCAACACATCCATTTTATAAAACTCTCTGTGCTATACCAAGGAATTGCCTCTACTGATGTCATTTGGAGTATCTCCACCAACTTTAGTTTGGGCTGAATTATCTTAGAAATAGTTTTTGATGGCATCATTTGTGCTTCTTTGTTGGCTTCCTTAATTCAACCTGTTTTCATATAAGAAAGATCTTTGCTTCCTAACACAGGAGGTACAGCACAGGCCTGATCCCTGTAAGCTCACAAGCCAGAAACTGCTAAAAGATCATGTCCACTACAAGTCATAAAATCTCTTTTTTTATAAAAATGTCTCAATTATCCAGAAAATATGTTTTCATGATGAAGTTAAGGCCCAACACAAATGCCATTTCATGTAAAGCATACAATTAAATATGTGTAGATTATAAAACTGTTTGGGAAAAAAAACCAGCTCAAAGATAAACACCCAATGAGTTATTTGTCTGGTAAGATAGCCTATGTTTATTCTCATTGCAGAGATCCCATGTCTGATCAAACCAGATTTATAACAAAGCATTCAAAATATAAGTTATTTTTGGACCAAGAGAATAAAGTTTTCCCCTACCAGGATGCCGACAAAAGGAGCTGGCAATGCCAGGGAACACGATGTGCTGGGACTTCTGCTTATCACAGTTGTTCTCTTTTAGATCTCTTTTATTTCTTGTTTGTTTGTCTCTGTCTCTTGTCCTACATTTAGATATTAAGCTTCTTGGACAGAGCATGATTTGGCATTTATTGTTCCAACAGTCAGAGATTCATTCCAGAGGAGCTCTCTTAGGATTTGGGACCAATTGAAGATGATAATAGATATTGAATGTAAATCACAAAAGAAAGCTCCACAGATGAGCTCGATGCAAAGAGTGCAACATTAGGAAAGGTTTATGAAAAAGCACAAATTTTGCAGAATCTTGCTGAGTTCCTCTTTCAGTCTCTGATTCTGGATTTCAGGGAAGAGGTGACCACACACAGCCAGCAGAGTTTCCTCCTGGTGACACCTCTGTGAGGACTCAGCCAGAATGGCAGGGAGCATTGGGCAACAGGTTTATATTTTATGTGACTTTCCTCTGAGTCACATCTCCTTTTGTCACCAGAGCATCCCATCCCATCTCCTCTCAGTGCTCACTTTCTGAGAATTTAGTTGACTCATCACTCCCAGGTTTCTTTTCCCTTGGCAAGATTCTCCTTCCCTTCACCTGATGCCAGTCCTGCTTTATTCCTTGGCACCGCTGGGGTGCATTTATGCATTTGCAGAGCCCAAATGTACCACTGGAACAGAGTCCTACACAGAGGTAGGAGAGAGGCAGGCTGGAGTGGCACCATTCCTGAAAGACCAGCAGGAGATGGAAAATGTCCATGAATTCACTGCTGTTTTCAGGCAGGCTAAATTCTACCTATATTCTCGTGCCTAATGTTATCCACAAGATATTCTGGACCTTCAGAGTTGCCAAAGCAATAGGAAACTAAAGCTGTAGTAGGAGAATTAGATGGAATACAGCTGTTGGAGGCCTGTGTCCTTCACAGTCATGGAACTTTCTGGTGCAGCCGTGGCTATTTTTATGTTCTGACAATTCTGAAAACATGCAGCAAAATATTTGTGAAGAACTTTTGAATGCATTCAAAACAATCTGTCTTTAAAAAGTGTGTGAAAGGAAAATCTGTCAGTTCCTTCTGGGGTCAAATGGGAAATTGAATTTAATTTTTGTTCATTTAATTGGTTTTGTTAATTTAATTTTTTTAAGCTTGGAATTTAAAAAATCATCAGTGTTTAAAACTATTAATGAAAAATGCAGATATTTCCTTCTGAAAACTTGAAAACTAAACATTTAAATGTTTTATACTTTGAGAAGGGTATTTTAAACATCTAGGTTTTGCATCAACTTACACAGAGCTGAGGAACATTTTGGTTGATGAGAAATGAGATTTTGGTGAAATCATTGCTTTAACACTCTGAGCAGCTCTAGGCATCAATCTTGTCTCTTCTCCCTTCTGGAATAGCTAAAGCACTACCAAAGACAGGACATGGCTTCACTCAAGACAAGGGCTGGACTATTCTTAGGTCCTAAGCTGACCTGTACAAATAGAAGGAAAGTGTCATTGTCTCTGTTATTTGGAATCTTTAACTTTTTAAGGGATTATAACATGAAAGTGTCAATACTGCTGACAGGAAGGCAAAGCATCTGAGGAAAAAGGGAATCTCTAAGCTCTGAATTACATGGGACAGTGTGTGGCTGATATTCCTGAGAACTGCAGATAAAGTGCTGGAAGCAAGGTTAATACTTGGACCTTTACTTGGAAGCAGGCCAGTAGAAAAGATATAAATGACCACACGGAGTGGAAGGTGAACAATTAAAATTTCTTTAGAACAAGGAGGCTGCTGGTCCTTCTCCAGGAAATCGGGGTCAAGTCCAGGTTCATGCTCACTGTCAGGCTGTACCTCACCGTGTGAGTCGCAAAGTCATCTGGAAATTCATTCTGTGAAATAATTTGCCATTCACCTAGGATGACCCACAGATGCCCTGGGATATCCAAAAGTGCAATATTATTTCTTTAATAAGACAGAAGAGGCACTGAACCAACAGAGACGTGTTTGGTGCATGTGATTCTCATGTGCAATTCATATGCAATCTGCTAAAACCATGAAATGTGGGAACAAATGAACCTGTGTGTCTGGAAAGCAGAGAGTCTGTGTCTGACAGACCTCAGTTGTGACTTGCACAATAGGGAATTTTAGCTGTGGTTCATCTATGCTGCATCTCAACTCCCAATGCTCTTCTGGTTTTTTAAATTTTTTTTTCGCTTCACACAAAACTGAAGGGTTTTCTTCCATTTGCAGACTGAGGAAAACTTCTGTTGGGAAGTGCGGTTCCAAGTAGTTTAAAAGAGTTTCTTTAACATCTTTCCCACTCCTTTTTCCTGCTTAATATGTTTTATCTTACCTTGGTATCATAAGGATCCTGTGACTATAATCTTTTGACTTATACCTATTATAGAATACAAGGTTTCATCATGATGTGATAATATTTGACAAGTAGTGACTTGAAAGTGTGCAGTTTTGAGTAAATAAAAAAAAATCTGGGCAAGATTCAGCCTTAAGGAGAGCAGATCTGTCTCTACAGCGGTTACAGTGACGAATGTAAAACATTTGTACAAAGGGAATAGATTAGTCACCAGCTGTTATTATAAGCCATTCACATTATTTAATGACCAGAGTAGGCTTTAGGCAGCCAAGCAGGAGACTGTATGGCCCCTAAGTGCCTCTTACAGCCTTGTAAAACCAGGGCATGATCTTACCCTCCCTTATCTCTAATGCTACTTGTGAAACAAAACATACTGGTATTTGGCTCGCTAACCACAGATGCAAACCACTGCAGAGCTTAAGGGTGTTTCATTAGAGCTCCATTAAAAATGAACAATCAATTCTAAAAAATAATCGGAATCCACAGAGCAAAGCATCACAATATAATAGCACCCAGTCCCCTTTGCCTTTCCTGTGAATATATGCATGTTTTGCTCTTAATTCCTTGCAACTTCTAGGAGTGGCAGAATACTTTTATTGATTTATCCATGTATTTTAAACAGAGTTTTAAAACCCTGCACAGATCTGGGCACAGGCTTGTGAAAATAAGCTAGCAAAGGCTCAGCCTGGTGCTGTTTTGTTCTGCTTTTAGGTGCAATTTTATCCTTTGCTGCAGCTGGCTGTTGCTCTTGTAACAGCCAGGCTCTCCAGACCCTGTGCCTGGGAGAGTTTGCAGGTTGCCAGGCTGGCCAGAGAGGATTGTGTCTGGCAGGATGTCTGCATGGGATCGGTGCTGAAGGCAGAGCATGTGCAGCGCTATCGAGTGCTGCTGGAAATGTGAGACCTGGCAGGAGCCTCTCCCCGTTTGTGATCCAAGGGATGCTGGCTCTGAAGTGACAGTCGGCTTGAGAGGGGTTTGAAGTGTTTTCCCTTAGAAGTGACAAGTCTGGTGGATATCTAAAGCAAACTCTAAGAGAATTTAAGACAGATGAATTCTGGAGGTTTGGTTTGGGGTTTTTTTGACTCAAGATTATTAAGGCGATGGTGAGGGTGATTAAATCTTCTCTGATCTGTGTTAGCACCACTTACTAGTGAGATATCTACACGTAGCTGCCAAAGATAAGTCAATGCCAGGATGACTGAAAGGAAAATAGACAATTGCTAAGATCTATTGTAGGATCAGCAAAGGGTTTTGGGAGTCTACACACAGGAAGAAGATGAAATGTGAGTGAGATGCTCTACATGGTGTCATTGAGACCTCAGGGAAGCAAATGGCAGCAAGCTGAAGTCATCAGGGAACAGATTCAGAGCAATGTTTGATAAAGCACCCATGTTCAGCACAGGGAACTTCAGCCTTGCTCATTCAACAGCCTCAAACACTGAAATTTTCTTGCCTCAGTAAGCTCCACTTTCACAGACTTCTCTGTCCCAGTCATACAGCATGAGAGAAGGGGCCCTATTCTGCAAATTTACTATTACTCTGCTCTCCCAAGCTGTCTTTGGAAATCAGGTAAATACCAAAGTTCATAAACATCTGCGCTATTGGGATCTTGGCATGGAGTGACTGAAACCATTTTCATTTTAGCTGTCTGTGTTTCATCAAGGTGAGTTGAGAATTCAGGATCTCAAAATACTTGGCAAGCAGATAACTTCAGCATCTTTGGGCATAACCTGACTTAACTCTACTGGAAAATTTTGTTTGATCCTTCATCTCTAAGGTGCTACTTGTTTACGTATAGACAAATCCATATTTTGAAATGAAAAAGTTGATTGTACTAAGAAAAAACCTAGGGATTAGGGTGCCTGTTAGCACCGTAATTAATTGGTTCTTGGCCTTTTTAATTACCATTTCCCTGGTTTGGGGAGCCTGTTGCTGGGGAAAGGAGCAGGATGTGCTGCGAGCTCCCTTGCCCAGCGCTGGCCCAGGGCCTCGTGCCGGTGGCCGAACGTGCCGGCTTTGCACGGCACTGCTGATGGAGTGATCGTGTGCTGCTGGCTCTGAAGTGAAAACAATCACTCTGAAATCTCAGGGCTTCCTTAGAAATGTAAAAAAATGGGGTGGGAGCATAAGTTAATTGTGCTTTTACACACTGTTATACTTGTCAGTGTGCCAGGCTCTACATTTCTTCCAAGGGCGAAATGAAAACTCCAAATTCATGTGGTTATGAAACAATTTCAGTGTGAGCACTCGGCAAAGAATTATAAAGTGGGAAAGACACAGTCCTGTATCACAGCTGGTTGAGAAGGGTCTGCACTGATCAAGGCTTCTCCCAGCTTGGAGGAGCCTTTTGGAGTGTGTTGAGACCATCCTGTGTCTGTATGTTGAACGTATATGAGGTCCTACAGAAAAGCTGATTTGTTATGACATTTCCTGGATCAGGAGATGAGGCAACTGGCAAAAGGCAGCACCGTCACTCCAAGAAATCTCCTTTCTCTGCAGCTGGAGATTTAGCATATCAATCTGGTTTGCCCTGATTTACACCATGATAAATTCATACTTTGGAAACTGGTCATGGCAAGAAATCACAGGCACTGCAGGGGAAAAATAATGATTCCAGTGGGAGACCAAACAGGGACCAAACACCATTTTCTCTGCTGCTGTAGTGGAGCCTGAGGTAGCTGAAGTCCTTTGTAAGCTAAGCTGGGGTCAGTCTCTCTTGGTTTTAGACCTGAAAAGGAGGGAGTGAAGCACCATTTTAAAATCCCAGTATCAACCCTTGTGATTTTGTCCTGAGCCTCATGTTCTTCATAGAGGCTGAATTTCCAAGATCAGTGCTGATTTGCATCACCAAGAAGGCAGAACAGCCTCAAATGAGTATCTCGTTGGACAAATAACATTTTGCTCATTTTTGTTATTTGAGTCAAGGGAGAAAAAAATGCAGAAGGAGAGGGTCAAAATACCCCGAGGCTAAATCCAAACTGGAGCAAATCCATATTAAAAAAAAAAGAGTGTTCCTGAAATTAGCACATGCAAATCTACTCTTTTAGCAACATAAATCCTTAAAGCTGTGTTGTAGCCCAACTCTCACTTGGATTCTTAACTCTCATTGATAACACCATGTGCTAATTCCGGCACCCAGGTTTCCGTGTACTGTTCTTACCATGAAGAACAGTTGGTCTTGAGGGAAAACATTTACATAGATGACAGCTATTTTCAGGAAAATGAAAAGTACTGGGTGGAAAAGGAGGTTTTGACATTGTGTGAAATACGGGGTTTACACACAGTAGTTTTTGCTATGTGTGTATAAATTAGTGATTTACCATATATTGATTCACACACCATTTGTAAGTGTCTAATTTATTTATTTATAGAGATGTATGGAAACCATGGTTTGAAAAGCAGTTTGCATAACATCTGGTATGTCAACAATGTAACCTTTCAATTTACTTGTTGGTAAAAATGTCAATATAATGAACCTGAACTCAGCATTGGTTTACACAAATTTCCTGGCAGACAAAGCAGTAATGATTTGCATGTCAGTGTAAGTGACATCTGCCCTCCAGTTTTGAGTAGTTTACACAGCTAAGAGGGATAAAAAGGGTGGAGCACAGGGCTGCTTCCTCACGTACTTAGGCTGGCAGGCCAAATCTCGTGTATTTGTGTGGTGTAAAACATTTCATCTCATTTTGACTTCTGATTTTTCAAAGGCTGCCTTTGAGTTTTCATTGAATCTGCTTTTTTTTTT
>WEKY01031631.1:285494-314804 GCA_013390045.1 Picathartes gymnocephalus | reverse complement strand
TTTTTTTTTTTTTTTGATACATGGAAAAAAGATAACAGAAAAAAGACCTGAAATTGGTTCCATGTACTTTCACAATTGATCAATATTCTACAGACAAAGATGTTGTATTGGGATGTGATAGAGGAATCCAGTGGATTCCTAAATGCTCTTAATTATATGCCAACAGGAATGACAGCAGTAATACACTGTTTACACCTTTTATGTTACTGCATGTACAAGATGGGTCATAGAAATCACATCGCTTTTCTTTTTTTCGCTCTGTGAGTCAGTGCCTGACAATTTTGAAGTAGAAAAATAAGATGCGTTGTTGATATTGAGTAGTAAATATAGAATAGTAAAGAACCTTGCTTCAGTGTGGAATCAAAGTTCATGGATGGTATTGGGTGTTCCTCTTTATTTCAGGGAGTGCAGGCTTGCCCAGAGAACTCATTGCCCAGCTCCTCTCAGCAAACGGCCTGTGTGAAAAGGCAGCAGACCTGGTCTTAGGAAAGTGCAAGTTATCTCCTTCCTCCTCTCTTGCCCTGGCTCTCCACCCTTAAAGTCTGCTTTGAGACTTGAATTTCCAGCAAGTTACCAAAAAACCAAACAAATAAGAGGTGGAAGAGGGAAGGAGACAGTTACTTAGGCACTTGGTGTGTGATTTTTCTTCTTCCTTTCTTTTCTGTTTAGTTTCACAGCACCAGATGCTATCTGCTTCCCATTGTTCTGCCCACACTATCCGGTTTGGATCTGATTTGGGGGCTGTATGTGACAGGGAGAGGGTCACAGGGAAAGCTTTGTGCATCTGTTATTACCTGATAGCTTAAAAAAAAAAATTAAACCATATATGGACCCACACTCGCAGCTAAGAAAAGGAAACTTTACCAGCTTTTCCACAGTTTGATTTCTGGGGTTTTTTTGTGAAAGATTTCTGGTATCTTGATGATTACACAGCCTGAGCCAATGCCAGCTGCTTGTAAGAGCTTCTAAGATTTTTTTCAATCATTATTTTCTAGTCACTACATGCATTTTTTTATTTGTCCATCATTAATATTTCCTTTATACAGTTAAAAAAGTACTGTAAATTGATATTTTACTTTCATTTCAGTTGGGCAAACTTCATCGTGGGAGCCTGAGGCACATTCAGTGGCCCTGGGTGAGATGTGAGCCCCAGCCCCTGCAGCTCCTGGGTGGAAGTTGCTGCTGGAGCAGAGCTCTCCCTGACTCCCTCACACCCAGTTTTTACTTTTACAGGCCAGAAAGGAGCTGCAGTGCCATCCAACAGGGATGTGCCCCACAGTGCCCAGCACGCAAGGCTTGCAGTGGGGCACCTTTTCTCTGCAATCTGGCCATGTCCTGAGACACTCATAGATTTCACAGGATTTGATGACCTGACTTTTTAAAAATTGCTTTATTAAAAACTTCTTCATTAACTCTTTGTGTGACACTTCTGATTACAATTCTGTTTAGGCAGAGTTTTTTATTAATGCATGACGAGCTTGAAGCAAATGGGTTTTTGGCTGGATCTTTTTAGCAAAATGAACAAATTCAGTGTCCTATCTGGCATTGCAAGTATATATGAGAGAACCTCTAAAAACATTATAGAGAAAAAAGGGAATGTTGGAGAATATTGGGCAGGGCAAGGCTGATCAGGATAAGACTGACAAAAAATTTATGCATTTAAACAGAGGTGATACTTAAAAGATCACTAGTTACACAAAGGTAACACAGCTAAGGACTTTATTGGCTGTTGGGGATAATTTTAATGTACCTAATAACAGAACCTCTATAAATATCTGAATGGCATTGAATTTTTTATATCTATTTATTTATTTGCATGGGATTCCTGCAGAGTTTTCCCTCCAGCTGTGTCAGCTCAGGACCCCATCTAGCTAGGACTCTGTGTAACATTCCACACAACTCAGCATTATTTAGAGTCCTAGGCACACTTCCCACCACATAAAAATCAAATGGAGTTCTCACAGGTCATGTGGCTGGCCTGGCTGGTACAGTCCTCAAAAGGGCTCTCCCCTTTCCCCCTTTTGTTGGGCACCTGCTCTATTTTCATCATTTGTATTGGAAAATGAAGACACAACTGAGCTGAAGACAAAACCCCATCAAGTTCCCTTGCTGTGCAGCCAAAACCTGCTCAGCCCTCTTTTCCTGCCCTGTATTTCCCCTGTAATGTCAACTTTCTCTGCTCCTTGTTTGCACAGATGGAGGCAACACGTTCGGCTGGAAAACCAAAAGCACACGGCTGCAGCTCCAAACCTTCAGCGCATACAGGTGCCCTCCTCCCCCTGACCTCTGGTTTCTCAGCTTTAGATTAAATTCCAGACTCCAGCTTCTCAGCTTCAGACTCCTGGAAAGACGTGAAGCCCTTGAACCTTTGAGAGATGTGAGCCACTTGACCACTCTTCTTCCTTTTAATGCTTGTTTATCTTTCCTACATCTTCATGCTCTGGACTATAAACAAGGCAAGAAAGTGCTGCTCAAGCCACACAGACACTGTCACATCAGCTGAGCTCTCCTCATGCACAGGCAGCAGCTGCCCGTGTGTGCGCACCAGATGGGTTTTTGGGGGACACTGAGCCCAGTATTCAAAGCCCATCAGCACATGCTCATGCACGGAGAACAGAGCTGCTTGCATTTATATTTTCAGCAGTGCACAAAGACTGAAAGCAAAACCACTGATTAATGTGCATGTGGAAGGAAAGGCCCAGTAGCCACCTCCAAACACCCTGGGAGACTCCTTGTGCCATAAAGGAAGGAAGAGTGACTGGAGGAGAATTTGACTTGGCTGGAAGTGAGGTGGAGAAGAGAAGAAGAGAATAACAACAACAACAACAACAACAAAGTGTAGGGCAACAGTTCAGAGAAGAGGCTCACACAGGGTTGAGTTTCGTTTAAGGTTCTGATTTATCTGAGTTAAGCATGGCATCAGCTGAAATTCAGAATGAAACTAGGACACAAACTTAATTGCAAAACCAGCTGAAACCACAGGATGCAGTCACAGAAAATTCTCACTCGTTTGAGGCTGGCATAGGGTTTCACCAAGCCTCAGCAGGAGGTTCTGGGGGCCCCAAAATAGATTCAGGGAGTTAAAACTCAGTTGCTTTTCCAAATTCAGCCCAGGCCTAGCAAAAGTAGAGAAGGGGATGATTAGAGAGTATCCACACAAGTAGGAGTGATGGCTGGCTGGCACTTTGCTTGTCCTCCTAACACTGAGATTTGTAGGGGTTATGTTGTAACTGTTGGTGTAAACAGACATGGTCATCCTAAAATACCTCCATCCAATGCCGTGGCCATGGGTGACACAGAAAACCAAAGGTCAACAGCTGTTTCTCTTGCAAAAAAAAGTGAACCAAGAACCTCAGAGCTGCAGAGACCAGCCAGCCACAGCTCTCACAGCGCTCTAATTGTCAACTGCCGATGGCCGATTCCTGGAAATAACCAGGGAGAGAGAGGTCTGTGCCTAACATGAACAGGCTTGTGGTTTCACTGGAAAGCCAACACAACAGCTCTAAGCCAGTCATTCCAGCAGCATCGCTCCTTTGCCTGACACCGTCTCTCTGCTGCTCCCTGAGAGAATATTTTCTGCTACAGACATTTATCCCACTTTGGATTTCACTCCTCCTGCCACTATTCTGGTTTTGTCTAGAAAGGCAGACTTTGTCTGGCTCTCAGCAGCTTGAAGTGTAATTTTTCCCGTCCTGGATTCAGACAAGAATCCTGTAGGATGGGCCAGGGCTCAGGAAGGTGTTGCACAGAGGGTCTCCCTCACATGGGTGCTCACCCTGAGCTATTGGAGAGTCCCTCCACCTTGCTGTGACTCCCTCATTGCCATAGGGGACAGACATGCAGGCGAGGAGCTGCAGAGTTTTTAGTTCTTCATGGTATTTTGGAAAGCAAAAAATATTTGAGATACGGGACACTTGTTGCCTTCAGCTCCAAACTGTGCTTTCCTTGGTTATCCCAAAGGCATGGGAACTTTGTGAGGTCTGATCCTGTGCACACTGGGGGAAGCTGAGGATCTGAAGCAAAGCCTGTTTATTCCAGAACAGCAGATCCTGTTAAACTGAGTGGGGGTTTGGGCAGCAGAGAGGTGAATCCCATTTCTGCTTTAGGTGAGTCGTTGGAACATGCAGGATTTTCTGCTGCCTTTGGCATTTGGAGTTAATGGGTGTGAAACTTCACTTCTGCTTTTCATGTGCATGCTTGGTGTGATGCACTTACGGTGTGGAGTTTTGCAATCGCAAGATTTCCCCATCAAGTTTGGGTTTGTTTCTCTGATTTTTACAAGGGATGAACAGGCTATCACTTCAGGGCAAAGCAGACAGTAGTATATCAGGGCAGGGAAATCCAAGAAAAATAGTATCTGGATGCATTTTATCTTGCAAGAACATGTAGGCGTTTATTATTTCTGAGGGCTCTGTCGTCAGTTGGACATTGAACAATTGTGACATCTGTTGTAAGTTACTGTCCCCCAGAGTCATTTCACACAGTTCGGAGTTTGCTTTTTCAAATCCACCACAAATAAAGCCCAGAATTATCCCCCTATCCCCACAAGGCCAAGTGGGAACCTCCTGGGGAAATGCTGCAGACTGCAGGGAGGTGGAGAGGTTTAGCAGAGGAGGCTGTTTGGATCCTCGCTGCCTTACCATGTGTTGAGCAATGAACCCCCCAGTTCACACCATCAGAGGGACCCCCCTGAGGTCCACAGGAGATGAGACAATGGTCATTTCAGAAAAACAAGAACAAAGTGCAAAAGCTGACCTGCAGCTCCAAACTTCCAGAGCCATCATCCTGCGCTGCCTCGGGGATCCCTGTGTTGGTGTTCACAGGTTTGCACCTTGTTGGTGCCTCCCACGCTGCTGCTGGGAGCTGGGAAGGCCAGAGCCAAGTCAGCTTTCCCTTTCAGCCCATGTGCCTGGATTGGGGAAGAAATACTGTCTGTTTGTTTAGGTGAGATATTAGTCTGCCCCCAGAGCTCCAGGTCACTGTAAATGTAACACAAGCCCTATTTCCTGTTAGGAAAGGGGAAAAAATATGCCCGTGAATTGTCTCTGATGTGCTGCCAATTGTCAGGGAAGATTCAATTTGGAGGAGAATTACTGCGCTCTTAAAGAGCTGCACTGGTGACAGAGATTTGGGGCAGCTACTCCTTCCAGAAATGGGAGATTTTTCTTTGATTTCCACAAAACCAGAACTGGGACTGGTAGCCACACTCCACATGGCATGAATGGCTTGGAGGGGAGGCTGAAGCAGTGGCTCAGAATAATGGGACCCTGGTGGGACACGAGGGGGACACCTGTGCACGGCTGAGGGAGGGCTGGACAGGGTGCTGGGGTAAAGGTTTCTTTAGGACAGCCTGGTAGGTGCTGGGGTAAAGCTTTCTGTCAGTGTTCCACGATGGTGAAGGAGAAATGGTGTTTTCTTGCCACCTAGCCAAAAAGGCAGACCAAAAGAGATAAGAATTTGCTCTCTGTGTGTGATGCACACTTGTGTTCGCTGCTAATCCAATAAAGCAAATATGTGACCTGTGGAATGACCCAAAGCTGCTACAATAAATAATGCTATAGATCACTCATATATTTCTCTTTCTTTTGCATTTCCTGTATCAAGGCCAATTTCAGTTGTTGTCTAAGCAGCCATGTGTAGACAGGTAAACTGCAGCCACCAATTTGGCCTCCTCTAGACTAGAAACCACTCCTGCCCTTCCAAAATTTGCAACAAAATGGATTTCCCTCTTTTTCATTGTGCTTATTGCAAAGAGTAATATTTCAATTTAGGCCTGGATAAAGGTGCAGTCCACTTAGGTAAAGCTGATGTTTTTACACCCTGTTGCTTGGCCTACTCTCTAGGACTTGTCTCCAAAAACATTCACCCTCCAAAGTTCCCCATGGCAAAGAAATACAAAAAAGTCTGTGGACTACATCCCTTTAAATTGCCCATATGTTAACTGAGTATCAGAGATACTTTGCAACCTGGCATTCGCAGTGTGTCCATGTGCCAGTATTGAACCTTCCACAAAAGGGAACATCTAAACCGTGTTTGCCTTAGTGACAGAGTAATTGTTAACTAAAAGCTGTATAATCCATAGAAATGAGCCTAAAGAGATTTAATTTTTATTTAGCATACTACTGCAGCAAACAATAGCTTCATTGGCAGGAGACCAGAAGAAATGCAGAAAAGCAAATTTAAGGGATATAATGCATGATTTTTGCCATTTGTTTCCCTCCCCTAGTTGTTTTTACAGAGCTAGAGGAGCAACTGGATGGGAGTGAGCTGATGGCCAACACTGCCTCGCCAGTGCTCGCAGGTAACAGCTCACTGTGGCCTCAATGTCCCAGTCTCTGGGCACTCTCCCTGGTACTGGCTGAATATCTCTGAATCAGCCAGGGCACGCCCAACATCAGCAAAATTATCCTCCCTGGGGCCCTTGGAAATGGGGTAACTCCTGTGCTACAGTCCAGGCTCCCAGGCAATCCATGGAGATGGAACATGTTCTCTCCAGCCGTTTTTAAAATCCATCAAGGTTTTCCTGGAGCCCTGGAACTCAGCAGGGCGGGTGAGCCCATCTGGCTGGGTGGCAGTGTGGCTGTACACGCTCCCTGGGCTGCCCCACGGGGATATTCCCACCCCTTCCACTTTGTCCAGGGGTTCCTTCTTCTGTGGAAAGTGCAGAAACTGCTCCTGGTATAAATACAGATTTTTGTTCTCCTTCTTCTACTGTGCCTCTGTGTTTCAGAGTAATGTTGTTGGAGCAAAAATATAAAAATGTAACATCTTATTCCTTGAAATACTTCTTAGCAGAGACGTGGGGTCAACAGCCAGTGCTGCAGCCCCAACCAAGGCCTTTGGCTTCTCCATCAGCTCTGCAATTCCTGCATGGGACCAGTCTCTCTCCCTGAGCCTCTCTCAAACACCTGCTGAACCCATCCTTGGCTCCTGATAGAGCTGATTAGTTGATGATTTCTCTCCTGTTCCTTCAGCCTTTGACTGCCTCCTAAGTACCTCCCTGCATTAGGCTCCTCCTGCTGTCCCTCTTTACATCTCTGCAGCCATAAACATATGTAATAAATAATAACTATATACTTTTTATATACAAGTATTTTATATTTGTATACTAACATTGAAGGAAAGACGTGATTTGGCATCAGTTTGGCACTAAATGAAGGTAGGAGGGTATAAACAAGAAACAACATGTTAAGAAAACCCTCTCATTCCATCTCCCTTGCTTGTATCCAGAAATTTCCTTTAGAGATCGCTTCTTGTTTCCAGTCGTCATAAATCCTATTAATCCGTTTTTTTTAAAATTTTTGTCAATTGAAAAAAAAAATGCCATTATTGCTAAGGAAGTTTGAGATCTACTTAGAAAGGGTAAAATGGGTTTAATCTGGTTCTTGTGTGATAAATACAATTTAACCTTCTTGGTCTGTCTGCTCCAAAGATGTTAAAATATAATCCTTTAAAATCAACATAATTGATAGATCCTTTAATATACTTTCTAGCCTTCTGCTCTAAAATAGTTCCTACATTTAAAAATGTATATTCACAGGAGACCAGTATTCTTTAGGATATAGGTTGGCATATCTGAAATACCCAGGCAAAAATTGTCTGCTGCTACAGTGTCTTGAACTGTTGGGAAGAATAGCTATTACTCACTAAATCTAGTATCCTGTTCCTGGAGAAAAGATATTTTCTCCTGAAAACACATGCAGGGTAAAGTTCATCCCCCTTTTGTCAATCTGAGTACCAAAGTAAGGATGCTATAATGAATGATGGCAGGGGCTGAAAAATAAGTAAGAGGATGGAAAAGAAATCATTAATCCACTGCACCAACTCTGATAGTAGCCAGCAGACACCAGTGCCAGCACATCTCCTTTATCCAAGGGTTTGTCTCCTCTTGGGCACTGTTTGTTTTGTTTGGGGTTTATTTGGGTTTGTTTGGTTTGGGTTCTTTTCCACCCAGCATCTCTGAATGTCGTCCCCTCTGTGAAGAGCCCCAGATACACACGAGTGCCCATCTTTATCTCCTGCAAAGGAATTTCCTAAAATTCTCCCTCTGCTCCTGGACTGTGATCAGCCTGGGCTGTGTGGGTAGCCCAGGGAAAACATCTTAACAAGGTGACCACAGTGTCACTCTGAAAGTAGCCAGCAACTCTTTGCAGTTTATTATTGGTGCTCTTAAGTATGACCTGGAAATTTGTACCGTTGTATAACCAGATGTCAGTTCCTTCAATTCCTACAAGACCACTCTTTTTCTCCCCTTCCCCCTCCCTCGCTGGCCATCCATGAAAAACCAGCAATGTGAGTTCATGCTCCTGACAAGATGAGTACTGTCAGGAATACACAAGCTGTGGTTTTTTTCTTTCTGCATCTTGAAAGTGAAGAAAAAAGACCTTTGATTTATCTAAAGTTGTTATTTCTTTTTCGTCTTTGAGCTAATAAAAGGTGTCATTATATTATCACACTTGTGTCCCTTCCATGTTTATCCTGGCCATATTCCACTCTGCAACAACAAGAACATAAAACATCCCATGAGAAACTCTAGGTTAAGTTTATTTGACTTATTTTTTTTAACCTATGTTGTAATCAGGATTGTTTTGCTAACTTAGTTCACCGAGGTAGTTTTTGGTAAAGGCTAAGATTTGCTTAAGTGGCCAGAAAGAAAATACATACGACTGGTTTATGCCTTGCCACCCTGAATTGTAATGTTTTGTTTATTATGACTTTGGGCATGTTTTATTGGTGAGTGGAGAGGTCACAGCCTCACATTTGAAACCTGTATTTGTACTTTATGGGTTCTGGGATTTGAAACCACAGGCAGTCACTGAACTTTTTGGCTGCCTTATGTAGCTGTGACCAAGTGGCCAGACCAGGTCCTCTCCTCTGTGGTCACCCTGCTGGGAGCCAAAGTGTGACACTGGCCTGGGACAGGAGGTGTCCAAAAGAGCACATGAGGCTGAAATAGCTCCACTGCAGTGTACTCTGCTCTCCTCATTCCCAGCCTCTTGTCATTTTTAATATTTTTAATATTTTTAAATTCTGTTCTTTTGGAAATAAATGTGTTTGGAAAGAAATATGTGTTCACACCCCATGTAGAAAATACGGCAAAGATACACCCAACTTCTATAGTGGTGAATCCAGTTGTAACAACTCATTTCTACAAATGGAAAAATGGGTTTGGGAAATGTCCAATGCCTTGTACTTCCAAAGAATCCAGTGGTGGAACAAAGGTGCCTTCCCTTCAAGGGTTTTAGCCTTAGATTTCTCAGTGAGAGCAGCAGCATTGCCAGGTAATACCTGGAGATGTGGCAAGTGTGAAAAGATCTGAGGCAAATTTCCTTTAAATCTGTTTAAAGTAAGAGGCAAATTTTTGCATATAAAGGATTTAGTGAAGTGGGGGATGTTCAGGTGTGTGAAGAATAGCCACATGCTAATTGTTGTGCTGTTTGATTTACAAGCTGAGCAATTATGGTATAACACAAAGAGGACTCGCTGATCTTAAAGGTCTTTTCCAAATTAAACCACTCCATGATTCCACATTTCTGCTGCAGTCAGTGGACTTGCAGCATTCCTCTCCGAATTCTCAATGTTCAGGTTTTTTACTGGCAGAGATTTCATGTCCAGCCTGTGTCAGAGGTGTCCAAAATGAGCTCAGTCTGGAGTCCCCACCCCTGGAGGTGTCAGGGCCAGGCTGGATGGAGCTTGGAGCGCCCTGGTCTATGGAAGGTGTCCCTGCCCATGGCAAAGGGGTTGGAATGAAAAGACCTTTAAGGTCCTTTCCAACCCCAACCATTCAGTGATTCTTCCATTCTTCACATACATTGTGTGTCCATGGCAGATGCCAAATTCAAAGCAGCATGTGAGAAAAAAATGTATTCTCACCAACCTAATGGATTGTACCTGTTTCACAGTGGGGAAAACTGAGGTCCAGAGAATTCATTGACTGCATTAAGCCCACAAGAATTCCCAGACTGATGATTTTCTGCCACTCTCTCCTAAATTCTATTACTCTGGTGACATTATATGCCACTAATACTAATGGCACCAAAGTTCATGCAGCTCTTCCCTGACAAAAAGAAATATTGCAATGAAGCTGCTACAACAACCCATCCCTGCTGACCACCACTAACTGGTAAATCACTCTTAAATATTTCTAACTTCAGTAGGTTCAGTTTCATCCCTCTGTTGGAGGACTCCTCCTATGAAATATATTTGTTTTCCAGGTTGTGGTGGGATGGTTAAAAGAGCTCAATTAATCTCTAAATTCACCATGGGGAGATCCTTGTTTAGTTCTCACCTCCAGTTGTTTTGTTCTGGGTAACATGAATAAGCTACTGAAGATCAGCCTTTTGATCTCTGTCTTTTTTTTGTCTTGAAGAGGGTAAACAAAGTGAAATTATCCTGCCTGAACTGAATGATCTCTTCAAATGTAGAACTAATTCATCATAAATACAATGAAAATACACAGTCTTCATGCCAAATTATATATCTTTTCTTCCACTGTCTGTGTTTTCTGATGTTATTTTTGTCATGGCCATTTACTAAATATATATATACACATTCTTCTTATTTACTTCAGTACCCAGCCTCAATATTTCTTGTGGTTTGTCCAGAACTACACAAATAATTCATAGCTCATCCCTGAGAGCAAAAATGTGGCTGAAAGGCACCTGAGGGACTCTGAGGGTCACTCACGGAGTCCATGAGGGCAGATATTGATGGGCTGTCAGTGCTGGGCACACTGGAGGGCTGTGGGATTGGTAAGGAGGATAATGAGTCCTCCAGAAGATATTTACAGATCTTTGGTGCCAATAACTTTACTGCTGGTCTCACAAGTGCATCAAAAAGGAGAACCAAGCAGTGTGCAGTCATACAGAAAAGTGAGCAGCCATGTATGAAGGAATGAAGAAAATATGGTTAAAAGCAGGACCCTGTCCCAGCACATGGCCTTCATAGACAAGAAGAGATGAACCCGGGGGCAACAGACATAAGGATTGTTGTCTCCTCAGAAGATATTTGGGATGCAAAGGAAACACAGTGCAGTACTGTGTAGCAGTGAAAGCTTTTTTTTTGGGCAGATTGGGATATTTTTACATTTGCTCCAGTTCTCTCTGCCTGACAATGGTCCCTTGCCCATCAGCCCACAGTGGGAACTCTCTCTCCACCAGTCAGTGTACATTGGCAGAGATTCTGCTTCCCACTCTGAGAACATCCCACTCTTCCACCAGCAAAACCTGTGAGAGTTTGGCTTTGTTTGTTTTCCTTACCCCCACTCAGAGGAGGTTGTTCCCGAAAATGCTTGTAACTGATTCTTACTTCAGGTACATGTTCCTCCCCTGGGCTCTCGAGCTGTGGTCTGTGGAGTATGAGCAGCATCATTCCTGCTCGTGCCCACAATGAAACAGGAGAAAGCCATACAAGGATTGGCATCTCAGGGGAGAAGGAACAGAACTGCCCTTTCTTTACCAAACTGACTCCTGCAGCTCAGCTCTGGCTATTGTGTATGGCAGACCAATCATCACTGGGGCTTTCCCCCCTCTTATTTGTGCATACTTATTTATTCTAGCTTTTTTCCATTCCACTTCAGGCTTGATCCTGCCAGCAGCAGCTGACACGGTTGTGCAATCAGCACTGCAGTGTCCAAATGTGCCTGTTCTTTGTGGCAAAGCAGCATCTGGCTCTGGCCTCAGCTGGACTCTGGTTTCTCCTCGCTGCAAGGCAGAGCTCTCAGCTGTGTGTGCCGTGCAAGGGATGACAGTTTGCTGGCCTGGGAGGGGACCAAGCCCTCGTCCCCTGGGTGAGCTGGCTTGCACGTTAAGTGGAAACTTTCTTTATTTACCAACTGGTCAAAATGACTTTGCTAGTGACATAGGCTTCGTTATGTCAGCCATTCCATTCTTTGAAAACATGGGCAAAACAGAAAAGGAGTGAGGGCAGGGAGGGGGAAATTCCATTTCTTCCTAAATTGAGTGGAAACATCTTCAGGAAAATTAAAGGAAAACCCGAGAGAAGAAGAGCAAAAGAAATAAGTGTGGCCAAAGCCACTTTCCTTTCTCTTTTTCAATCACCTTTCCAACATGCTCCTGGTAAAATCATTACAAAGGCCGTTTATTTTTAAAATTGAAAGATTGGGGAGAGTCATAATGAGATATTATGTGTAAAAGTTGCACATAAATTTCCTTCTGTCATATTTTGGGCTCGCCTAACGCATCCCCTTGGCAGGCCTGAGGGAAGCTGATCGCTTTAGTATAGATTGTGTGTGCTTCAATAATATTGCCCAAGGACAGAGCTACTGGGTGGCTGAGTTGGCTACATGCTGATTTAAAAATTAGCTGGGCTATTATTTGCCACACTAAATTGCTCTCCCTCAAAAAAAAAAAAAAAAAAAAAAAAGGTGAAAATAAAGAAGTTTTGTACCAGAATGAAGCAGCAGGTTTGGAGCAAGATCTTTCTTTCTTTTTGTTTTTGGGGAGTGCAATTTTTTTTTACTCATTGGAGAGTTTTGTTGTTTCTCACCTTTATGGAGAGCCATGGGAGACAGGCAAAGGGACTGCGGTGTGAGGTGTGATGCAGAGATAAGGCCAATGCTCTGTGTTTCCTCCGTGGGGTTTTTCCTTGCAGGCTGCCCTGCACAGGTCTCAAGGATTTGTAGTTGCACAGTTACAGTGCCACACAGCACCCTGGTCCTGCTCTCAGCTCAAACACATCTATCATCCCTTTTTGAATGTAGTGACACAAGATAAGTTTCTTACAGAAGAGTCTTGAAATGCTTTTTAAAATTGTTTTTATGATTAGGCGAGTTTGAAATTTCCTGTTACATCTGCAGCCTGGGGTCTTTGTCCCTTCTCTGAGCCATAGGGGTCATGCCTGGTTTTTCTGTGGAATTTGGTGGGCCCTGGTTTTATTTATTTCTTTATATTTTGTTTTTATTGTCCCCATCTCTCTCTTTCTGAGGTTTTTGTGCTTCCAGGATTTCAGCTGAGGGATCTCCACGGTTGCCAAGAGCTGGGACGTTTCCATTTCCTACCCTTTCTTGGTTGAAACCAAAAACTGGTCTTCAAGGAGGCAAAGATCATCAAAGAGCAGAAGAATAAATAGTAATTCATAGCAGTCTTTTCTAATATGCTTAATTTAGAGCTCTGGTGTCCAAGTCCTAGCCACATTGCCTCTGTATTCCATTTTCTATGAAACACTTGACCTATTTATTCACTTTTTGACCTAGCAGTCTAAGAAATATAAGATGGAAAAGACATGACCAAAATGAGAGGTTTAAATAAACAGCTTTTAGTGCGGGAAAAGGCCAAATTTATTCTAAATGTAAATATGTATTTTGAAAATCTGGTACCCTCATACTTTGGGCAAATCTGAGTGAATCTGAGCTTTACATCTAGTCCTGTGCCAAACAAAAACGGGAACTGGAATTTGGAAAGCCAGTGTTTTAGCTCAGATTCAGGTAAACATGCTCTGAACCAAACCTCCCAAGAGTGTCCTATTGCGAATTATAGTTAATTAAATTAAGATTTCAGTTGTCTTCACTGGTATCTCCATCTCTGGGTAGGAGCCTTGGGCAAGGTTGAAAGTGAAACTTGCTTCCTTTGCTCCAAGGCAGCTTTGCCTAAAATCCACTCCAGAATCAAAAGCTCCATGTGCAGCTATTAAAGCTCCCTCACCACAAGCTGCTCTGCCAGCATTTCTGAATGCCCCATTCCTGCAGGTACCCTGGCGAGCTTTCATCTTGTGTGAACTGCAAAAGGAGGCATTGGGGTTTATTAAAGAGTTTGTGCTGCTAACGTGTCATACATCACGCCATTAATTAAGAGAAATTCCTCTTTCCGCAGTTGGGTGGCTGCACAGTGCTGCCAGCATGTGTATATTACCCACCCCGGCCTAACCCAAACTCTGCGTGACTGATTGTACCCCAGAGACATTCCAGCCTCCTCAGGTAATTCGATTGCTGAGGCTCCAAACCCAAGGAATTAAAGAAACCTCTGCACTGGGCTCTGCTCCCCCTGTAATTGGTACCAGAGTGGGGTGCGGCGGGTCCATGTGTTCCCAATCACAGCCCACACAATGAAAATGTTTCTTTCTGGGACAACCTGAAGAAACCTCATGGGGATCTGGGGGATTTTTATATATCTATATCTATATCTATATGTGCATGTAATAATAATAGTTATCCTCATTAGAACATTAGCTCCAAAGCTTGGTGATGTGCTCTAAGAACTGGTGGGAGAGCTGGAGGATGCGCCGAGGAATCGCTGCCCACGCACAGCCCCTCACATCACCCTGGCGTTGGGGAGCACTTGGAGCCTGAGCCCCAGGAGCTGCTGCCTGCAGCAGGAGGCTGATGTTCACCTCCCTTCAGCTGGGGCTGGACAGGTAAGGTGGGGACATCCTTTGTCTTTTCCCACTGTGTGCACAGCTGCTTTCGTAAGATTTTTCCACCCAGCTTTCATCCCACAACAGTTGCATAGGGTTTAATTTATCCAGGGTAGCCAAAGAAGCAGTGTGGACTGACCTAACAGGCCCCCAAATTCCTGTACTTCTCACCAGTGCTCCTCCCTCCAGGCTCCTGGGGATTAGGGACACAGAATGGGATGCTGGACGGCTGTGTTACTGAGGGGAACAATATTATCCCTCAGACTGAGCCATAGAATATAATTACAGCTCTTCAGGAATTTTGTCATTAAAAGTCTTTTGGTTAGAAAATGCCAGTTCTTTGGAACAAATTTTTTGGAATAAAGGGGGAGGTTTCTAGTGTCAAGGAGGAATAAATTCTGGAATAACCACTAGCACTGGGTAAAGGAGAGCAGTGTTCCAGTCCCAGTGAAAGTGCAAGTTACCTACACAGAAAAACCAGCACTGTAAAATAGCAGTGAAGGATTCTGTGCTCTCCTGGTGTTCAGGCAAACTGTAAAGCAAGGGTTTAAGAGATCTGCCCTGACTGAGCAGGCATTCTCAGTTATTTCCTCTATTTCAAGAAGCACAACCTAGTTTAAGGACTTGATGTGTAGCTCTCAAAAATGAGAACATTTCTTTGAAAGGCAATATTGAAAAGCTGTGAAGGAGGGATCACCTTCAGAAGAGCTCTTGCTGAAGTGACCCCACTGCTGGTGAGCGCAGGGCCATTCACAGAACAGTAGAATCATTTAGGTTGGAAAAGAACTCTAAGATCATCAATTCCAACACTTCCCCCAGCATTGCCAAGGCCACCACTATACCATGTTCCCAAGTGCCACCTCTCCACGCCTTTTAAATCCTTCAAGGGATGGTGACTGCCCTGGGCAGCCTTTTCCAGTGCTTGACAAACTTAATATCTAATCTAAATCTCCCCTGGCACACTTTATTATGGAGAGACCCAAATCTCGGCAGTCACAGGCAGACCTGGGTACCAAAGCACCTTGTAAGTGATTAATGAGCAGCCTGGCACTGCCATTGCACTGCTAACTCAGTTAGTACTGCCATTAACACAAATCCCACACACCACTAGCTATCAGTGACAATTCACTCCATCACGAAGATAAAAGGGTTCTTTTGGACATGGGATGCCTGACCTAGCAAGCCATTATCCTGCATCCCACAAACGTCAGCTCTCAGGTGAGCCTCACTCAGCAGGCAGCACTCGTTGCAGTTATCTAATCCTGCACCCCCAGCAGCAGCTCCAGCACCCCAGGCAGCCCAGGAGCAGCAGAGCTGCAGGTATCCTGGAGAATATTTCTGTCGAGGTTGTTCTGTGTCCTGGGCCGGATGGGGAAGGAAAGTGCAAGGAAAGCTGTTTGGAAGGCAAGTCAAGTTTCCAACCTCTGTGCATTACAGGATACAACAAATTAACCAGAGCAGACAACCATGCACCATACTTCATTATGTTCACTGAGATCACCTCCTGCGCTGTAGAGGAAAGAAAAGGCTTTTTTCATTATTTTAATAAAGCATTTTGCTGTTGCTCAAGGACTTTGGTTTATTACATGATTGCTTCTTCAGTGACATCTACCCAATTCCCTGAGAAAGGCTGGCTTCTATGAACACCCAGGAATTTTGAAAGAAATTATTGAACAAGGACTTTTCAACATTTTCATAAAGAAAGCTGTGTATCTCATTTGAAAGTGACTTTATAATTTGAAATTGGAATAGTTTTTCTTTAAATAGGAAATAGTCCAATTATGAAATAGCAATGTTCTACATCTTTACATATCTCTACTGACCTGAAATCATTATGGTATGTATAATTTAAATTTATTATGGCAAAAGGAAAAGGTTTCAGATAATTCCTTCTAAAACAAAAATCTGTTGAGAAGTGATTCAGAAATTTCAAGAAGTCTTGAATGTAAGAAAATCTTTTCCCTCCTCTTTCAAGTACCATTTGCTTGGATGCCATTTAATGTTGGTTTTACATTTGGCTGTATTTCCTATGTTATAAAGATTTTTAGTTTGCATTTTTAAAAAAGTTTGAGAATCCATGTGGTGGCCACTGAGGACTTGCACTACTGGCAAACGTTGCTACGAGCTGGAGATCCATGAAATCAAACAGAAGAAATCGACTCCTAGAGACTCAGTATCAGGAAAGTTTTCACACTAAGCCTGTTTTGACTCACACAGATTTTTGCTCTATATTTGAGTCAGAAAGAGAACTCAGTAAACTCGAGTCCCATCTGAAGGAGCCGACAGCTTCTGTCTCAGAATCTCAGTCTGCAGCTGATACCTGTGACTGTGCCCACCACATCCCAAGCCCAAACTGCAGGTCATACCTGAACACCGTCTCCAGCACAGAACTACCGTGACCTTTTTTGCAATTAGCCCTCAATGCTCAGTTTAGCGTGTTATTTTTAAACTTGGAAACAAAATCACCCAAGTTGCATATTCACAGACATAAAAAATGAGGCACTTCATACACACAACTTTATTTTCAGAAGTGTTTGTGCGTTTGCCCACCTTATTTTGTGAGGACTTGTGCAGGGAGGGCTGTGCAGACGGCCAGACCTGCGGTGCACAGCCACTTTGGGAGCACATTAACTGCCTCTGAGCGTGTGGGTGAGGTGCACTATTCGTGTGCACAATTAACCATTCCAAAATTTTGACGACAAAGGAATCATTATGTTCCTGAAAATGTTTATTATATAAATATTCTCCTTTCTGGTTCAGCAGTGTATTATTCTCATTCCTTTTTGTACAGCCATACCGCTCTCCCTGCCCTTGCTTTCCCAAACTGGTGTAACTGGCATGTGGAATGCAACAGCTGGTTAGGTCTGCAATGATCCAAGAGCAGCAGAAGACAAGGAGTGCAGAGGGGGCTGCTGTCTTCTGCCAAGTGTAGAACTAAGCAGCTGCTTTGTATTTTCACATGAACAAAAATGTTTTGTTAACTGCCTCGCTGCCGAGGCACAGGGTGTGGGTAGCAGGGTGCAGTTGCTGGCCCGTGGGGTTCCTCAGTGTCCGGAGACTGAGTGATTCTCCTGTTCCAAGCAGCATCTGACAGCATCTCATACAAACCTGTCCCAGATGGAATGATTGTAGGACAGTGTTCAAACAACTTTATCTTCTCTTTATTCCATTAAGCGTGCCCATATGCGCAAGAATCTCCCCTTAAAAGAACATTCTTCAGATTGCAAATGCTCAAAAGCTGGGAAATGCCAATGAAAAATATGTTCTCTGATCATTTTTAATTGGATAAAATAAAATTTATAATACAATTGTGCAGAAGTGGTTTTAAGATATCATCTAGTTCTCCATGACTCAAAGCAGGATTGGTTCAATCATCCAGCTGTTGTCAAACTTGTTCTTTAATGTCTCAAATGCTCCTGATTTTTTTCAAAGGAACGGTGGCTTTTTGGGATCCTAGGGTGGTTGCATTAAGCCTGTCCAGAACTGAGACTCTGTATGTTATTATGAAGATGAGAAGGTGATTGAGGAAACTACTGTTAATTAAAGGGAAAGTAAGGCTCCTCTGGTTTAAATAAGAGTATTGGAAGGGAGACTGAGAAGAGACCATTTTACTCTTCAAAGAGAATACTGCCTGGAGAAACTGAGATAAGAGTTACAAGGGTAAAAGTTGAACCCCGTGTAGGATATTTACGTCCATTGTTGCTCCTACATCACTAGTGGTAAGGGTAATTAGGAAGAGGCTAATCAAGAGCCTTAAGATGTGTCTGATGTGTGCTCATGTACAAATAAAAGAGATGGTGTAGGGGAGGTGCAGTTGCAATCTCAAAAAGGGATTCTGGAGGAAGTGGAAAAGATGCACAGCAAATATTCCTGCTGCAGGCTCCATCTACAAAAGGAACAAAGGTCATGAGACCGTGAAGTGCCAGAATGCAGCCCAGGGGAAAGGTGCTGGAAGGTGCAGCATGTGTGGCCTGCAGGTGTGGAAGAAGCACTGAACTACTGGCAATTCTCCTCCCTAGCAGTTGGGAAAGCTGGGACAGGAGTCCCTGGTGGGCCACAGCACTGGAGCCTGGAGTAGTGTGGAGCACAAGTCTGTGGTCACTGTACTCGTGAAATTCAGCACGAAATTAAGTGAGTCTAATTGGGCTGGGAAGCACGATGTGTGTACCTTTGGGTGTCTGTGAGGTGGGGTGCTGAAAACAAGCTCTCCAAAGCCAGAAGATTGCAGATGGGAAGGAAACATTTGCTTAAACTATGATGTGAGGAAATGGGACAGCCTTCACCCCCATGGGCATGTGGCAGGGGAACATGAAACACCAGGTTTAAAGCTGAGAATTTGCATTTATCTCCCAAACTTTGCCATGTGCACTCTGATGTGCAGGGCAAGACCTGCTGAATTCTAGACAAAGACAAGGCAATTAGAGAGTGATCCAACTGCAATGCTAAATGCCTGTGCTTTGTCTTCTGTTTACTCATAGCCTTCTGTTTATTCATAGCCATCTTGGAGTTTAACTTGCTAAACAAACCTTTCTTATTCGTAAGTCTTCCTGTCTTGAAGGACAGAGAGGGAGTGAAGCAAAGTGAGACTGACAAACAGGGTGAGCTCTTGTGGTGAAACAGTGACTCTTTTTAGAGAAATAGCAGCTTCTCAAGGAGACCCAGGAACATTTTTAGGGAAACTGAGGGATGAAGAACAATTTCAGCCAAGTCTGGGAAAGAGTACCTTCTATCAGAATAAAGAGAGCCAATAGCAGAGAAGTTCGGAGTGGACAAAGCCACATCCCATCAGTGGCCAGTGAGTGGGCTGCAGCCAAAAGCATCACCAAGAGAACTGGAAGGACAAAGCCATGGCACCCCAGGCTCCTCTCCTAGGTAAGGGTGTGAAGCTCTGAGTGAATAAATCTGTGAATTGCACAGGTGGGAAGCAGCTCTCCCAGAGCGGGGTGCACTCCTGGCCCAGCCTCTGCCATGGAGCTCATTTTGGGCAGGTCTGAGAGGTTTGCAGTGCTCTGTGTCACTGGGGTGCTGGGCCCTCACCTGCCTGGAGGTGCTGGAGCAGGGCCTTGAGCTAAGGAGTGCCAGTAACTTCAGCTCTGAGAACAACTTGTCTGCCTTATCTCACCTTGGACACATTAAACCCACAATGACTTATCCAAGCCTTCCTCCTTCAGGACCTCAGTGACTTGTCCTAGTTTTCCTCCTTCAGGACCTCATCTTTTCCCATCCTCATCAGACCTCTCTGAGGAAGCATCCGTGAATATTTGAGAAGCATTTGGATGCTGTCCTGATGAGCCTATTGAAAAGCCCATGAGGAAATGGATAATTCTGTACTTGATGAAGGGTTTGTAAGATGTGCCATATATAGTGCGTGAGCCCCTGTGTTTAGGCAGGGGAAACATAGAATATGGAGGAGCTGCTCTTTCAGAGAGCAGCATCTGACCTTTGTCCTCAAAATACTGAGAGGGCTTTGCAGAACACCAGTGGGTGACCAGCTGTGCTGCAGCACGTGTGCCCCAGCGCCTCGGGGTGCTGCTGTGCCTTCAGAAGGATGTTCTTCTGTGTTTTCAGAAGAAGGGCAAAGTACGTGTTTAGCTTTTCATATAACGGGAAGCTTCTCTGAGGATTTTACTTCCATTTACTTCAGATTAAGCAAAAACTGATCATTGCCAGCCTAAGGGAGTCAGCACTGGTTCGGGTGAACTTAAGCAATTGGCTTTGAAGCTTTGGTGAATCTTCAGGTGTTTGTTTGTTAGAACTTGGCCCTCAAATAAATCTCAGCTCCAGGAATCCCCCACAGAAGGGAGGACTTATCACATCCAAATCAGGTCCCCTGTCAAATATAATTTAGAGATGATATTTGCAAAACCTTGTGTGTGGATGCACTGAATTTTGAGACAGAGTTTTGGATACTCAGTGCAAACAAATCTCAGTTATGTATCACTAACTTATTTTATGACATGGCTTCAGGAAAATGAAGGGGGAAATGATACTTGAAACATACATTTTTTAAAACAAATTTCAGTTTTAAGAAAACCTAGATAAATTATGGGTTGATTCTCCTTCAGCCATTCTTTACTAGACATTTTTAGGGAATATCTATTTATTTATTGTCCTCTGAGACCACTAGAGAGGAAGGAAAATGCAGTTAGTCCATCACTTCAGTGGATAAAGAGGGATGCAAACTCTTAATAAAGTATCGACGGCACCCCAAGGGGACAGGAGGAGATTTGCATCCCAGTGGCCCTGCTGACAGAGCTCATGAGTTACTGCAGCAGCAGCCACGCCCTGTCAGACACAGGAGCATGATGAGAGGAGAGGGAGCAAAACATGATTTGTACTGGCATGCAGCGAACAAGCTAAGCTGTGTAAAAATGAATACACAAAATTAGAAGGATTAATGGAACAAGTTAGTGCAGGGTAGCAGGGAAAGTCCCCTGTCTAGGCACTTCTGCCAGGTTCCACCCAGACAGGTTATTTTTTTTTCCAACTGCTTTCTTTTGTAAGTGAAACTTCACCTGGAGAGCACCTCATGAACAAAATTCAATTCTTCCCTCCCAGCTCCACCTGGAAAAGCCCTTTGAGCTTTTATATTTTTCCTTTATTAAGAAAATCTTGGTGGTTTTTGCAGAAGCCTGAGATGTTGGTTTGATATGAGGAAGGCTAATGGCATGTTAGCCATCAGAAATCATCCAGTGAGTTCATTTGCATCGAATGCTCCTCTTAACCTCATGTTGTAAATCACTTTTAAATAGCCCTGCTGCTTCACCCCAGGGCTGGCTGCTGTTCAGGATGGAGCAGAAGAGTTTCTGCTTGTGCTGTGAAGGCCTTTGAAATCACTTGTGATAAAGCTCTAGAAATGTAAGGATTTTACTATTTAAATAATGAAGCAGGGCCTAAATATTTTTCTACAATAACAGTTTGCTAAGGAGCACAGTCTGTTCCTTTCAAACCTGTCCACTCCCACCACCTCTGAAGTTAAACAAAGCTGTGTGTGCTGTATTTGCAGCATTTGCCCCATTAGGTGGTTGGGCTTTGGGGTTGTTTTTAGTGCTGTACCTGTTTTGATCCTGCAAAAGGCAATTACTGCATTCACAGGATGACAGTCATTTCATGCAACAGAAGGCTGACTAATTGAGGGAAAGGGATGATATTTGGGAATGAAAAACAAAGCTGTGACATGTAAAATTACATATAAAGTGAGCTTTTTTTTTTTTCTTTTCTCCTTATAAAATTCCCAACAAGTGAACTCCAGATGTCAGCATTTAAACACTGTCAGGTATTGCTTGTATTAGTGTAGCATCTACAGACCAACAGGGAAATGTCAGGTGTTGCACAATCCTAACCTTGGGGGGCTTGGTGTGCACTGAAGAGACGGACAAGTCAGAAAACATGAAGAGCAGGAAACATTGGCACGATTTTAGCTCATTTCTTTCTCCATTTAAATACAACTTCAACAAGTTTAAGCTACCTGTGATTAATCAGAATTTAAAATGATGTAGAAGTTGGTGCCAGGGAAAAAAAAATTATAACCCTTAAAAAAAACCAAAAACCTTGAAATGCACAGGTGCAGCAACAATCCACTCATGTTCTGCTGAGTAGGAAGGTGGACAATAGAATAAGTGTGGGCAGCTTCAGTGGCAGCTGTTGTCACTGCTTCTTGGAGGATTGAAGCTCATGGACAGCTCCGTGCTGCTCATTTTGGCAGCAGAATCATCCTGCAGGTCACACCTCCAATCTTACCAACCAGAGTGACTCCTCAACGAGTGGTAGCTGTCTCTGTGTAGCTGTGAAAGTTTGGGTTACAACCCATGGAAAGGTGAAGCAGCTTCTCTGCTGCTCTGGGGAAGAGGTGGGAAGAGGCAGTTGGAAGGTGATGCTGCTACCCTGGCTCTGACAAGGGTGTGTGATTTTTAATGGATTTTTTAATCTGTTTTCCGTGGCTTATCACTTTTTCTTGATCTTGAAGAAAACTTAAGTCAGGTTTGGAGGTTCTTACTTCTCCTTGTGTCTTCAAAACAGACTGGTTTGTACCTACTAAAGATTTATTGAACAGCTTGAGGATTTGTAAGCCTGATATTCCTAGAGTCCTGTCTCAGGAGGTACTAGCATGAAACCTTAGACAGATCCACTGGGAATGTTAGCTTTTTCCCTGCTTAACCTGACAAGGTTTTATTCAGAAATGCAAATCCTTCCTCCCCTGCTCTTCACCTTTATCCGTGTTGATCTGTCCTGGTGGGAGCACATCCAAGCAAGGCCCTGCTTGTGATCCCAGAAGGGTTGTCACACCTCCACATCACTGGAAAACAGGGTGCCCAGTGTCCATCCCTGACTTTGTCAGAAGAGAACTCTTGGTCTGAATGCAAAAACACTCCAGGAGTTATCCAACAAAACAAATGCTAACAACACAGGAGCCTTGCTGCTAAGGAGAATTAAAGTTGAGTTGGACATGGTCAGAATGGTAATGAGAATCAGAGGGGAAAGGAGAAAAATATATATACTTCAAAAATAATGTTTTGTTTAGATTGCTGAATTGTGGTCAAGGGAATGGAAAAGGGGACAGGGTGCTGCTGGGAGTTTCCCTGTGACAGGGAGTGTGTGTGCAGAAACATCTGGTGTGCTTGGTCCTAACACTCCAGGTCTTTTACCATATCCTGCCCAGCACTGCTGAAGCAAACCAGGTGTAAGTGGTTTCAACAGAACAGCCAAAACCACATCTTACTCACAGAAATCGTGTCTTGAACATGAAGGCTTTGTTCTCCAGGGCCAGAGCTCCTCTCTCTGCACTGGTAGTCCATGAAAGTGTTTACAGAGGCCAGGAGCCCAAAGGAATTGAATTCAGGATCTTGAAAGCTTTGGCCTTGACAAAATAAACCTTCAAAGGAGATTTAGAACTATCAGCAACAAAATACTTTCTATTCTCATCCATGACAGCCCCCTCCATTCCTGTCCCATGTTTATTTAACCATTTAAAAAATAAATCCATTGCTTTGAGCTCAGGCAATTGATATTTTTAAGGTCTGTGGTGTTATTTTTCCATGTACACTTTCCATAATATTCTATATTTTCTTTTTCTTTTTTTAAATTTTATTTTAACCATCATTTGCTCTTGCAGACAATTACAGCTCTTGCTTTTTCTTTATTCTGGTAATAAGATAGGTGAGGTGAGGAAATGCTGATGACAAAACCTCCTACACTCCTCCTCTACCTGAGTGATCCCAATTGATTCCTCTTTTCCACATGGGAGGTTTGGCTTAAAATAGACCCAAAAGACCATATTTTCAAATACCAGCACTAAAGTTGTTTCTACAGTGCCTGTTCCCTGTGCTGGTAGCACAGCTCAATGTGAGCTTCACAAAGGGTGTCATCAGGAGGCTGTTTAAGTTTCATTAAAAAATAAATAAAACCCAAATCCTGGGATCTACTTAATTGCCCCTTAACTGGACAAACACCAGAGCAAACCTGAACTATTTGCTCCAAAATACTCTTGTGAGTTTAGCTCATTCCTTGCTTACTGAATAGTTCAGAAATCAGACCAAATACACAGAGCAGACCTATAATTCCAGAAAAAAGTCATGAGGCTTTTATGCTGCATCCAAGTAGTTGGATTTGATTATTATTGTCTGATGAGACTGATTGCCAATATCACATTATGTTGTTTCTATTCCCTCCTTGTGTGGCTGAAGCATTCCAAATGGGAGGTAGGGAGGAGGGGGAAACAAAAACCAAGAGCAATTAAAAGCACACAAAAAAATCCATAATGACCTTTTTAAGCATATTTTTAAAGGGAATTCCAGCCTGCTGTTTTAACTGTGCCTCCTCTCTAACAAACTATATTATTTTTGCTATGGGCCTTTTTTTTTTTTTGCTTTAATTAACACTTGACAGAAAAGCCCCTGCAATACTCAGGTTTTCTTCCATGCCCATAAGTGGGTACACTCAGTCATAAACACCAGAGCATCTTAAAAATGGAAACTAAGAGGGGAAAAAAAGGCCAATTCAAATATCTACCTAAATATTTCTCATGCCAGCTGGGCCACACATGATTCCCAGCAGCTTCCCAACTACATGTAAAAGGAGAATAAATTTTTAGCTCATCATAACACTCACCTTTCTCACTCAACAACAACTAGCTGGTGATCAAGTGTTAATAATCCAGCCCTGTGCATGAGCTATACAAATTTTCAATCTGGAACAGTCCCAGCAGGAAAACTTCTCTAATTGAGAGCATCTTTTGCAACTGGGAGCATCTTCTCCTGCCATTTCCCAGTGCAGATGCCAGTGCCTTTGCCAAGGCTGTAGGTTTCACTGGAACACAAGGCAACAGTGAAAAATCACATCTCACCTTCTATGGGATGAGGACACAATGGGCTCCAGTGGGGAATTAGCAAACCCCACCACCCAGAGGTAATTATCTGAAGGAGATGATGTCCACTGTGTCAGCTGAGAGGAGATTAGTGCCCCAGAAGACATGGGGGCCTATCAAGAGACTGAGCAATGTCCCTGTGCTCGAGGCAGAACACACACCTGGCACACACACGGTCAAAGGCTGGTGGCTCCTGCAGCACCGAGCACTGCACACCTCAGCTGCACCAGGGTTTGTCCCTGACAGAGGGCAGATTTTCATAGCTCTTCCTATTTTTAGTGATCTGACTGTAGGAGGAGACTGTAGTAGGGGAAATTAGGGAAAAAAATTCTGCTTGGATTAATTTTACTTTTCTCAGCACAGCCACACTATCAGGACTACAAGTCAGAACTACCGACTAGGAGAAAAAGAAAACATTAAAAACGCACGATGGGAAAGGAAGAGAAAGACGCTCTGCTCATGGGTGTAGTTCTTACAGCTTATACTCTCCTTGTCCACTTCCTTAAAACTAATTTTGCATGGGAGCTGTGCAGGTTGGCCCCATGAGGAGGGTGCACCGTGCACCTTGAGGCTGAACGCGCAGGAGGCTCCTCACTGCAGAACACCCCTGGGTCCTCTGCAGGGCTGAAGGCACCGCACAGGGCAACTGATTCTCGAACCAGTTCACATGCCATTGCTTGTGCAAAACACGTGTCCAGCCACCAGGCTTGCATAAATTGGCTGTAAATAGTTAATTAAATGCATTTGTACCCCACCACCTGATTTGCATGCAGAATTGTCAAAACAGCCTGCTAAGATTAGACACAATGTACTCCCCGAACACAATTGTACCACTGAAATGGTCTGAAAATCTGGCGCATTGAGTTAAATTTTCACATTGTGCCTTCTTGTATAATAACAATAATCTCCTCTGCCTTGGAGTATAATCGCAATAAAGAGCTTTTTGTGATTCATTCAGTGTTTATTCACTCAGTAAACAGCCCTTTATTGCTTTTTATACTACAAAGCAAATGAGATTATTGCTTAAATTGTCCGGTAGCGACTAGCTTCTGTCCTCTGGCTTGCTTATTCAGTTTGTTTTTGTGTTGTGGTTTTGGAAAAGAAAACTTGTTTAAAATTAGCTCCCCAATAAATCACAGTAACAATGAAGTGAGAGTTTCTGCAGTGTGACAGATTTGTAGCTTTTTATGTTTGTAATGATGATGATATGTTTTCTAGCTTATTTATTCCCTTCTGCCTTTATTCTCCCAAACTCTAAAGTCTGCCGCTGCGAAGAAAACTCTAAGATGCTGGAGTTTGGAAAAGGGGAACTTGCAGTCCTTGGACTGCACAGCTGCCTTTGCAGAATTCCCAGGAGGAAAAGGTGCAGGAAAGAAGCAAAGAAAGTAAATAGGCAGGAGTCTGGAGCTCAGAGTCCAGAGGCATCAACACTAATTCACATCCTACCCTGTTCCTAAAAGTTTCAGTGTGTTCTTCCCCTATATAATAAGGTTGGTGATGTTATCTGCTTTGAAAAGTGCCCCAAGACCTTTGGATGGTTAGCAATAAACGTTTCTGTTATTCAGTGACTCTCCAAGCAGTTCTCAAGAGCAGCTGTTCTTAGCACACCCTCTCCCCATGAAGGTGTGTGGTGGAGCAGCCCCGCAGGCCCTAAAGGCTGGGAACTCTGTGATGTTCATCATGGAAAACGAGTCAGCTGTAGCCAACACTTGTTCCTTCTCTCCTTCTCTGAGTGTTCAAATGGAGCAGCCCATAATTATTCCTCATCACGAGGCCAAGTGGAGTATTCATCAAGAGAACAGGAAAGACTATTTCTCTCTTTCAGGCAGTGGCACGTAAATGGCATTTCTTATTTCAGTCCTGCGAGCTTTGAGACGTTAGCAAAGCATTTCCCTGATAATTATTGATCTTCTGTATTTATAGAAAGCTGGGACCCAGTACAATTCAATATTCAGGAGATGCCAATTTTCTATGAATACCTGAGAATGACTTGGTCATTTTCCATTTCTGTAATTGCTTCTGTATTGCTGGGGCATTAATTGCATTCTTTAAAATCCACCTAGAAATGGAACATGGGTGAGGAGGCTCTGCATGATTTTCTTTCTCCTCTCTGAAACCAAGCATGTTGTTTTCAATTTGGGCATTTCAAGTATTAATGTCCAACTTCATTTACTCACATCTACTGCCAGCTTCCACACTCAAATGGATACCTTAAATTAATTGATCTAGAATTGCAAATTGGGGCTCTCAACCTGTTAAATATGCAACTGAGTCTGTATTTTCTCTAATGGACTCTATATTTTCTACAGGAGTCTTTGGATTTAGCTAGTCTTGACAGCTTTTGAGTGGCTATATTTCTCCACTGGGTAATGGTGTTTCCTAGATTTAGCTTTTTTCCTTCTTTGTTGTTACATTCAGTTGTCTTATTAGTTTATAGCACCTATTTTTAGCATAACCTAAACAGTGACATGGTTCTTGAAAAGAGCAAGCCAAGTCTCAGCTCCACTGAAGTCCCCAGCAAAATCTTTGCCCATTGGCACCAGAAATGAGAGGGTACATCCCCATTACCTAGAGCTTGGAGTATGGCTCCATATCTCAGAGCCTGATCTGGTTGTTCCAAGGATGAATCTGACACATGACCTGGTGCCCATCATGTGCCTGAGATTGCTCTCTGGGCTGATGCCTGAATTGGCTACCTGCAAACAGAGACTAGACAGGAGTAAGAGAATAAAAGTGAATATTTATTTGAAGGCCTTCAAGGGCACACCCTGGGGAGCACACCCTGGGCTACCAGACCCCAAGATGGACCCCAAGATGGACGACAAGTCACGAGTTCTTACCCCAGTTATAGGTTTTGGTACATTAGCATATCACCATAAATTCGCCAATTAAAACTTCAGCTACTGATGTAATTCTCTCCGGCTTGCCCCCCTTTCTTTAGATGTTGGTTTACACTTTCTGGGCCCAGGACTGTCCAAGTGTCCTTGGAGAGCAGGCCTGGAGAGGGTTGTTATGTCTGTCACAGCCCGAGAGAGCAGCTAACAGGTTACAAAGCACTTCAGAGTTACACACACAGGATCTAAGAAATATAAAAGTTAAAATTCAAGGCATCAGGGCTGGCTGGGGAATGATCTGCTGCAGAGGCTGAGCTCACTGATGGAATCCATCCCCCCATGCCTGACACGGGGAGCAAGGCCTGGAGTACCACGGTATCTCAGTTGTGACAGCAAAACCTCCAGAGGTTCCTCTTTGGGGTGCTACTGTATAGAAGCTATCCTGACCCTAGGCATCAAAAATTATTTAAACCACCAATATTTCTCTGATGATAAAATAATAAGTAATTGTCAAACTCTGCATAACATCACCTATATGTGCATCAAAGGGGAGGTGTCAGAGTCAGCACTGACCGTGAAGCAGGGTCGTCCTTTTGGGAACGAGGGCCAGGCAGGCACCAAACTCTCATGGAGGCTGCTGGATGTGTCCCCTCTGTTCACCCCGTGCCAGGGGCTCCTGCAGGGGACAGAGCCCAGAGCAGGGCACTGTTTTTTCAGGTCTCAGACCAATGCACTGTGTTTTCCAGGTCTGCACTGGAGGTGCCTGGGGAATGCTGTGCTGGTTCAGGCAGTGTGTTCATCCCCCTGTGCCTCCAGCAGGAAGATTCCCTGTGAGATTTCTGCCAGTCCTGGCACAGGCTCCTCCAGGGATGTGACATGTTTGGTTTCCCTGGGTAAGAACACACCCTGCTTCATAGTTTCCATGCATAAGAAACTTGCTAAGTGCACGGCCTCATCTATGATTAGATTTTTGCTTCACAGTGATTTATGAAGCATATTTTCGTGTGGTGACCAGAAAATGTTTCCATTTAATGATTGGGCAGTGTACTTTCCTTTATCAAATCTACTTGAAAATATTTTATTGTTTTAAGAATATATTTTCACAGGAGTTTTGCTCCTTTAACCAGATTTCTTTTTAAAGGGATTCTGCTGTGGTTTGCTAAAGCTTTCAGTTTGCTAAAGCTTTCAGTTTGCTAGATAAATGTGTGTTTTTTGGAACAAGGTGAGGAAACACAAGCTGATGGTCAGCATGCCATACAGGAACTTAGAAGAGCTTCTTCAATTAGTCGCCCTGACACTGAGATTTTGGTTGCCCTTGACCATGCCACTTTGCTGCCTTGCATGTGAGCTCCTCACCTGAAAAAGAACAGTCCTATTGATTTTCCCTTACAGTCCCTTGGCCTGTTCATCCCTCCAGACTCTTCATTGGAGGCTTTGGTTCTCACTGGGGCTTGCTGATTGCCCAGTATGGTGAGGGTTTGCAGTCCTGGCTGTCACAGGATATTAATTAGTCATTCAAATAAATCATGTCAAGGAAATATTAATTAATCTTTGCTCCAGAAAAGAGCTCGCCACAGACACTCTCTGTGGGCTCTCAGCACAGCCTCGGAGCTGCTGGAAATTCACTGTCTTTCAAACAGGGCCCATGGACATGATTAAAAGAACCGCCTCAAATCATCCCAACTTTCTCACTACTAAACAGCAGCTGCAGCTCCTTCTCTTTTTGATTTTCGTTTCTTATTC
>WEKY01031631.1:224628-285482 GCA_013390045.1 Picathartes gymnocephalus | reverse complement strand
GTTTCTTATTTTTTTTTTTTTTTTTTTGAACCTGGCAGCCTTAGTCAATAAGCCATAAGCACTGAGCTAAGAAGAACTGCTGTCATCAGACAAAAAGGCCTCCAAGTCCACATCCCTAACAACCTATTTTAATAACAAGAGCAATAACGGGATTTATTATGCATGCGGCTTTCTGCAATCATTTCTGAAGAGAAAATTAGTTTGAAGCCTCAGGCGACAGTTGAACTCTCAGAGGCGCCTAAAATAAAATAAGGGTGGGGGGGCAGGGGATGGGAGGGGTAGCTGAAAAAATAATAACTGGGGAAAAAAAAGTGTGATGGGAAAAGTTATTGGAGCAAGAACGCTGGTAAACTTTATCTGTGATCTGGTTGTGTCCTCCAGAGGGAGGACGTGGTGGCTGGGAGCTGTGCAGGTTTGCTGGGCCGGGCTGTTGGGGACACAGGTGACACGAGGACTGGCAGAGCATGGTCTGCAGTGGGAGCTGACAGAACATGGACCACCAGTGGTATGGCCCCAGAGCCTTGGTTTACTGTATGGTGCAGTGGTGATGATTTCCAGAGGGGCTCTGTGCCAATGAGTTAATCTCAGCTCAGGCAGGGGCTTAAAGGAAAGAAAAAAGTAAAAAAAAACCTCCAAAACAAAACAAAACAAAACAAAACTAAACTAAACTAAACTAAAAAGGAAGGAATAAGAGGGCAAGGGCCAGGTGAGCTGCTGGAGGCAGGAGGTGTGAGGGACTGGCTGCAGGTTGGGGACAGGAAGGCAGGAACACTCCCAGGATGTCCTGCCCTTCATGGACATCTGCTCCCAGGACCCATGGCCACTGCATCCCCACCTGCCCCTTCACAACCACCAAAAAGTGCCTCTCTTCCCTACCAGCTTCAGGTTCACCTTGAAACAGAGGTTTTTAGGTGCTGGTGTCAGCCTGCCCTGGAAGACCTGGACTATCCTCTGCTGAATGTAGGGAGAGGGAATGAAGTCTGGGAATGGGAGTGGGGTACTGTTCCAATTCACACCGACTCTGTGCTTTTCTCTAATCAGGAAAAGGTCAAAATACAAACTGATTCCTCTCAGTCATGCTGGATTTTTCCCCCAGCTTGTAACTGCAGAGCCCATGCCCAGACCCCACCTCAGCCTGTTCCTCTGGCACATGAAGGGATGTGAGGGGCTGGAGGTGGATGATATTTGGGAGTTGGGATGGCTGAGACAGCCTGAAACACAGAAATTACTTCACCAATGTTGCTGGCAGCTGCTTCCCAAGGGGTATCCATGCAGCCTGCCACTGTGCAGGATGGTGTCTGTCTCCAGCAGGGATCCAGGGAAAACATGGTATTTCAGGGATAAAGCCCTGTGTGTGGCTTCCCTTCATCAGAGAAAGCCAGCACCGATGGACTCAGGTGCTGCAGCTGACCCAGGGCCAAGTACCCCCATACCAAACTCGCCCACACACCCAGGGTATCTCTGCTTTCCCCTGCTCCTGGCTCTGCATTCCCATTTCAGACAAATCCTTGACAGAGCAGCAGGACTTGATGCCCATCAGTGCACAATTGTTCCTTCTAAAGTCTAAAGTACCAGCAACACCAGGAGAAAAGAACGTGTTTGTATTCATGTGTGGCCTCATCAAAGAAAGACAAAGCCAATCACTTTTGTGTATTTAGGACTTCTTTTAATTAATAGGAAAAATTTACCCCCCTCCTGTGGCAGTGCCTAAACTTCACTGCTGGAAATGCTGCAGACCCAGCTGAGACTGAGAATCTCAAACCTGCTATTAGATGCTCCTTGCTTTTGGGGCTCTGGTTTGAGGACACATTACTTTACTTCAACTCTGGAGTCTGAGGCCACCCCTTTTGAGCTGTAAGAGGTGGCCAAAGAAAATAACATGTGGTCATTGTTTAAAAAGTACCTCGTACCAGAAAAGTATATGATCACTTAAAGGCAACTTCAGAGAGTGGGGTCTTCTGCTGGCTTCATCCAGGGCCTTGGCTAACCAGCTAATTCCATAGTGATATTTATGTCTTGTATATAAAAAATAAAATGGTCTGAAATCCTGTGGCTGTTTGGTATCCATGTCTTTAATGTCTAACTGCTTATTCATTCTAAAGAGTGGGATTTAATAAGACAGTTATTGTATGTTATTTAAATACCAATTGATTATTAAAAACATCTTTATTTATAACTGCAAATTATAAAGTACTTGGGGAAGTGCAGCCAATCAAATCAGTGGAGTGCCTGATGAATATCCTTTTCTAACCCCATCATTTTATATATAGAAAAGAGGTTGACTTATGCAGCAGGAATAAAACTAACTTAACTGCCTTTATGGGTCATTTCTTTCTTTGATGAATAGTTGTAACTCCCTGTAACAGTAATAGGACCTTTGCTTTCCAACTGAGCAGAAAATAAACAGTCCTCACTGTAGGGGCTCTCCTGCCTTTTGGGGGGCTCTGAGCAGGGATAAGCAGAGGAGGATGAAATGTTCTCTGCTTTAATACTGCATGCCAAAACCATTCCTGAATAAGATCCCCTTTCCCTATTTCCTGACAAATGCTGCCCAGAGGGTCCTGCCTGAAAAGAAAAAAGAACCCCTGTACTCCACTCCGTGGTAGTCCCACCAGGAAGCTGGGCTGATAATGGATAGATCTCTAGAATTTTTTCCCAGCAGTCTTTTAAGGTTTTTCTCTCTGACATACGTTCCTGGTCTTTGGTGGCTTTTTCACTGGAGAAAGACGTGTTGCAAACTAGCAGAAATGAGAAGCGCTCATCCCATCCCTCCCTTCCCTTTGGTTTGGTTTCTTGGTTTGTTTCATGTATTTTTATTTCTTCTCCTGGCTAAGATATAAGATTAATAAAGGGTTGGAGGAGGTTAAAAAAAAAAAAAAAAGGTAGGTCTTTTCTGCCTCCTTTTCTAAATGCAAAGTGCAGCTGCTGTTGCAGAGACAGGTTCTGCAACT
Source organism: Picathartes gymnocephalus (assembly GCA_013390045.1). NCBI lineage: Eukaryota > Metazoa > Chordata > Aves > Passeriformes > Picathartidae > Picathartes > Picathartes gymnocephalus. The sequence continues at coordinate 282,531 of WEKY01031631.1, read as the reverse complement.
CCAGCAAGCACTCACAGCACAGCAGGCCTGACTCGCAGCCAAGAAAGAGAAAATCTGATATGGTATTTATGTCTCTGTTTAGGGAAATTAACCCAAAACAAGGTGGAAGCTGAGAAAGGAGGCAATGAAACAGGAGAGAGGAAACTTGTTCTTTAAGAAAATAAAAGAGAAGAGAAAAAGAAAGCTGGTTTAGGTGGGCTCCTAAATAAATAACAAACACTTCGAAATCCTGTATCCTGGTGGCTTTACAAATTAACTTGACAAAGAAAATGGCTTGTTTTTCCTTTGTGAGCCTCGTTAACATCTGAGGGTTACACACCCAGGTGTCGCATCACCAGCAGGTATCAATCAGCACAACTCCCTAAAATCAGTGTAACTACAGCCACTTCCACAAGATGCAGGCCCAGGAACACCAAACATGTCCCTGGGAGGAGTTAAAGCCAGGGCAAGCACCAGAGCCTACTGCATCAATGTGCTGTTCACTCTACAGGTCTCTCTTTTTACTTTATTCATTCTTTTAACTTACTGATGCAATTTTCCAAATTTTATTTTGACTCACTATTAAAAATTATTTGAAATTAACAGATCTATTGACTCAATCACTGTTATATTGTATCTTTTCCCCTTTTAGTGTAGCAAAAAAAAATCCATTCCTAAACAAGAAAAGATCTTTTAAAAGTTCTCCATTATATTTCAGTGGCAATCTTGCTTTTGTTGAAAGAAAATACATCTTTTTATTAATTAATAGGAATTTGCTTAAGTTAGTTCCACTGAACAAACACTTTGTTTTGCCACATGAGGCCAAATACTTTGAATTTTCCTGTGCTGTGGCGTGAATCTCTGCTGTTACTGAACTGAACGCTCTGTAACTCGCAGCAAAAGAAAGAGTGGGCCGAGTCTTGCAGATTTTATGGACATCTCTGTAACCTTCCAAGTATTTCTAAGATACCCATTCACACCAGCAACTGAGCTCCAGATGAATCAGTTATTATGAATACTTGGCCTGTTAAACCTCCTTTTCTCTGCCCACAGTCGGTGAAAAAAAATCTGTTATCGTCTTGCACTTTGCTCAAAATTTCATGCTAACAAATTTCAGTCTGGCCAAACCCCCATTTTTCTCCAAGTTGTTGGCATTTCTATAGCATAATGTGAAATTGGTAGTATAGATCATGAATGTCATTTCCCATCTGTGCCACAGCACAAGGAAGGCTGGGAATAGCCCTCTGCAGAGGGCATATCTAATTCTGCACATCTAACTTCTCTGGAGTGAGATGAGCGAGACAATATCACCCCAAAAACTAGTCCAAGTATCACCTCAGGATTTTCCCCTGCAATGAAGAGAAGGAGTTTCTGCCCAAGTCCACTGTAATTTGTTTGGTTTTGTCCTTGTTTTGCTGAAAAAGGTTGGTGTCAGAATGAGTTGGAGGACAGGCTGCTCATCCTGCCAGTAATGTGGTAGCTTTAACAGATCCCCAGAAAAAAATACAGTGCACATTGTGCCTGGAAGCAGAGCCCTCGTTCCAGCAGGGTTGTTGCTCTTGAAAAACAAGGTCCCAGCTTGAACAGGACTTGGACCTTGACCCAGCCCCTGCATCCAGCCAGGCTGGCCTTCAGCAGTGCTGGAGGAGGGCAGGATTTAGAGCTGGGGCTGGGTTTTATAACTCTGGTTTGACTTCAGGCTTGTGTGTGAGAAAGGCTCTGGATGGATTTATATTGCCCCTCTGTGAATCTCAGCATCGCAGTGTGGGGGGCTCTGCACAGCAAGCTGTGCTCAGCCAGCTGATGCTCTGGCTTCTTCATCGGCCAGGAAAAGCCACCTGAGTGCTGGGCCAGGCATTCAGGTGGGTATTTTTGGACAGCTAACCCACACTTAAATGCCATTTACACTTACTAACAGCAGCACGGTGACACCTGGTACAGTAACTCTGGAGGATTATGTGTGGCAAAGAGTGAAATAACTTCACCAACAGGCAAAAGCTGGAGCATTCCCTTTTGTGTATTGAACATTCCTGTAGGCTTTCTACTTGCTCTTTTCAGACAATGCTTTCTTGGCTGGCTGGATTATTGTATATCACCTCTCTAACCTACTGTATTAATTTCCATTGACTGTGAAAAGAACTTGTCAAATAAGGAGGAAAAAGGAGGGGGGAGTCTTTTAATCCATAAGGTACAGTTCTTAAAAGCACCTTGTTGTGTAGTAGCTGCACAAGTGAAGAATTTGTCAAGAATACAGGGCTGCTGCTAATTGTCTGAATAAATTACAGCTTTGGAGCCTGGAAGCCACAAATCATGTCATTGTAGCACTAAGCCATTCCTTTATGGAACTGGTCTTTTACAACCTGGAAAAAAACTTTTTAGAAAGCTGCCCTGCAGTAAAAATTAGAGAGAGAGAAAAACTCTGTGTGTGTGTCCATGGGGATGTGAGCAGGGCAGCTCTGCAGTTCCCAGCAGCCTCCTCAGAGTGCAGGGCTCCCAGTCTGCTCACCTTTCACACCAGGTCCTCTGAAGCAGCCAGACCACAGGTGAAGCCCTTGGGAGTGCTGGAGAAATAAGCAGGATTAAGAGAATTTTTCTGTCCATGGGAGGGTAGCTGGTAGTCATTTCTGCAGGATGGATGTCAGCTCTTTCCTGCTTGGATCATTAGGCCTCGAAAGAAAATATTAAAATATGTATAGCAAAGCACATGCTACAGATTCACATGACATTTACTTTGTTGCAGAGGACTTGCAAAAAGTGCTCTTGATTACTTTACCCTTTAAGATTTAATTTTTTTTCACAAGTGGGGATCAACAGGTTCATGTTGCCCTTTTAGTGCAGGCACTTGGCCATTCTGATTTGTCTTTCCAGCTTTAGCTACAGTATCAGAAAAAGGAATACAGGATTTTTTTTTCATTTTCTTCTGAAGTATCTGGTTTCAGGCTGTGGGCTGAGTCCTGCTCTCACTGTTGTCATTTGAAAGGCTCCTACTGAGTTCAGCAGCCTTTGGATGCAGGCAAGTCCATGTGCAGTAATCCATTGTGGCACGATCTTTAAAGGGGAGTTTAGTTCTGTGTAAAGAATGACTCCTTGAGATAATTCCCAGTTCATACTGTGAACTAGACAATAAAGTGGAAAGTGCTCCCTGGAATTTCCTTAAGGCAACCTGAAGCTGTGCTCGGGCTCTTTCCCAGTTTATTAGTAGTGCTTGGCAAAGTACCTCAGGCTTCTTTGCAGACCACAGTAATTGGTTACCAGACACTGGAGGACAAGCTGCCTGATAAAATTCAAAGTCTGTAATGAGGCAGACAGGCATGATAACACAGCAATAAATCACAGGCGTTGGGGCATATTCCTGGGATGGCTGGCACAGGGCTTTCAATCAGAAGTCAAGAAGGCTCCATGTCATACTCCCCGTCATGGTCAAACCTCCCCTGGATCGTCTCCAGGTGTCAGGTCAAAGGCAGCACTGAGGAACTAACTACAGACGAAATGCCAGACAGAAGATGTGCTCAGACTTGTTCTACAGAGGATGCACTAAAAAAAAATAGTTATTATTATGTACTTCAGGAAGTTTAGTTCCTAGACCAACTATCCATTAGTGCAGTACATGAATAATTAATTGCCATCCTGGTACTTGCCTGGGATCATTCTCTCCACAACCCAAAATAACATGGGATAAACACACAGTGCTGATTCAGTAGGTTGAGGAAATGCTCAGCAAAGGTGAGGAAAAAGTCTCAATGTCATCAATGGTCCCAAATCCTCAATATCTACTTGGGACCAGCAGCTTGGGGACAGGAGTTCTGCAGCAACAGCTGCTCTTCCCACACATACCCTCACCCTTCCCTGTTTCAGTAACCTCCATGGGCAGGCTAATCCATGTGCCAAAAGTAATTAATGAGAAGAAAGCCTTTCCTCCTCCAAAACCACAGCAAATCATTAGCTTTAATGCAGAACTACTTGTTTAGTAGTCCTGTTCATCAGGACTTGCCTTTCCCTGCCAAAACTCTTTCTAAAATACTAATCCTGTCCCCAAATTTCGCAAATCATAGCAAATATCTCCATCACTGCTTGTTTATAGAGTTTCTTCCACCTTCCTTAGAAAAACTGGGTAGGCAAAATGCTGACACAGCTGAGCTGGAATGAAGAGCAAATGTGACAGCTTAGACAGAGACAGGCAGATGGCTGGATCCAAAAGTACCAGCCTGATGTACAGGGGTCACAAATTCAACTCCCATTCTTGGGTTCTGTGGTTTGACTTTCAAAGTGTGGGAAATTCTCTGTTTGAGAACATTCTTTGGGCACTTGTAGATGTGCAGTGCAGAGCAGTCCCTGGAGAACCCGGGGGCCAATAGGCTCATTCACTTTTATTGCTGAAATTACAGGATGAGTTGAACCCAGCCTCTGATGATGTCAATATTGCTTAATGTTCTGTATTATGGATTTACCTGAAGGTGAGTGATAGTTTGCTCAATTTCTTACGAGTTTTCTTTGATGTTCAATGTTTTCTTGATGTTTATCATCACAGTCCTTACACAAGGTAGGGCTTTACAGGAGAGGAGCTCAGTGTGGGATATCTGCACCAAGGATTTGCACCCACCCATGAGGCAGGCAGCAGACTTTCAGGCTAACTGGAGCTCTGGATGTAAGCAGGGTGTTGAAGCAAGTCCAGAGGAAGCCATGAAGATGGTCCATGGGCTGGAGCACCTCTCCTATAAGGAAAGGCTGAGAGTGTTGGGGAGATTCAGCCTGGAGAAGAAAAGGCTCTGGGGAGACTTTATAGCATCTTCCAGTACTGAAAGGGGCTCCAAGAGAGGGGAGGAAGGACCTTGGATAAGGGCATGAAGGGATAGAACAAGCTTTCAGCTGAAAGAGTGTAGGGTTAGATCAGATATTAGGAAGAAATCCTCCCCTGTGAGGGTGGGGAGACCCTGGCCCAGGGTGCTTAGAGCAGCTGTGGCTGCCCCTGGATCCCTGGCAGTGCCCAAGGCCAGGTTGGACGGGGCTTGGAGCAGCCTGGGACAGTGGGAGATGTCCCTGCCTGTGGTATCTAGTTGGAAATAGATGATCTTTAATGTCTCTTCCAGCCCAAGCCATCCTGTGTTTCTAGGACTCTATGACCTTCCTCCTATACACCCCTAAATGAATGCAGGTATCCCCAGATTCTGTGCAGGGTGAGCTGCTCTGACTCCGTGTAGAGACACTGAACCCACACAACACTCCTACACCTTTGGGCATCTTTACCCCAGCTATGGAATTTTTACTGTGGGATGTAATAGTACCTTTATCTCTGGTCTCAGTTTGGTGCAGTGCAAACTAATTCTTTTTGGCAGATTTTTCCACTGTCAGTGGGGGTTTGTATGGTGCATTATCAATGTTCCTCACCCTGATGATGCATAGCACTAATCCATCATTAGAGCAAGAGTGTGCTCTGATGATGGATTAAAATAATTTATCATAAGAACAAGGGGCTATAATGTAACACCGTCAAAAGATGGCACCATGCAGAGACAAACAGATCAACGAGGAAATTCAGTAATGCTCATCCAATCAAGTGGATCTGCTGCCAAGAGGCTCTTCTACAGCAAAAGTTTGGCAACCTGAGAAAATACCATTTTTCTCCTTGCTGAAACAACTCCTTGCAGTAATGGCAGTGATTTAAGGATTTTCTTTTTTGAACAATGAAGGCAGCCCTCCCATCGCTAGCCACCCTTACTGGGACTGAATATTCCAGGTAAAATTACAGATCCTTTTTGCCCTCTGCTTGTCCTAATTTTTCACATCATGAAATGCAAATATAACAGCTATTTAAGCCATCAGTCCAAAGTAGGTTTGCTGCAGCATGGTTAAGTGACTGAGAGAGGATTTAAAACTCAGGAGACATGGTTATAGTCTTTGCTTTCTCTTGGAAGCACTACATCTGTAATTCAGCACTTCATTCCTGTCTAGTGCACATATGCTTAACTGTAGCCATATGTTTACGTGGATTCTTCAGAACTCTGTTAAATAAAGGATTAGCTGAAGCACCTATTTAAATGCCTTCCTGGACATAAGTTTATGGAATCTGGACTAAAAGCAAACATTGTACTAAAGGTTTAAGAAAAACTCCCAAGAATCTATTTCACTGCCCATGGACAACCATATTTTGAGCTGCTGCTAAGAATGGATTGTCAGAGGTCCTCTGTCAGGTGAAATGCAATAGAAAATGGATCTGCTGAAAGAACAGAACCAATAATTCACAGAATCATAGAATAAATCACATTGTAGAGGGCCTCAGGATGTCATTCACTATATTTCGTCTGAAAACCTGATAGTATATGGATAAATAAGAAAAAAAATAAAAACCAGAGTGATCTGAAAGTTTCCCTGTGATTCCAGAGTATGTGCATCTAATGAAGGAGGCACTCCATAGAATGAATAAAAGTACCTCTGTGCAACATTGATTTTCCAGTCTGAGTGACAGTGGTTGCCAGTATTCCTATTACTGTAATTGCTGGCTAAATGAACTATAATTGTATTAAGTGGTAAGTCTGAAATATGTATGTACTGTAAAAAGGAGTTCAAGCATTGCAGGCATAAAAATTTGATTTGCAGTATTTGGAATAAGTTCTGGGAGAATGTTGGTTTTACAGAAAGTGGTGCAAGAAGGTGACTTAGAGGGGTCTGGTTTGCGCAGGGGATGTGGAGAGGGATGTCAACAGGCACCATTTCACTCACCAAAAATTGTAATTACTTACATAATGTTGAAAAGAATAATGGTGGATTACACAATGCTTAAGATTTTTGCTGCCTCTTTCTGCTTTTTTAACTGTTGCCACTCTTTTTCATAATGAAAGAATTACAGTAGTTTCAATATGACTTTTCATCTTGATATGAGAACTAATGATATTAATATTTTTAAAAGTCAAAATGAACTGTTTTCACTTATCCAAACCAATTGCTGCAGAAGTTGGGTTTGCTAAAATTTGACATTTCAGAATCATATTTTTTTTCTAATTTCAGATAGAAAAATTGTTTCCTTCAAGGGCAATTTGGGATATATTTGGGAATATTTGTGGATGCTGTGCTTTGGAATGTGGCTGAAAAGAGTATTAGTAAGGCTGAAAACATAACAGAAAATTATCAAAATTCTGCCCATGAAAATTCTGTTGAGAAGCCCCATAAAATGGTTATAATATTCTCATCAAAAGTTTTCTGAGTAAAACTCCATAAAATGGCATCTCTCCTCCTGTTAGCCTCACGAAATAGTGGGTAACCACATTCCTTGCCCAGGAGGATTTGCTGCCAGTTTTTCCAACAATAGTGCAATAACGCACATTATTTCCAGAATGGAAAGAAAAATGGACCTTTGTGGAGAAATGCAGCAGAATTCCAGCAGCCGTGAAAGGAAGGGCAGCCTGGCCATTGTTCTCAGGGATCTTGGCTGAGTCCTTGACACAGTTGCTGAAAATCTTACAGTAACATTATTGTAAGCAGCAGGGAAAAATAATCTACCCTCAAAATCTTGCTCACAGTTCCTATTTCACCGGCAGCAAACTGATTGCTTGGCAGGAGAAATATCCCCCTCTTTGCCTGCCTGGGGGCACTGGGAGGAGCTCCCCGCTCTGCTCGGGGCATGAGGGGCTCCCAGGTCCGAGGCACCCGCACAGGAGCACCCGGGGCAGGGCTCCCCCGAGGCTGAGGCTGTGCAGCCACAGCATTCTTAAGGCAGGGCAGATCTGTGCCTGGGAAACAGCCCATTAGGGCCTCTGCAGCAGGGGGGCCAAGTAAAGCAGCCCTCGGAGTGACCTCAGCCTCCCCGGCAAATGCCAGCCCAGCACCAGGAGAGAAAAACGGAGCTGCCGACCCCAGGGTGAATTGCACTTGGGTAGCTGAGGGATCTCCAGGAGATGAGACTGTCCCCAGAGACTGCTGCAATAAAGACATTTCCTCATTGTCTTTAAAATTCTGTTTTACCTGAACGTGGAAGAAATTTTATTTCATTTGGTCTGGGATGCTTGGGGAGGTTAAAACGACTTTGTTAATCCAGCACAGGAATTGTTCAGGATCCAATCCTAATCCCTCAGCAGGACAGAGGCTGGACATGCTTTCCGATTTGTACATTAATATTGAGCTTGTTTATCCAAACTTCCCGTCCAAGAAATGCCTGGGCAATCTGGAGGGAGGGAGGGATGGATGGATGGAGGGAGGGATGGATGGATGGATGCACGGATGGATGGATGGATGCATGGATGGATTTTCAAGAGTAACAAAAGTCTCCAAATGAACTATAAGCAAGGATTTTAAGTGCTGTCCCTCCCTCCCTTCCCCCTACCTCTTCTTAGTGTTTAATTGAGTCATCTGTAAGCATTTTGGTAGGTCAGGAATGCAATTAAATAGCCTGTCTATCGTAAAATATTTGAGCAGTAATACCTGATAAAATCATCATTATCTTGGAGTAATTGACCACATCAGATAATTAAGGTTCCTGAGGCAAAGCTTCACCCCCGAAGGAAGTTCAGTGATATTAGAGCAGAGTCAAGACTGTGTTAGTGTTTCCATTATAAGCCTTATATTTTAGAGCTGTGTAATTCTATCAGTAAAATGGTTGTAGTCTGAGAGTGTAGTCACTTTTTTTTTTTTTAATAACAGACTAAGAAGGATACAAAATATGTTGATCTGAGAGACTGGAAAAATCCTGCTGAAAAATGAAGTTTGAATGAGATTCTGCTTAAAAATCCAACACCCCACCCCACTCCCCACCCCACCCCCTGAGAATGGCAAAATTACCTCCTAGCCTGGTGAATATTCAGCCTAAGATGGATAAAATAATTAGCCCAGAAGTTCTCCAGTGCTGTGAATACCTTCATAGTTTGAGGGAAAGATAATTCTGACCTTGATGCCTTCATAGTTCTAAGTATTTTTTTTCCCAATCACAATCAGAAGAAGTTGTAAGAAGTAAAACATAACAACGGAAGCCTCTGGTCTCAGCTGTAAAAGTAGGACAAGTATTTCCCTCTCTTCAGACATGATGTAAGCAATAGCCTTGTCAAAGAATTAGTCACAAATGAGACATATCTTAAACTTCATTCCACTGTGTTGAATGATAACCTTTCAGCATCTAATAATTAACCATTTAGGGATTCCTTCACCTATGCAACACCTTTGGATCAGAAGGGGTCTTGTAAAAAACCACCACTTATGTCTCAGTCTCTACTTTCAAATTCAAAAAGGTGAAAAAGCTCCCAGTGCTGGATTTTGAAGACTGTTATCTCCTACATCTGTACTGCTAAGTAAAAGCACCGAGGCATGAACACAAAGCCTGGATTCTCATAGTCTAGGATGAGCAGGGAGTTTGGACCACACGACCCACTGTGCTCCCTTCCAGCCTTACTCATCCTGCAGTTCTGTGACCCATCTCTTTTTTTTTCCCAAACAAAGGGCCAACATATTCCATTGTGATTTAAAACAGTTTTTCTTACTAGGAATTGGGAGTTCAGAGCAGGTTGTTGTGTGTATTGGAGCCTTTACATTTCTGTGCATTCATTGGTGGTGCTGCTGTTTTGTGCTTTGTAGTTTCTTTTCTCTGGAGTCACCCTCAAACCTCTTTGATTTCTTTCTCTCAGTACCCTACAGGAATATTTTTTTGCTGCACTTGCGTTCTGATCTTTTTTTTGTCTGAAAAGTGACTTAATGAAAAATATGTACCAGAATGCTCCGTGTGAGTAGCCTCCAATGCTGAAATCAATAACAGTTTATTTGATCACTGACAGCAAATGCTCTTTCAATTAAGCAGGTCACATAAATAACTTTCTGGTTCCAACATTATTTGGAAAGGTTGAGTGTAAAATAAATGGGATTGGGTTGGTGCAGACGTCCCTCAAAAGGATTGGAGTAAAAAGCCTGCTAAGTACTTGGATGCTGATCCTTGCTTTATCAGGCTGTCCTAACAGAGCCACACTGAGTTTAGAACTCTGCATAGGCTACACTTTTCCATAAATCTTCATCACTTTGCTGATTTTGAGAAAGATGGAGGCTTCTTAAGAAAAATTTTTCATCTGTTTTTTTTTTTTTTGGTCAGTTGTTTCAGCAAGAAACACCATATAGCACATCCCAAAATTAAATTACAGGTGTGTGCATATGTTTTTACCCCTCTTTCTTTAATAGAACTCAAAAAAAAAAAACTGCCTCTGGCAGTTGTTTTATCCCTACAGGTTTCTCTCATTCTTATGGCCACACTTGACTGTGTATGTGAGCCTGGGAAAGAGTTTATATTCACAGTAATGTAATGTCACTGTGAGTAACTATAGACAGATCAACATTAAAAATGCCAGGCCAGCTCCAGTCATACTTCACTAAAATCAGACAGTGTTGTGCAAGTGAGGTCAGCATCCTTAGAATGAAAACAGGTAGAGTAACACATGGAAAATACACTGAAAAAAGGGGAAGCTACAAATGATGTTTACTTGTTGAAAACTTGGAAAAATAAAGTCTGCACACAAAAAATAACAAGAAATCTGTATTTCATACTGGAGACCTGAACTAAACAGTGGGGATCAATGATCTGTAGGAGTGTCCAATATTCAAATCAAAATCTAGAGTCAACTTTTGTAGTTATCCTTGATTCACAAATATTATAAGCCCTAAACTTCATCAAAGTACTTTTGGATATTTGATTGTTCACAAAGCAATAGGGACGATCCTTGTTTCAATTGAGTTGGTTCTGCAAATGGCGCTGTTGTCCTTCCCCCTTTAATTTTTCCAATACCTGGTTTCTGTGGAACAAGTTGTGGGGGGAGAAACAGATTCTGCAGCTGCTGAGAAAAAGATCAGAGGCACCAACCTTGTTTAAAAATTCCACAATCAATTTAGGAAAAAAACAGTAAAACCCCAGGAAACTTCCCAACTTCACTAAGAAGTTCTCAGTTCAAAGATAGCTGTACTAGGAGGAATCCACAGGATCTGCCTGTCAATAGGTTTCTTAGAGGAAGAAATGTTGAGGGTGTTCTTTTTTTCTTTCTCTGTCATTGAGAAACAACTTTATAACTGCAGAACAAGGTGAAACTACTAACAGGGGCTGGTGGGAGAGGAGGAGGGGAGCTCTTGTCCTGAGGATGACTTGCCTCTGTGAACTGCTGCTGTTGATCTCGCAGCTGCTGAAGGTTAGAGGGAATAACAATTTTCCACATCTTAGGGTCCATATCTGGAGGGTCTGAACACCCCCAGGTTGTATGAATCAGCTTACTGTGCTTTGGACCGTGAACTCTTGGTTGTTGTAATATGACTTCAATGTCATCCCAAGAAGTGCTAAATGGATTTAACCCTGCAAAGTCAATACACTCACAGACACAGCGCAGTGGGTTTCCAAAGCAGCCCCTAGAAAACTCCATGAGAATGCAGAGCTGATACACTCCTATGCTTTGCTTTTATTGCCTCACTTACAAAAATACTCTTCAGTATTAGAGCACCTACAGGTTTAATTTTGCTGAACTGCTGTGGTGGGCACTGAGGTTTGGCTGTCATAACCACAGGACTGGGGCAAACTCCAGCCTGGGCACCAGGGTGAAATGGGGGTCCTGTGCCCAGCACTGGCTTGCACATGGCAGGGGAAACTCAGCATGAACAAGGCAACCTGGGAGTGTTGATCCCCTCAGCACATCCTCCCCACTCCTACTCATCTGCAGCTAGCAACAATAATGTTTAAATGTCACTGCTGTGTTCGTCCCTTGGGATTTAAATAACTTTCTAAACCAACTGGTACTTTTGGACATGAGTTTCACCCCTCAATAATTCACTGCATAAACCAAAACTTTTTTTTCCCTTTAATTTCAACTCTTATGTTATGAGTAACAGTGAGTAATCCAGCTATGACTGAGATTCATTAGTATGGCAGGATTGCTTGGAATATGAGGAAACCAGTCTTGAATCCTCTTTTGAGAGCTACTTATCCCAAAAGGCTTTTATTGTTCATGAAAAACCAAGGCTGAATGGCAATGCACAGAGACAACACTTAACTTTCCGGTGCAGGAGTGTGATCTTCTTTGCACAAATGCATGTGGGATGAGTGCTGAATAGAAGCAAAATGAGCATGCAAATCACCCCATGCACCAACTGGTGTTTCAATGCCTGCAGAGCTGGGTGTTCACCCAGGATCCTGCTCGCACGCCTATCTCCAGGGAATTTGAATGCTGAAACTGGCTCGGTGCCAAAGTACATATCCACTTTTGCATATGCCCTGCAAAATAAACCAACCTTCCTGAGGATCAGCCTGGTGTGCTGAATAGCACACCTGGCCATCAGGCAGGAGGCAGGAGAGTGACTCCAAGCTCAGTCACTCATGGAAGTTCTGTGGCCTCAGTTTCCCTCCTTCCTCTCTGCCCTATTTTTCTAGTTAGACTGCAAATTATTTTGAGCTGGTGCAATGTCTTTTTATGTGTTCATACTACCACAATCCAAATGATAATGATGACAATTGTATTCAATTGATGGGCTTTTCTGAAATTTCCCTATCACTAACTTTTATACTACCCATCACAGCTGCAAATTCCTAAGGTGACAGCACCTATTGCCCTGCCATTATTATGCATAATAATAATTTAACTAAAATAGCATCAGAAAATGTGCATTACACAAAATGAATTTAAATTGATTTTTTTTCTCCTTTCTCAAAGCTTATTACTAATTGGTATTTTTAGAGCTGAGATTCATTTTCATACACTAAAATTAATGGGCCATATCAGCGGATGTGAATCAAGATAGCTCCGTTGAATTCAATGGGCCCTTTATCATTTACTCCAGCAAAGAATCTCACCTACCATTCCAAAGAGCATTTTCTTTTTTTGTAACTCACAAAGTAATTGCATTTTCAGCCTTATGTCCCGATCCTGCAAATAATTGTGCAAAACATTAAGTTTATGTAGATCAGAAGCGCTGCTGATACCACTGCAGCTCCTCGTGTGAAGGAAGTTATGGTTTTGCAAGATTAGACCTTAAAATGCAAATGAAAACACTGCAAAATCCAACGTGTTCCCAGTAATATTTTAAGAATGGCAGCACGTAATATGTAGCCCATTCTAACACCTAAAATTACTGCAAATTATATTGTACAATAAAAGGGCAGAAAGTAGATTATTTAGGTGGCTTAATACGTTTTGTTTACTATAAAAGACAGTCCAGTCTTTTTCTCCTGGAAGCTCTGTATCCCACACTGTCTGCAGCAAGTCTTTGAAATTCAGCAGGGGGACAACTCTTGGATTAAAGATGTGTTTTTTTCCTCAGCCCCCAAGAAATTCCAACTATAGTTTTGCTGAGACAAAGTGTTTTGAAATAGCCAATTCGCTTCTCGCTAGAAAATTTGGCAATGAGTGCTGATTGAAATAGGAATTTGGAAGACTTGCTCTTTTCTTCTCCCCTTTCCAAGAACAAAACCCTTTGCTGCTGGGTGTCCTGGATCTCAAATGTGATGTGTGTTAGCTGATGTGCTAACAGTGCAAGCCTAAATGCTGCTGATGGTGCACAAAGGACTGGTTACCACAAGTTCTGTACACAACACGAAAGCAACCCTTTTAAGGGATGAACAAGAAAGTTTTAGGTCTCAAAATTAAGCAACGGAAATATAAGAATTAATAGAAATTCAGGATCCTTTAGTAGCTGGCCAGCTTACAACAGGACTAAACAGAGAGTTTTCAATACCAGGATCGCACCCACTCCTTCTCACCACTGATGAAATACTGAGTGTGTCTGATGAGCACAATTAACATGGAATAGGCTTGAACTTACCATGGAGACAACATTTTTTTCCCCCCTGGTTTTTGTATGTAATATATACATTACCATGTACTTTTTTTTCTGCTTTAAGGCAAATTGAGTTTGACATTTATACAAGAAGCAATAAAACTGATGCAGTCGAAGTATATTCCTAAAACAAGTTCAGTAATGTCTCTTCCAAACTACATTTGAGTTAGTGGAATAAATGCCTTTTCATGTTTGCAGTTGAAGCACCGGCCAATTCTGCCAAATGGTTTTTGGAAAATTGCCTTCAGAATTGACTTTCCCTGGGGAAGATTTGCTTCTATGGAAAGAGGAGATACTGGGAAAATTTGAAAGAGAGAGAAAGCAAAAGGGAAGGCAGAGGGAATAGGTTAAAGGCTAACTTTAAACAGGTGGCTGTAGTTTTTCTTTGCCCAAATTGTTCTATAATTTTTTTATCCTAACACTTTCTGGTTAAGTATAGCGAATTTCATTCTAGCAAGAGTAATTCCATGCTAATCCACCTTTGCTCTTACCTCAGCTCAGGTTGGATGTTTTGCTCTCTGGGCCTCCCAGTTCTCAGGAGCAAATTCAGGTTTGGGAGTCTTGTAATTCCAATTCAGCTTACCTATCTGGAAGTCCTAAATCATTTAGGATCCCATGGATTTCCTTCCTCACAGTTAAGAAGGGGAAAGATGGGGACTTCTTTCAGCAAGCAGTTGGTGTTAGCTGGCTTGAATAGAGATGCTAGTTTGGACTCCCATTGATTACCCAATTTCCTCCCCCATCCGAATATGTGTGAAATTGGTGTCCTTTTCTCCAGTTGTCGTAATCTATTTTGCTACCTGAAAGAGAATGTCTGCACAAGACAGTGCAGTAGCTACTGAAGGATGGCTTAGTTCATATATAGCCCTTCTGGGCTACTTTACAAGTTGGCAGGCTTGGGAATCAGCAAGTAGTCATCGTTCAGGGAATGAATCTGCTCTGTTTCATGTGTGTTAAATGCCATTTCCTAGTCCATCTATGGATGACCTGACTGAAGGAAACATATTGCAAACGTATGTGTCATATATAATCAAGCCCAGTAAATATCTCTGGTAATACATAGCATTTTCCATCTTCCATGTTGGAGGTGAAGCATAAGCAGAATAATTTTGCACACATTGCAACGCCATGTCTGCAACTCGATGAGGAGAGCTACAGCAAAGAACGTTCCAGTGAGAATTCCCAATGTCACTGTTTGCACCATAACTTCTGCTCTGCTGTCTTGGGACCACCCACACACAGGCACGTCCACACTGCCCAGCTGCAGGGTTTGCCTTTTGCACCACTTGCACTTGTAGTTCCCAAACACCCTGCACACAGTCTCACTGCGGCTCCAAACTGCTGGAGATTTCCTCTGGAGTGTCGAGGCACATCTCCCTCCTGCTCTTCAGATCCCACGGAGGGGACTGTGCCCACCCTTGGACTCTGAGCCTTTGCACTTGACATCTTGGGTTTGGGATGCCACCCATGAAACTGATACGGGCAGCTAGGAAAGGAGGAGGGAGTTTATTTTTAAGTTGCACCAGGCAAACAGCTGCAGCATTTTCTCCACGGCAGAAGAGCTCTCACAGGACAGAGGGAGGCCTGTCTTATTGCCTCCAAATTTCTCCCCTCCAAAGAGTTTCAACCTTTCAAGGCTCCCCCTGTGCAAACCTCCAGATCATGTGCGCCGGTGAACGTAACTCTAGAGTGTCGTGGAGGAAACCAGAACTATTTTTATTTTTGGTTGAGTAAACATTTAGCATTTAACTGTTAGGTGTTTATTTCACTTCCCAAACTGCCTCCGGCTCCAGCAATGCTTAGCATGATCCTTTTCTCAGGGAGGGGGAGAAGAAAGGGGATTGAGTTAAATGCTTTCAAAATGGAGAGGCCTGAGGAATCACAAACTTGTATCCACTGCCACACATCCCACCTCAACCCCACTCCTTCCTTGCTCCAGTCCTCCTTGGAAGGAACCTGACAGGAAATATTTTAGAGGTAGAGAATTTTCAAAGAAAATATTATTTCTCCATCTGCCCACGCTTCCGCCCTCGCAGGTTGTATGGCTAAGTGACATTTAGGAATGTGTATCCTGCAGGCCGCTCGGTCGCCTGTCTCCTCACATGTTGCTTTCCCATCAGAAGCACTTCAAGGCACCAGGTCCTCCTGCCTCCAAGTGTCACAGGAGACACTTGACCTTCCGGAGCACACCGGAGGTTTTTGGGTTTATTTCAACCCTCAATGGCTCCTGAAATTGAAGGGGCTGAGCCCCTCTCCGTGAGCTCCCCACAGACTTCCTGGGAGGTGCAGGGAAGGGTGGGGTCCACCACTGCTCCAGAGCTCTGGGATAAAACCCCAAAGCCCTTGAAACCTACAGAAAGTTGGCTGATTTTACACGTGTGGAGCTATTCAAACCAGATGCTCGCATGCCTTCCTGCCCACGCTACCTTACCCACACTGATCCGTTCCTAGCCCAACAGGAAGCTTCAGTTTTTTGTACCTTGAGCCATTTTCAACAAAAGTCCTGAGAGGAGAGGGACACACGTGTGCTGCAATGACCTACAAGAGGCTGCAGTCAGCAGCAGACTTGCCTGCTCCTCCATCCAAGGGCTGCCATGTTGCACTTTTTTCTTGGGCAGGCTAAATTTATCCCAGATGGTTGGGAAGTGTTAAGGCAACATGGCCTGACAAATAGTGTGTGTCTAAGAGGGAAGAGGAAAGTGACTGGGGTTAATTTGTGTTGGGAATTAACGTCGGGGAAAAAATTAATATTATTTTGACACATTTCATCTGTCCCACCAACCCATTTTTGAACTGGTTAATATTAAAAAAAGTGCCTGTGTCTAGTTCTGTCTTGCTCTTCAGCCATGTTTCTCTGGTCAGAACCACTCTGTGCTCTGCCTCAAATCTCCTGTGTTTAATCCCCTCATTCCTAAACCTTGGCTTTAAACCAGCATCCTTATCCCTATTTCTAGCTTATTCCACTCAAATCTTACCAGTGGTTCTAACAGGGACACGCCAATTTTAATACACATCAGCCTCTCAGAACAGTGGTCATAAGAAAACTGCAGCAGATTAGGGAGGAAGTCCTTGCCCAGAACCCAACTGAATCCATCCAGTCTTGGCGAGAGGAAGGTCAGGTCCAAAAGTAATTTTTTGCCTTGTTGTTACTGGAATAACAATAAAAGTCAAGGTCAGAAGTTTAAAAGGGACTTCACTGAGAAATTTTTTTTTTTTTGAGCTGAAAACCTCAAACCATAAGTAATTGGGTTGATTTTTGAAGAGTTATGAACATGCCCTGAAAATTATGAAATCTGCAATGTTCACATATCGACTATAAATATGCAGCTCAGGGCCCAACAAGCCAGGGATCCTAATGAGGCAGAGAATCTGGGCTACCATTTTGATAGGCTCCAGGAAAGCAGGAAATATTGAGCCCAGACTTGCTAAATAATAATCACTTTGCCAATGTTTCTGTTTATTTTTCCTCTAACTGCTGATTGCATTTCTTAGCCATTTATTGCCACTTCTCCCCAAGTCCCTTGGCAATTACTGTCTTACAAATTGAGCCTGGTCACAATCACACCTGACTTGACAACAGAAAACGGTGTGAAAACTGCTAATAGAGGAGTTAACAAAACATTTTAAAAGTTCCCACCCCTCAAAATACTAATTAATTATATATGAGGCTCAAATCCACTGCCTTACATTAGCATAATTCCATGGGTTTTCACTGGTCAGATAAACCAGTAAGATCAGTGGTCCATACACAGAGATTAGGCTTCCATGATATTTTTCCACCAGCAGTGAATTCACTGCTGCCTGTGCCTACCCTGAGCGCACGGTGCAGCTGCTGTGCTCTACACTGGACCACTGACATTATGTTGGTCAGAAAAAAACAAGAAAAGGGTTGGTTGTTTGCACCCCACAGGCTGATGCAGCCACACAAAGAAGCAGAAATAGCTGTGGCAGAGGGGTAGGACCAGAGGAGGGGTCCTGGGGCAGCTTCTCACCCCACATCTAGGCTGTGGTACTTTGCCACTGTGCCTGGCCCTTTCACACCCTGAATACATTAGCCAGTGCAATTAAAGATACAGGAAAAACACATGTTAACAATTTTCTTACTGCAGACTTGTCAGGTTTTTATTTATTACTTTTTACTCCCTGTGAAACATGATTATTCATTGGTGAGATTTCGAAGCTTCTTATAATGAGTAAGGAAGAGAAAAATCCCTTTGGTTTGCTACACAAGTTCATCAGAAAGGTGATCAGCCACATAAACACCTACCCCTCTGCCCCTTCCCATAGCCATGCATTAGCTCACAGCTGTGTGGACACAGGCTTTGAGAGCTGAATAACCCATTAATCTCCACGTGGAAAATCAATAAATTGAAAATAATTAGCTGGGTATGAGAAGAAGCAAAGAATCAGACAGCTGTTATTTAAAGTATGACTTAGGCGTGTAGAAACAAGGTATAACAAGACATACAGGGAGCAGAGGAGGGAGGGGGAAAGGACAGGAGGATTTGAAAGAAAGAATGGAGTGGTGAATGCAGAGGCACTGAAATGTGTGTTCATGTATAACCCAGTGTCCTTCAGTGAGGGCTGTGCAAGGATCAGCAGGGCTTTGGGAAAATGCAACCCCCTGGGTGAAACTCCTCACTAACAGGACTGGAAGGGCTCCAGTAGTCACCAGCATTGAAAAAGGGGACAAAATTCCAGCCACTGTCAACAGGCATTGTCACGATTTCACTCATCTCCAAGTAGGCAGGCAGCGGGGGCTGCAGTGGGAGTGCAGAAAGAGCAGCAGGATGGGCACAGGAATGGGCCACAGCCACCCTGGGCAGTGCCAGCCGTGCAGAACTGAATGGGGCAGGCACTACGTGTCCCTCTCCCCACTCCTGCTCCGTGTCACACTGACTCGGCGACAACTGCTGAATAAAAACCCTCCGAGAGAAACAAATTAAGAGAGGAATGTGGCTCACCAGTGGGGAGACAAAAACAACAGCACGCTGAGGCAGATCAGCAATGTACCAAACTGCTCCCAGCTCAGCTATGACAGATGGTCTCAGGAAGGGATATTCCAGCTGAGCTCTTGAGTGCATTATTTTTAGGCTGAGATTTAACACCCATGTCCCTGGCCAAAGCAAGGATTCTAGGCGCAGTTTTGAGTTCCAAAGCACCAGAAACTTTACAAGCTATTTTGCATTTTGTTTATGGTGGAAGCTTCATGGGATCCATTATGAGAAAAAATATACAGGGCCTGAAGTAGAAAACTGCTAGACAAGGTACAATCTTAGATAGAAACCAAGACAGAGAAAATTCCTTGTGGAGACAGAGACTGTTTAGAGGGAGAGATTGAAGCAGAAGCACTACAGGCCAAACCCAAGGATGCCCTGAGAAGGACAAATGTTAACTGGAATAAAGAACTGCATTTGTTTGAAGAAAAAAGTATCTCACCTTCCTTGCAAGTTGCTGAGCAGAGCATGAAGCAGGTGACTACAGCTTCCAAGAGCCTGACACAAGATCTTTGAAGGCATTACACACTTAATTTCCATTTAGTTTAACATTAAATTTAGATTTAACCTTTTCAGGAAAGCCTACCAAGACTTCTGTCAGTCCACCTGAGGTGATACAGCAGTGATGAAGGTCTTCCTCTCTCCAAGGGGACTCCTTTGCTCACCCACCACCATTTCTGTGTGTGGACAGACACAACATGTAAGGGGATTCCCAATTTCTATATTCAGCTAAGCATGAATATGACAGCTGGTATAAAACTGTAAAGAATGAAGGATAGGGAAGGCATCTACTTACAAGGCTGCTCAGAACTCAAGAGTTTCTATCTTGAGGCTGATACAGCTTTGAGCTCAGATTTCTAGCTTTGAGTTTCTTGCTGGAGGCTGGATACAAAATGGGCCTGTTACCTTTCCCTCTCTGTACCTCTAAGCACTGGTGAGTTCTACCACACGCAGGCTCATTAATCTGTTTAGATTAAGGTCAGGAGAGGAGCCACCCTGCTCTGGGATGACTTTGGAGCTGTGCTTGAGGAAAGGATCCAGAAGAAGCTGTCTGAAAATGAGTGGTTGTCCCAAACCATTGGGGGAACCAAGTTTTCAAGTCTTGGTATTGGCATATCCCAGATCTGAAGAGGAGGCTGGATTTGATGCAAATTGTCTTGTTAGATTGGAGTTCCTTTATTCATCTCCATGCTCTGCTTTCTTAGGGCAACAGTGCTTCTCTCCTCTATTAATCTCACTTTCACTGACTGTTCAAAGCCTGGAGTTTTTCTTCCACAGCACTTGAAACCTCTGAAAATCACAGTCTAGTTCTTGCAAACCTCTACAAGCATTACATTATCTAGGACTGTGAGGACTAATCCCTTCTGTTCAACCTAATGAAAAGCTTTCTAAATATAACCACTACCTTCTTGTTACTCTACACTATCAACTTCTCCTTCCAGATTTAATGACACATCTATGCCATTTCTCCTCATTTATAGGAATAATCTTGGGGCCTTATCAAAATGTGTTCACTACAGGGCAAAAATCAGATTTACAATTCTTTAAGTCGAAAATTCATACTTTAGATGTAGCCTAATGATGGGGGTAGAGAGGCAGCAATGGCACAGTTCATATCAAATTGCAGAATCAGGGATATTGGGATGGTTTTGTTTTCAACCTCTTCAGCCACCGAGACAAGGAAAGGATTGCAATTCCAGGTTGTGGGTTGCTTATTCTGGAGCTGTTTTAGATACCTAGAGGAAGGGGAGGTGTTCCATCATCTCCACTTTCTAAATACAGTGTTCCCCAGGATTTTTCATTTTATTAGGTAGGATGACAGTTTGTTCTGCCTTTCTTTTGATATCCAAAGCTAATGCATTTGCCCTTCTCACTCAAAAGTCTGTATGACTGCACTTGTGTTAAGGGAACAGATAAAAACTTGAATATTTCTGCTGTGAAAAGGCTGCTTTTAATAGTTTGGATGGATCTATTTGACTAAGTACAGAGAACGGGACAAAAAAGACTGGGTTACAATATGAAATAAAAGGACTTGTCAGGGAAGGAGAGGATAAAAAGGGCAGCTGAATTATAAGGACGAAGGCTGTGCTAGTTCCCCACTCGGACTCTGTGCTGTAGGAAATCAGTAAAAATGCAGAAAGAAATCCAACAGGCTCCAGAGAGTAAATAAACCTGTCTGTGATATGTGAGCCTCATCAAACATAAAAAAACCAAGGACTTAGAAAAACGGGGTTGCAGTAAGGACTGGGATGACTCAGACAAATAGAAGAATGACAGCAAAGGCTGTATCAGGTTGAAGAAGAAATCTGGCCAACTCCAGTCAGCTAAAAAATTGTCCCTCAACCCTCCTCCCTGCCTGAAGAGAGGCTGTTTTGGGTGCCAAAGCAAACCTGGCGCTGGGAAGGCTCCAGCATCTCTGCTTGGAGCAATAACCATGTCCAGGATTATCCTTTTACTGTGTTTCTACTTCACTGACACTTCAAGCCACCAAGAAAAAATAAAATAGAATTAAATTACATGAGAAAAAATCTTGGGTTGGAGCAAACCACCAGACTTCTGCTTCACAAAATCTTCAAACTCCCCCAAAGCAGTTGTGTCTGGGTGACACAACTCAGCCCAGGACGTGCTGAAAAGAGCTCCTTGGGAGTACAAGTCCAGACAGCTTTGCCAAGCCTGGGGAGCAACCACTGCACTCCCTGAGCAAGCCAGAGCCCAGCAGCTTCTCAAAGAGCAGCCAGTGTGAGGCTGTTCCTGAGTGTACCCTGCTCCTGCCTGCAGCCCCTGGGCAGCAGCACAGCTGCAAGTGGAGTCTTGTGGTGGAGGGAAGAGAGAGACAGGAGAGCTCCCAGACTGACAAGCAGGTTCTGTGGTTTTGTTTAAGATGCTGAATCAGAGTTTCACCCGGAGGGGGGGCAGAAGGGGATGGCTCAGGGTTGGCAGGTACCTGCAGGAGCACTGGGGCTGGCCTATCTGAGAGCCTGGCACACGGCCCTGCTTGGCTGGTTTCTGGGGCTCCCAAGGGAGTGAACGTCACTGTCAGACCCGAGCGTGCTGGTTCTTGTCCTGTGGCCCTACCAGCAAGGGAAGGCTCCTTTGAACAAATCTGCAGCAATTTGAAGAGATAATGAAATTCAGCATCCACCCAGGCTGCTAAACATGATGAATTGTGAAAGGTTCAGAGCTTAGTTTTGTTCTGCCAAACTGTCCCGCTCTGCCTCCAAGAGCAGGTTCTGGTGTAGATGGCAGAGCCCAGATCCTGGCCATCACTTTGTGGGGCTGAACAGTTGCTCTGCACGACCACAAATGGCACAAACACAAGCAGGAGTTCTTGGTCGTTGAATGCAGAGTGGAAGAGTGTCACACAAACCTGTTACCAGCTCAGAAACAGCTGTGTCATAATCACAGAAAACACCGAACATCTAAAATGGGGATGGGCTGCACTTCCTTCAGAAGCACATCCATATTCTGCCCACTGCAGGGAGCACTGGTAAACTTCTCACCATTTGGCAGCACTTCAATTATTGACTGCAGCGAGCTGGTCTGTAATTCTCTGCCTTTGCCATGGCTCATTCTGGTCGGTCTGGTCCTGTTGCACCACGGAGGGATGTACCCGTGCTTCTGCCCTGTGCTGCAGTGCCAGCTCACCAGATGGTGTGCAAGGATCCTCTGCTGGGGCTAAGGAAACAAATCAGCAACACCCTGAGAAGAGGAAGTAGGAATAAGATGTTTCAGCTCAAGGAGGAGAAGGTTAGAGCAGGAGCAATGCCTCCAGGTCAAGATCAGGTGCAGGAGCAGAGCTGATTGAGGAAAGCCTTCACAGCTCCCAGTGATCCCATTATGCCAACTTTATACCAAGCTTCTTGTGCCCTCGCTTCCCCCTGTGTTAAAATTCAACAGGAAGATAAATAGATACTTCATTGCCATCTGGTTTTATTCTGCTAGATAATGCAATCAAGGCTATTCTATACATGAGAAATATCGCTTAACTAAATATCACCCAAAACACAACCTACAGATTTTTGAAAGTCACCATTATTTGTTGACATTTGGGACTGAAACAGCTGGACCAAGACAGGGCAGGTTACAAACCAGGCATTTCTCTGCCCTTTCACTATTGCTTGAAAACTTCTATGAAAGTTATATTTTTTTTTCTAAAAAAAAAAGAAGAAAAAAAAAGTAGCTGCTGAAATAGAAATTTCTTTTCTGCATTTTCTTTGAGTAGCTGCAGTTTGGATTTAGCGATGATTTGTTTTCCAGGTTTCAGGAAACTGAAAATAAAAAAGAGAAAAGAAGAAAAGAAGAAAAGAAATATTTGTGTTCGGGTAAAACCTTGCCCTTTTTTAATGTAATATCTCCTCTCTGCAAAAATAAGGCATAAATACTGCAAATACCTATTGCATTGGCTGAAATTTTTGTTAGGAACTAATAAGCACATAAACGAACACGCTCTCAATCAAGTTCAGTGACTTGCCCAAAGCCACAAGGACAAAATAGCAAAGCAAAGCACCAAGCCCTGAGATCCACACCCCACACTCTGCTCTGGCCACTGGGCCTGGCAGATCCCAATTAGCAGCAAGGACAAGAGATCCACCAAAGACAAGTGGGCCTAGCTGAGTGTCTGCCACTGCTAAGTCTGCCTCAGAGTGGTTATGTGGGTGGTGCAGAATTTGTCAAACAAGATGTTCACAAAGATCTCCCTGAGCACAGCCAAGAAAAAAATGAAGACAACCCTACCATAAAGTGACCCATAATTCAGCTGAAGTGAAACACACTCATACAACAGAGGAGAATAACTCGTTCCCCTTAGGCAAAACTCATCCAAAAACCTAATAATGAAAACTTGAGGACTCCAAACGATTATTTGTGCTTTGCAGGCCAGCAGCAGGGATAGCTTATGTGGTTAGCAGCTGACTTGGGAGTTTCATTCTGGTTTCCACCACTAAGTCCCTGATTGATCTTGCAGCATCACTGTCCTGGGCCTCAGTTTACTGATCAGTGGAATGTGGGTGTAGGTCGATTATAGAATACGTAAGTCATACATATAAAATATTCTGGATGACGACGGGTGGGTCTGGATGTGGAGGCACATGGTTCTGTACCTGTTTTCCAGACAGATCCTTGAAATTGTAAAGTAACTCACATGCTTCAAGCTTCTGCAAGAAAAAAGAGAAAATACACCTGCAAGTATATGGGGTGCAGAGCTCAGATTTGCTGGTGTCAATGGTTATGACTCAGAAATCACGGGAAAGAGGTCAATGCCTTAACAATGGCCCATTTTAACATGCACTCTGCTCTGTAGTTTGGGAATGGAATAGAAATGCAACTCTTTCTTGGAAGGTCATTGAATTGAGCTGAACTGACCCAACCAGTTACTGTTGGCTTGGGGAAAAACTGTGGACAGCAATATTTATGATGATTACCCTGACAGGCTGAATAATTGCTTTGCAGCTAAAATGCTAAAAGCAATGGAGCTGGGTTTCTAAAAGAAGTGTTTCATCAGAGCTTCCTAAATAAAATAATGGTGGGAAGTAACTGGAAAATGGAGCTGGTGGCTGGATTTGTGTTAATATATATGTGGGTATATTTATGCACAGATATTTCTGTATAGATGTGTAAGGCAGTGCAGATCAGGAAAGAGAATAAAGCAATCTCTTTAGACTGAAGGATTCTTCCTGAATGTGTTTATTGCTACTACTGTCATTAGAATTATTATTTCAGTGGTTGCAATCATATAAATAAACATATTTTATGGGACCAAAAATGTAGAAATCCGATGAGTAATCCATGGGATAGAGTACTCAGTGTAGGCTATAGAATGAAACTACAGCTTTTAATATATACTGTAAGAGTTAATGAATAGTAAAAATATCTCAATTTTTTTCCTCAAATGTTTGGGTCTAAAGTAAGAATCTGTGCTTTTCAATCAGTTTCCTTACTGGTTATGTCTCACACCATGTTACTGCACCCTTTAACCTCTGTGACTTCTCACACCCAACACACTATAACTTTGCATTGGGGAATTAAGAAGGTGAACTATTGCAGTGAGTCATCTTCTAAACATTCCTGGTGTGAGGATAAAACCTGGAAAGGACCATTTTATAGACCCATCTTATGGAGGAATCCCTACTTATGAGTTACCAAGTTATCTTTCCTTCAACTGCTAAGCGGGTTTCAGCTCCTCTTCGTTCTCAAATAAGCTGAGACGTTTAAAAATGTGTTGGACAACTGCTGATTTGAAGTTGGTTCGTGAAGCTGTTTGGTTAATGGATCTTCAAGATGTTTAGATGTTGGAGTTTCTAAATTGCCATGTTCACATAGGGACCACAACTGCCCGTGCAATTGTGGAAAATGTACGCGTGAGTGCTAAGATGTGGAAACCACTGCTACAGCAGGTGTGTGACCAAGCACGTGTGCATTGCCATGAATACCTCCATGAAAATGTGATCCTCCAGGTCCAGCCAGTTTCAATCATCAATAGCCATCTTCATCCTCAGCTACCTCTTTAATGCAATGGCTAAGAATTTACCACAGGCTCTTATTAATGCAAACCCAAAGCTCAATCCTGTCCGATCACACTGCACTGCAGCAGCTCTCCAAGGAGCACTTCTTTTTCATAAAGGGATTTCCCTCAGTGCTGGTTCACAGACCACTCCTTGCTGTGCTTTAGAGCCACCCTTCTCAGCAGCTGCAGCAGCAGATATATAATCACTGCTCAGGAAAAAACCATTGTCTGAGTTTCGGGACAAGAACCACTTCTGTGTATTCATGAATGCCGCAAAACCACTAAGAAGTCAAGTTAAACATAGATACTCTGGACACACATGTGAGCCAGACTTGGTGTATTGTGGGGGTTATTTTTGCAGGTTTTGGATTTGAGAGTAACCTAAGTCACTAAAGTCTGCTATGCCAAACTCTGCTCTGGTCCTTGGCTTTGAATGTCATGCCCATGTTCCTGGGCACTTGCAGAACACAGAGAAGAAATATTCCTCTGATAGATTTGGCAGGAGCCTGTTTTATCAAAGCCAGCAGAGATGAGGGGATAAAGGTAGAGCTTTCCAAATTTGGGTCCAGAGGAACCAGCAAATCTGCTGTGCACTCAGAGATGGAAATACAGAAACTTCCATGGGTGGTGAGTAAATGGGACAAGAGCTCAGGATGACTTCATCTTTTTTTCCCATTATTACCAGGTATTCTGTAATAGCACTTGCAGGACTGGGACCTGCTGTGCTTGCACTTGTATGGACAAGCAAGGAGACATTGCTCTTGCCCTGAAAGGTTTAGACAGAGATCATGAAAGCAAGAATATTTTAGGCTTAAGGACAGTATGACAGACAAAAAGCAGCAAAAGAGGGTAGTGAAGTGACTTGCTCAATGTCTGGAATATTTGGGAAGTCTTCTTCTGCCGTTCTGCCAGTTTAGACAGTCATGGGCTGTCTCAGATAAACACCTCAGCAAAGTGGAAGTCAGTGGAATTAGAAGAAGAAGCTCCTGTGACCACTCATAGACCACAGAGTTCCTAGATATCACCTACTGTTCTTTATCATTCACAATATTAGGATTGATTTTTCTTAGTATCTCTCTGACTTCCTGCTACACCCCTTGTGAAGAATTCACACATTTGTAAAATTGTAACCTAAGTAGCAAGAGTTACTCCACATCCTGGAAGTGATTTTGATATATCTGCACATTTCTTCTCTCGGTCTCTATCATGACACCTGAGAATATTTGCAAATCAGTCAAAAACATCATCCCATATCAGATATGAATAAATACGAGTTCCTTCTCACCCATCCCCATCCTCGCTGGAGGCTTCCACTTCCCAAGGCAGGTTTCTCAGGAGGAATCTGAGCGGATAGCCAGCCTTGCTGGATGCTTTGAAGGGCAATACAGATTAACTTTGCCAAATGATTAGGGAAAGCAAGGTGTTGCTTAAGCTGAAGGTCCTGATTAGGAAATGCCTTCCCCCACAAAGGTACACGCCAACCCCACCCACACACAGAGTTCAGATCACTCAGATGCAAGGTTGCAATTGATCTCAGCATCTGCAGAGATGAAAGGAGCTGCAGCATCCAAACCATGCTGGGCTTCGTTTAGGGAGATCCCAACTGGGAATTTGGATTTCCTTGCAACTGGAAACAAACTGGTAACCAGTCCAGCCTGCCGAGCAATGCAGCAATTAATGAATGCTCCCATAACCTCCCTGCTAGGTTATTCCAGCAGTGTGCTTTGCAGCTTGCTAGGGTTTCTTTCTGGAAACTTACAGAGCACGTGCTTGACACAGTCCCAGTCCTGAGTCCTGGGGAAAAATTACACCCCAGGCTGCCACTAACAGGTAACACTTCATGAGTTGCAAACATGTGCTTCAGCCTGAAAAAAAATCTTCACGTGCTCTAGAGTGGAGGGACACACAGAAGAAGACTTAAAAAACCTTCCATGGGACTCATTTGCCTCTGCCACCAGCACCACCACCTTCCTACACATCATCTATGCACTCAGAGCAAGTGGGATCCTCAACTTCCCGCTGACTGAACTGCTGGTTTCTGTAGTGCTTATTTCACTTCAAGTACTCTGAGGTTAAACTGCACCTTATAAAATACGTTGTCCTTTTAACACTCAGTGCACTTTTGGAATCACCTCAGTGTCCGGCCACCTTGACACATTCCCCAGACGTTTCATGCCCTGACATCTCTTGACATTCCCCATAACGTGACCCACATACATGTATCTTGCAGACTCTAGGACACTGTGTTCCCTCTCATCCTGAAATTCTTGGCTCGGTGCATTCTGAAGTTGGCAGCTGATTCAGGTTCCCAGTTCTGAGGGGTGCTGAGAAACAAAGGGCCAAAATACAGAGGTACCTCACTTCAGCGGAGCGAGGGGGTTCCCCTAACTGCAAATTTCTTAACAGAAAAACGTCTGTTTTTCTGGGCAGGCCGTCAGGAGAGGCAAAGAAAAAACACTTCTTCTCCTTATCCCACTCACTTCTGTGAAGGAATTTGGTCTGTACTTTTTGAGGTCCTGAAGGATTTAGAAACCTTTCTTGCTATTATATTTTGGACCGAGAATATCCCTTGGTCCTTCCCTATTTCTTTCAACAGAATTCTTCCTGTTTACATAAATTAAGGATCTGGCCCCTGGTTTCCAACTCAACCCAGAAGGACTCTAGTACAATGAGACAGATTGTCCTTGTAGGATTTCGAGCTGTGTAGAGAATCTAAAGTGCCAGAAATCTTGTGGGAAGGACTGTTTTCAGGGAAATTCCATCCCATAGTTTCCATACGTGTCATATAAGTAATGTCACCCCAGACTATAAACCTTCTGAAATCAGCCTGGTGCATTCAATACTTCAGGCTTAACTTTTAAAAAATATATATACATATATTTTTTTTCTTTTTCCTTCTGCTTTAAACTGTGTCACTTAAAATTAAATTGTGACACTTGTGACACCAACATTTCCCATTTCTTCTGGAAGTGTGGAAGGACAGGATTCATCTGAAGCTGGCGAAGAAAGTGCCACTGAACCCTATTGTAGTTGTGGCATGGGGTGTGGTACAGCCAAGTGGTTTGTGAGGTGCTCCAAGGGCATCTTTTGGAGCTAAAGTCTGACACTTTGACTGGTTCAGACCAGCAGGAAGCTGAAGATTGAGATTCATTTCCGGATCTCTCCTCGCTCCAAACTTTGAGCAGTTGGTGGTGATTTTGATCAGATGAATTCCTCCTATCAGGAAGAAAGGCAACCTATGCCCGTACTTTAATTTCATTTCAATTTGCTTTAGCAGAGATTTATAATTATTATTAAGGAACAATTTTATAATGTAATTCAGTGTTGTCAGAGTAGGTTAGCTTTATGACCTGCTTTAAAAAGTAAATGCGGCTTTAATTAAAACAAAACCAAAGAGAGCAGTTGAGTCTTGTACCAACACGTTGCTGTCAGCACCCTGCTAACTGTCTGAATTGAGCTGCAAGCCTCTGCTCAGAGGCTCCTGTGCCAAAAACAAAGCTCGTGGCACAGTTAAAGGAACCACTGGCTTATTTTTGATTTATAGCTCAACTTGCTGTTGCTGGAGGTTTTCTAATAACAATCATGATGACGGCAAAAAATGAGACACAAAAGAACAGCCAGGTTTCGTAGCTGACAGCTCTCACAGAAGCGAGGCTGGATGCAGCAGAGAACCCGAACCTCTTTTGCTCAGCAGTACTGCATTGCCATTCCCTGACACGGAGTCTCTTTTGGTTTAACCCAGTACGAGATCAGAATCCCAGTCATTAAATTTAGCCTCCCAAGCTGCCATCTTTCATGAGGTAAGATGATTTTGCTTCTACATAATGGATGTCACAGAGCTCATCTCCAGTACATGCTCACACTACTTGTAATTTTCTGTATTTGCATTGCCTGACATGAGACAATATTAATGCTATATCACACTGAAGGCTCTCTGACATCAGCAAACAGAGCCACCACGCAAACCTGAGCCTCTCCAGCACCACTCACAACCCCCTTCTTATTCTTGTGTCTCCTTCACAAGGTCAGTGATTTTAGGCTGACATCTTAAAACATTTTAGTATCACTTTATCAGAACTCTTCATGTCTTAGTGTTCATCACACATCAGGATCCTGAGAGCTGCTGCATGGCTGACACAAAATGGCTTGGTTAGGTGGTTATATAATATTTTGGAGGGTAAAATTTCACTCCCTAGAAGTCAATGGAGATTTTGATTTCACTAATTTTAGTTTTAACATTAATAATTCTATTGATTTCCTTCTACCTGGCTTCAGAGTTAGAGCATTATCTAGTTCATAAACTACATTTTGGGATAGGGAATTATTTTAAAATTATTTTTATTCTGTCTTGATAAAATTATTCAGAAATTGGATGAAAATGCAAACAGCTTCGAGGCAGCAGCTTCGAGGAGAATGGCAGGAGACAGAACCAAACAGGTGAGGGACAGATTGCAACCTTTGCCTCCCACCCCTCTGTGCAATATCTTATCTGGGTGCTGAGATCCACATGAGAGTCCACTGCCATGGATTTTCCAACAGAGGGTCTCAAGGAAGGGGTCTGCTGTAGCTGTCAATATTAATTGAGGCCATGTGTGGGAATGTAAAGTCAAATATTTGAGGGACAATTTATAGCAAGTGAAACATCTCCTGTAGCATGCATTAAAAAAAAAATCTACAGAATACATGGGTGAAAAGAGTTAAGAAGAGGTAATTCTGTAAGATGTAGTTCTTAAGCTATTCTGGGGAAAAATTGTACTTTTCAGAAAAGCTATGTTTTCAGCTAACATTGTCTAGTCTGGCATTAGGACAGACAGCATCCGATATCATAAAACTTCCTTTAAAATTGCTTTTACTAATTGCCTCCGTTTTTTTCTCTCAAGATGGATGCACTGAAATCTTCTGTCTTGGTGTGAGCTGGGTAATGTTCACTTCTGTGCCAGATCCAAGCTGGATTTGAAAAGTCTCACATCCTAAATGTTTTGTTCCATTAGAAAGCTGGTAAATCATCCCTTCTAAACATTTTAATATGTTTCTAGTCTTGACAATTTACGTGTCATCAAATTGGTGAATACCCTGAAAACCTTTCCAGAAAAAAAAAATTTGTAAAATGTTTTTGTTACCATTTTCCCCTCTGGTTAGTGCATACCTGGTCATAGGGCCAGGATTTTAAAAAGTGTTGCTTTTTCCTATATTGGTCTATTTTAATGGCCAAATTTTCAAGAGGGCTCAGTGTACAGTGTTTGACTCTCTTGTGCTGCTCATGGCTTTGGACTCCCTTGGACAGGTGCCACATTTCTGCTCTGTGTTACTCTGTCAAGCGCTGCTTCACAGCTTTATTTCAGGCAGCATCATGCAGTAAATAACACTGATCATCAGCAGCTGTACGTACCACCCGAGGCACTGAACCGAGTCAGGAGAGACACGGAGTGGGTTCTCTAACAACCCCTGAAACATTTCTCAAACCCTTCTGATCGCCACACACCTCTGATAGGTTTGGAGTTGTGAAATCCTGCCAGGATCCTTTTGGGATGTGTGTTCCCCACAGAGGGAGAAGCCTCTCTGTGGGTACAGGCTTGCACGGAGCACACGTCACACGTGCCACGGCAGCGGGCCTGCTGCTCCTCTCACCCTCATCAGTCTGCTAAAACATAAAAAAATCAAAATAAAGGCATTGTGTGTCACAGGAGTCTTTGCCTGGCAATAAGTTTTGCTCTGGAAGACATGACAAGTGTCTAAACCATGAGACATTAAACTTCATCAAGTCCCAGGCTTGTTAATGTTCCCTGGGGTAGCAGGAATATTGTTTGTAGTCATGGACAGGGAAGAAGGGTCCTGATCTTGCTGTTTGAGTAACAGGTGAGACACAGTTCCCCAGATAATACTACTCTCGCTTTTATCACAACACATAAACCCATTTTCTCTTCCTCCTGCCCTGGGTTTTAGTGTATGTAAGAGCTCAGTGATGCTGAATTGGCCTTAATTAAACTGATTAACTTAATATAATATGTGTAATAGATAAGTAAGTATTTTCTCACTTGGTGTCCTGTAGCAGAATAACTCAGTAGCAATAAAATGTTTCACTCTTTGTTCACAGACCTGTCCAGTTGTCCCAGTGGTTCAGAGAGTAAAGAACAAAATAAACTTAATTTTTTTTGGGACCTTGTCTGGTATACACAATAAAAGAGAATCCTTAGACCCCACATGAGATCTGGTGCAAAAATGCAGTTTGAAGCTCAGTGTCTGTGTTGATTTATGCTGGATTCAATTTTCTTTAAACATACAGAAAATGGTGGCTTTATTTCCAAAGGTGCAGGAAGTCTTCCTCTCATTGCAGTCAGTCACAGTTATGTGGACTCAGCAGCGAACAGGGTGGGAATGATGTTGGGATAAGGAGAGGAAGAAAGCCTTTTGGTGTCCTATAAACATTATTTCTCCATCTTTTTTTTTTTCAAAAGCAAAAGTAGCTGGAATGCCCACATCCAAAAATCTCACCCAGCAAAAGTTCTTTCAGTTTAATAATATCAATTTAACAATCTCCTTGAGTTTGGAAAGACAAAAGGAAGAAAACAATGTTCTGATATTTTTTCTGTCCAAATTTAAGTGAAACAAACTGTTCTCCTATTATCCCATTAGACATAGCACAAGCTATTGAAGAAATTACCCCTCCCCTGCTGCCCCCAGAGCTCTGTCTAGAATGAAGCACAGGGAAAACAAGTGCTAACACAAGTAGACTTTGTACTGTGTGAACGACTTCTCCTGTATTAGCAAGGCAGACTGTTAATGTGATATGATGGGACATTACTAATGCAACAGAGTGGAGCTAATGCAAACAAAATATGTTGGAGTGCCTGGTTGAACTGAATAGGGAATTTGTTTGTCTGGGACCCAGATTCTGAAAATCAAAGCGAAAGCCTCAGAAATAAATCTTACAGATAATTCAATAAACACACAGAGCCCATCAGATGCACCAAGGTGTTTGTGGGTACTGAAGGAACAGAAAAACCCATGAACCCCATCCCCACAGTGACTTTTGAAGGGAGCTGGGTGCTTGGGGTATCCTTGGCATTTTGGAAAATCTCTTCTTGTATAAATAATATATGATGCTAATTTACATTGACATAACAACTAAGTGTGTGTGATTACCAGTAAAGGCTGTAAAACCGCTGCTCAAGGCTCGGGGAGAGCTGCTGTCATTGCACCAAAGCTGTGCCTCCCTCAGGAACGCTCGTGAAAGGACAAGGGGGAATGGCTTCAGGCTGAAAGGGAATAGGTTTAGATTTAGTGTGAGGAAGAAATTCTTCCCTGAGAGGGTGGGCAGGCCCTGGCACAGGGTGCCCAGAGCAGCTGTGGCTGTCTCTGGATCCCTGGAAGTGCCCAAGGCCAGGTTAGACAGGGCTTGGAGCACCCTGGGATGGTGGAAGGTGACCCTGCCCATGGCAGGATGGTGGGACAGCATGGTCTTTAAGGCACCTCCCAACACAAATCATTTTGTTATTATATAGCAAGTTCGACTCAGAAATAAATAGTTATAATGCACTTTAAAATCTTAAAAATGATGTGGTTTTTTCTGCCTCCTTGCCCTCCTCCCACTCTCAGCTGTTAATAAAGATATTGTCTGCTGTAAATGGATAGGCCTGAGCAAATGAGAGAATCCTATCCCCAGTTCCAGCTGAGGGTAGTATCTCCCACAGCAAAGGGTCTGCTTAGGCTTTGATGCATTTCCCTCCAAAGGCCAGCTATTAAATGGAATCCTTGTGTTCTCTCACAGCCTCCAGGGCCCTGTGCTGCACTGGGAGCTGCTCTGCAGCCAGGAGCAACCAGTCACAATTTGTTATTAAAACTGCAGCTCCCCACTGCTTGCTGCTGCTGACTACCATGAGGCTGGAGTCTGCTCAAGAAATGCAGAGAAAGCAGAAACTGAGAATATTCCCAAGCTCACCTTTTAATGAAGGCATATGGCATTCAGGATATTGTTATTCATGTAGTAATTGGCAACAGCATACACATATTTATGGTACCGCTCATCATGCTTAGGAAATTTTGGAATTGCTCCATTTTAATGGGCCATAAACACTTACCTGAAGTTAAAGTATATAAGGCAAATACAAAGAAACATGAATAATTCTTTATAATTACCAGCATATATTTATGTACAAACACACATACACACACGTAGCCATCAGACAAGACAATTTTTTCTTTTAATAATTATTACTGAAGTAGAGCAAACTGTGCCTAAACTGTTCTAAATCCAGATTAGCAAATTTAATCAAGCCAAGTTAAAAAACAAGTGCAAGGTTCTGAGACTTTTCCTAGGTATTTGGGGCCACAGAAAAGGGGTATAAGAAAAAAGATAAATGGTCTGCAATTATCTGCAGAGCTTGATTCCAACATTTGCAGTAAAACTGGGGCTTGACAAAAAGCCTCATTTTATACAGGAAGAAAACACCACTTTGTAGTCCTCCTTCTATTGAAATATTAGAAAGAGGTGGGGTTTTTGTTGTTTCTTTTTAATGTAATAAGTAGCTGGAGTTTTCTCTGATCACTACAGAGAGATGTGAATGTGTGGTTTATATCCTTACTAAGGAAAAATTATAATCTGTAATTGTAGAATTAAACTTCTGCTGCTATACCTGTGAGCTATCCATATGGATATTTGAGCTCCATTTTTATTTCAGAATATTTTTTAAAATTAATTTGACTTATTTAAACTAGAAAATAAAAGAGTTCGTGCAAAAGTAAGAGTTTCATATGGAAATATAAGGAACAAGGGTTGTTTAAACCCACAGATTCAGATCTCTGCTACTGCTGAGTTTCACCAGTTTGAGAGCAGACTCACTGAAAAGAAAGGGTTTGCTTAGAGGAGGGCATAAAAATAAATTGTATGTGCCAGCATTGGAGTCTGTATCTATAAGGACTAAAAGGATGCACATTTTGACCCAGTAAAATAAAAAAGTATATTTCTTTGTCTCAAATTCCCCAAAACTCACCCAACAGTTCACACAGAGATATTTAGGATGTATTCTCAGCAGAGTGCTCAGCTGAACACTCAGAGTACCCACGTTCTGTATACAGGAGTTAAAGACCTCAGTGCTGATTTGGACAGTGATCTGCAGCCACAGACCTTGTCATTTCCACACTTAATGTTTAAAAATGGGTGTCTGAGACTCTTCTTCCCTCCCCACAGAGCCAGAAACTGAAGTACCTTATTCCCAGCTTACTATTTGAAAAATAATGCTTTCAGAGACCATTCCAGTGGGGCTGGATTTTGTATTTCTCCACAACTCCCCTCTATCTTTCTGCTTCAACATCTGGCGTTGCAGGTAGGATACTCTGGCTCACAGCATCTGGGCTGAGAAATGTTTTCTCTCCTCAGAGTCCCAGATACTTCAAAAAAACCCTTCAGAAACCATTTATCAGACTCAGCACTGAAATGTTCAGTAAAATTTACAGTGAAACACCTTCTTCCCCTGCCTGCACAGTTGCCCCAGACTCTCCCCAGCAGAGCAGTTGTTAACAATTTGTTTAATTGCTGGTGCTTTGCTGATGTTTGCTATTCTGAATCAGGCATAGTCAACCCCGTTCATACCAACTTGGAAATTACCTTAACCTATTGTTTAAAACTAAAACGGGATTTCTTTTGAAGTTTTACAATCTCTCAGACAATGATTTCTTCTGGTAACTGACTCTCAGCATCTCTACTGATGCTTCTTCATTAGCAGAAAGAGGAAATGAAGAGTTTTATCAATAATGTGCTGGCTGGCATCTCAGAAGATCTGCTGCAGTCCCTGGCTCTGTCACGAATCGCAGTCATGATCTTAGACAAGTTCTGTCATCTCCCCATGGGATTGGAGTGATGTCACTTCATTTCCTGCCTTTTAAGATGTTGTATTCATCTAGATTGGAACCCCTTCTTGAGAGCTTTGTAGGATTGGATGGAACCTGCCACAGCATACCCTCATTAACATCACAGAATTAGATGATGCAATAATAGTCATGAAAGTAATTAATGAAGGTAACAAAGAGATAGCAAGCAAAGGGGTGATCTTGCAACCCCAGACTGAAACCACACATTTCAGAAATCTTGTGAAACAGCATGTTCCTGAGAGTTTACTACTCGAACTTTTTCAAACAGCAGTATTTCAATTGTTTGGCTGAAGCTGGAGAAATACCCAAACTTTTGGGTGCTGACGGGAAACCTCCAAACTTTCTGAGGTTTCTCTGTCATTGATATAAACCATGGTCTGTGGCTTTCAACAATAACATCTGTGCTGATTTTAGCAATTCAAATCCAGATGCAGCAACTGAGCTTGTCAAAACAGAGGAGCCACAGACCAGCTCTCTCTATGTGAATGTGCTGTCGTTTTTGGTAGCTGATTATCTACACAATCACAGACAACCAAACACCCATCTGGTTTCTCTGATCTGCAGGGGCAGCATCAGTACCATGACAGTCTACAGGGGATATAAATAATCTGGAAGCCTTTGCTCTGGAGTATTTTACTTGCATATCTAGCTGGACTGACTTCAACATGTAGCTGAGTATGCTTTCACAGGTTTTATTGACATAAATTCTCTGCTGGAAAAGGACATCACTCCTAAAAATTAAACCTGCCAGAGGGTAAATGAGCGTGTTCCAAAAATGCACATAGGATAGCAATTCATAGATCAATGGCAAATGCAATGTTTTAAAGATATGCAGCTTTCTAGGCTCACCTAGATGCAACACTTGCCTCTCCAAGGGGGGACACTTACTACACCTGCAGGGGTTGTGTGTAGACCACCATCAGCACCTTCTGGCAGGTGCCAGAGTGGCCCAGCCGAGCAGCAAAGCCCTAATCCTCTTTGTCCAGGTGTCAGGAACCAGCAGCAGGTCTGTTTGGAAGGGCTGAGTAGAGAGTGCCTCTCATCGACGCCTCTGAGACTGCCCTCCCTCTTTAGGTGTGAGATGATATTGAGGCCTGTAAGGGAAAGTAGAACAAAAATTGACTTAACTGAAGCTTTGATTCAACTTTATGAGCATGAGAGAGGCAATTCACACTCCTTACCCAGAAGCTATGCTCACGCCGGGGAGTTGGAAGGAGATATTCAATTAGAAGTATCACTTCACAGGGGAAAATTCTACCTGGAATGAGAGAAGAAATGGGAAATTTCAGTGGGAGCTGTGTTTTCTTTGGAGCAGTTCAAAGGAGAGTTTGTTTTGATAGCCAAGCTCCTAATGGAAAGATAACTTCATCCTTAAATCTCAAGTGATTTCTGCCAATTCATAACAATTTACACCTACAGGGCATCAGCAAATTAAGTCCAACTACATCACTGTCATGTGAAGAAGTATTGGGTACAGTGGAGCATGGAAGGACTGACTTACACAATGACATTTGTTAAGGAAAAGAAATAAAATTCAGGAGTCCCAACACCCAATCACCTGCTGTAAGCACTGTACCTTGTTTTTTAATACTCTTCCACTGCTGGAAATAAATGAATTATTTACATTCTGCCTGACCATTTTTCTCTTTCCTTTTCTTGCATTTTATGCCCCAGCTTTAATTCATCCCCAGTATTTTTTCTATTTGAGTTTCTAGCAATAACGTTATTAAATTTCATGTCTGCTTCCGTTTTTATTTCCATCTTTCACCAAAAAGATATAAAGTGAAATGAATCCAAATGAGAGAGTTTTTCTCTTCAAACCGCTCTCAGTATCATCGTTTCCTTAATTAAGTAATTGAAGATCTCCCAACACACACAACGTCATTCAATCCACTGTGGTCTCTCATCTACCCTGGCACTTACACTGGTTCCTACAGCAGACTCTTTTCCCAGTCCATCAGTCTTTTCTGCATCTTTCTAAAAACCTCTCAGACCTGCTCCTCCTGGTACCCCATGGTGCACATGGACCACGGCTTTAAAGAAGGAAATAACATAAAGAAAAAATTACTTTTTTATCATTCTTAAGGGTCTCTATCCCAGGTCTTGAATGGGAGCAATCTTGATAGGCCTGACATCCTCATATTTCTGTTGAACAGAGAAATTCCTTGCATTAGTTTTGTGTTTGTGCCCTCCATTTCTTCCTATGAAATTTGAATTCTTTCCTTTGAAAAAAAAATTATATTTTTAATTCATAATTTTATATTATTAATTATTAATTTCCTCCTTTTACACCTTAGGCTGTCCAAATCCCTTTTGGCATCCCTTTCCTGAGCAGTTGCTGCCTTCCCTGGATTCTGGAATGCTGTTTTCTACGCTGGAAATCTGAGCCAGGATTGTTTCCAGAGCAGAAATACATTTTTAAAGGATGAGCAATGCACAGGCCATGCTAAAACTTGATAGACCCTCCATACATCCACTCTTGTATAGCTATGGCTGGAGATGTTGGGATTTACAGCCTTTTTTTTTTACTGTTTAAAATTTCTCAACGGAAAATTGAGATTCTGTTCCGCTATGTTTTTCAGGAAAAGGATCCCGTCAAGAACCTGGATGATATTTCCCCTGAGGCTGAAGGGAAGGAAGAGCAGTGTTCCTTCTCTTCTAGAGGCATTGGATCGATGTTTTCTGTTCTCACTCCACCTGCATCCTTGCACTGCCTAAGCTCGTTAGGGGTGAGGAGATAATATCAGTAATTGTTCTCTTCCCTGTGAATTTAGGGTGATAAAGAAGCTCCTACTGCAACAGTTTTCAAGCTTGGGAAGAGTAAAGTAACCCAGGAGAAGGCAAGAAATGGGACTGAACCAAGGAAATGGTGTAACAGAGCTAAGCAATGGCTCCAACAGATTCGCACTAGAATTCCCTGCACAGGTGAGAGGGCAACAAAGGGAATGAGAGAAATCAGACTTGGGCTTTGGAGAGGAACAGTAGAGAGGGTTGTATTTGTATGGAGGAGATGGTAGATGCAAGAGCACTTAACAGGGTTTCAGGCTTAAAGTCCCACACCAAATAGCACAATAGGATTTTTGAGACCCTTAATCTCAGAGCCTTGACACAAAGATCCTGAAGTCTAACACAAAAACCCTTTTTTCTACAAATATCCTCACTGCTTCTCCCTGAAGTCTTCATTCTCCCAAATAAGCCTAGCTCTGGCTGTATATCTAAATTATTTTTGCTCCATAATTTTATCAGATTATAGTTGTGACAACCTGAAGGTGGGGAATGGATCCAGATTCACGTAGAAGAACTAATTCCTGACATAATCCACGAATGTGGGGGTTGTGACATTAACAGGAATTTGTTCCACTCTTCTCTTGCTGAGAGTTTTGCAGGGTGGATTTGTGTGAGGTTTTGTAGGCTGAGCATCCCTAAGCCCGACCTGTGACAGTTCAGCTCATGACACATCTGGTGAGTGAGTGCCCTCCCAGCTCACGGCCACTAAAGCAGAGGAATTTCACCATCGATCTGGAGAAGCACTTGAGACAATGGTAGTAACAGGGCAATAAAGATTGCAATATATCACCAACTGGCTGCTGGCTTGTATAGATCAGAGCTGCATTAAGACCATTACAGCCTGCCTGTGACTGATCTAAAGAGAGAAAGACAGCTCTAGGAAGGCAAAGAGCTGCTGAAAAAGAAACAAAACCAAACTAATGAAAATTTTTCTAAAAATTCGACGTGGCAAAATTTCTTTTGCCAGCCCAGACTAATACCTTTGAGTTCCCATTCTGTCTCTGATCAGGGAGTCTGGAATTGATCCCCTGATGCAAAGTCAGAAAAAGGAAACCTTTGCAGCACTCTGAACTGAAAAAAGTAAGTAGAGGAATAAACCCCACCAGCCTAAATCTGCCTATGTTTACTGCTGTGGAAATACAGCTGAGGATTGGCCCAGCAGGTATTTAGCTTTCCAGGGCACAAGTTTGTCCCCTGGGCATTTTCTTCTTTCCATGTCCCTGCAGATCACCTGCATTATCTGGAGCTTTTCCTGTATAGCAGATCCACCGATAACCTGTAAAGGAGCCAAAGTAGGAGCAAAAGCAATTGCAAAAACCCAGTCACACACGGTGACTCCTGAGCACTGCAGATGAGTGTAAGAACAAATTCCCCTTCTGCCCCTGATCTTTCATTGCCTGTTAAGAAATTTGCTGACATTGTCACCTTCCTATGGAAGTAAAAGGTGGAATTTGGCGCTTGGTGGAGAGAAAAAATCTCCTTGAATGGTGGAGAAAAGGGACTTTCACTTATGTGTCCCCATCCTCTCCTAAGTCACTTCCATTTGCCATGTGTTTGCCAGCACCCACTGGATCCTTTTAACAGGGATACTCTTAAGCAGCTCCCTGCAGAGCACTGAGCCAGGTGTGCGGAGCCATCCGAAGGCATTTTTATCAGCAGGCAAGGGCTGCGAGTCAAACTGGGGGAGCCTTAATCCTCCTAAGTAGAGCGAAACCTCCCTGCAGATAAAAGACTTGCCTGACTGGCTCCGGAGGGAGTTGGTGACACGGCTGCACCCTCGCCCCCTTCTCCCTCAGGAAAATAAGGTCCTGAGGGCCGGGTGCAGAGGGACGATCAAAGGCGAGCGCAGGTTGGCTGCCTGCTGCCAGCAGCAGAGAGGCCAACCCGTCATTAGCGGGGAGCAGCTCTCAGAGGTGAATGTGCATGGAAGGGAAGCACACTCGGCATCTCTGGCAGACACGGGAACTGGGGCTCTGCCACCGCGTAGGAGTGGTTTGGGCTTGGGAGGGGACCTTGTTTCTTCCCACTCCTTTGGCAAGGTAGAACCCAGGTGTGTCCCTGGGAATCCCTAGGTTTTTAACTGACTTAGGAGTAATAATGAAGGGATGGTGGTGTTCACCTGCTCAACTCGTAGGTAATTCTTGGACTTTCCACTGCATCTCACCTCTACAAAGCCCCTCACTCCTTCTCCTTATGTCCCCTTCCCCAGAACACAAAAAAAATAAATTTCCTCCTCAAGAGCTTCTGTCATACTCTTTTTCTCCTCTGGCTTTGCAGAATAGGGAGGGAGGAGGGCAAAAGGGCAAACTTCCTCGAAGTTTTAAAGCAGAGCTAGGAAAGAAAAATGATTCTCAAAAAAAATGCACGTAGCAGTGCTGGAGTGGGAGCAGACTGGGCAAGTTCTCCACTTTCTCCTCTGAGTAAGTGTGACTGCCTTGGGACAGGGTCCAGCTAATTATCAACTTGCAGGAGTTTTGGAGGGTGAGCAAATAGCCTCAGTGAGACACTGGAGGGTGTTGGTAAAAGCACATTTCTCATCTGGCTTTTTAAGACAAGCCGAATGGACATTTATCTGCTAAAGAGCTTGCCTGCATGAACTTGAAGCCTAAACTTCAACACATTCACATTACCTGTTCTTCTACTGCACAGCTGGCAACTTACAGGTTTCCAGCACAGATTTGTGTTGTCAGTCCCAAGAATCAGACACAGGGAGCCCACAGGGAGGCAAAGGCACACTGTGGAGCAAACAAGGACTGTTTAGCTCACGCTGCTGCAGCCCACTGGGATGGGCAAGGCTGGATGGAGGTGGAGAGGGTGCGAGGAGGGGGTTTATCTTCACCCTGGGGATGAATCTGCCCCTGGGACAGACCTAGTGATGGTGGTTGGGTGAAGACCATGCCTAGCCCTGGGTGGCCCTACTGTTCTCTAGAAAAGGGCCACAGTGCGGGGCTCACTGCCAAGACCAATTGATCCTGGAGCAGAAAACCCCCTGCTAGCCCCTCTAACAGTCTATATCATGCATCTTCCAGGAGGAAATCCATTTTTTCTAGGTATAGCTGAACAGGACACTGGGCCATGGCTTTTCTGCTACTCTTTTGGGTAGCCCAGCATTCCTGTTGCTTCCAGCCTGGAGCCAGCCTTGAATGTGAATACAAGGACGGCAGTTGAGTAATGACCTTTTGGGAAGCCTTCTGGTGTCTCTAGCAAACCAGACCACAGTCAGGAACAACCAGGTTTTTGCTTTGTGAGAATTCATCATCTGCCCATTAGCATTTTAGCCATCCCTTGGGTTGTCTGACTTTTATCCACCTTCTACACAGGAAACTATAATTTTTGATTTTTGAACCCTCAGACTGGAAGCTACAAACAGAAAATTTCCAAGGAGGCAAGTGGTTATCAATAATAAATAAAAACAACCTCTTACATGTATGGAGCACCTCTCATAGAAAGAAATAGATCCCAAGGTGTTATACAGACATGTTTCTGCTTTTAGGAATCACACAGCAAAGAGACATTTTATGGTCTACAAAAGGAAAC
This sequence comes from Picathartes gymnocephalus, assembly GCA_013390045.1. Classification (NCBI taxonomy): domain Eukaryota; kingdom Metazoa; phylum Chordata; class Aves; order Passeriformes; family Picathartidae; genus Picathartes; species Picathartes gymnocephalus. The sequence continues at coordinate 241,089 of WEKY01031631.1, read as the reverse complement.
TCAAATTATCCATCACTGAAAGCAGCTGTCTCAGGGGTTGAATGAAACTGATATTTTCCAGAATTAGCAGCTAATAGTGATTATGACTCATTTTGCATATTTTTATGAATATGCTTCAATCTCACCTAATACTTGGAGAGTCTGGTTTTCTGTTTGTCATGACGAGCTCTATGTCTAAAACTTGGTTTGAGCCCAGATTCCACTTTTATTAAAGCACTCCAACAGGCACAACCTTTTAGCCTTCCCTGGTGAGAACAATATTTGCTTTCTGATAGGCTGGATTTCCATACCTTTTCTTTCTGTGTGTGTGTGTTTGTGTCATGATGAGAAGTTTGAAAACAAACGGAGTTATCCCCAGCTGCTAAGTTCTGACATGCACTTTAAACAAGTAAACCCGGGGATGTGGCAGGCTCTGAAGGAAGGGAGAGCAAAACTGGCTTATGTGTTGCACTGATCACAGAATTATCATCTGCTATCACACAGTTTACCATTAGACCCAGCTGCTGCCAACCTGACCGGTGCATTTCTTCAAGCTAAGCTAACAAAGCACTTATTTGTTATCCAGGGAACTACCTCTAATAGACTTCCAGTGAAATAATATTTGCTTTCCAACCCTACTTTGAATCCCACTCACTTTGTTAAAAAGATTGCCTCTGGCTGTCTCCGCTGGTCTAATCTAATAGTTTCTAGTTTGTACAAGCAAAGCGCTTTCAGCCAACTATATAAATAACTTAAAGAGAAGAAGACACTTTTACAGCGCTCTGTGCCGGGTGCTATAGAACATGACAGATTAGTAAATGACGCCTCAGTGGAGCTCATCTGGGAACCTCTGTCAGTTGAATATGAGCAATTACAATATTGTATTTGGGCTGAAAGGGTTGTCTGTCTTCTTACAAAAAGGCTAACAAGAAAAATAATTCCTGTCTTGCTTCTCCTGTGCATGAAACTGATCTAAGTGGCTCTCGCCCCTTTTCCCTTCCCTCCCTTTGCCGGTGCAGCAGCAGGAGGGGAGTGGGGGGAGAGGAGAGCGAGGAGAGAAGAGAGAGCTATTTTCTTTCTGTTTTCACTTTTGGTTTGAATTGAGAATGAAGAAAGAATAATATTAGGAGACGGGGCTCCCTGAGGTTTGAGAGGGGACCTTATATCATTATATCAAAGCTCATTCCCTGCCTCCCACCCCTGCCCCAGCAGCCCCGAGTGCTGCCTAAAGAGCAAGTGCCCCGAGCCCCTCAGAGCTGCTCCATTTATCCCAGCTCACCTGCTAAGATCACCAAGGGCCTAGAGTTTCAAAGAGTTGCCCAAGGTTTACCCGTGCTATTCCCACTGTTGAATGTTTTTTAAATAGAAATGCTGAGGCTGAGCACCATGCAACAGAGAATTTACCATCCATGCTGTGATTTCCAAAGGAAAAATTTTCACATCCCGTTGAAACTTCCTTGAGGCTCTTCTGAAATTGACTGTAGGACTGGAGGGTCAATACTACATGGGGTCCTCTGGAATCAGTGAGGTTGCACCAAGGAATCTGTGTGATCATTTGATGAAGGATTCTGCAAACTCCTACAGCCAAAGCATTTTTCCTTTTTTTATTAGTATTTTTTTCCTGAAAAACCACCCCAATACCAAGAATTTCTTCTGTTTACATCTGTATTTTTATCACCATAGCCTGTTACTGTGGCTCTTTCCAGGCACGTGAGTAACTACATGCAACTGCAAGCCCATGAATGTGCACCAGCAGAAAACTGTGCTCTTATTAAATTAGGAACCCATGCTACAGAGAGGAAAACAGTGTCATTCCACCTCTATTCTGCTTTTAAAGCACTGTGTGCCATGTGCTGTGCCACCCTGAGGCTGACTGTGGGCTGTATCTGCAGGTATGTGGGGAGGTTTGGAACAGGACAAAGCCTGAGGTCTGAGCATTCAGTCACTCACTGCTGTGTCAGACAAGCCTGGCATTCCTGGCATGGAAATTGCTTTCTGAAGTCCAGTAGCTTCTCTGGAAGAAAAGAGTCACGATAAGTGACCAAGAAACTGCCATTCACTGAGAGCAATGATCCCTGGGAGGAAAAAATAGGGTCACAACACCACATTTCAGTTGGCGTAATGCCAGGAATAATATCATCTAAAACCTGGACAAAAATCCATGTACAACTAAACAAATACAAGCCATTCAGATCTAAAATCTGCCTTGCTTGTGCCCATGCAGCTACATCTGATGGCAGTGCTGCCTGTGTGCTGGCAGCATCAGGTAGAATGTGACCCACAGATTTCCCCACAGCAGGTAACCATGCTGTACCAATGCTGAAAATGTCTCTGAAAACAGGTATATGAACATGAGATAATCTCAAGCAAATCAACCAATTTTCATCCTGAATTGTGTATGATGCCACAGGTGCCATTCATGGCTCATGGGCAGTTGCAGTGGCTCATGGGCTCCCTGCAGCCCCTGTGAGATGAGAGGTGCAGCCATCACCTCTTGGTGCTTAGGAGGTGTTTAACAGGATTTTGGTATCTGATTTCCTCCTCATTTTGCTTTGTTTGATCCCATCTGATTTAATCACAGATTATCTTTTGCCAGATAGGAAGTACCTGTGCAATGAAACAACAGCAGCGAGTGTAACGTTACCTCCTGAAAAATAGAGCCTCGATGGAAAATTAGAGAACATGACAGGAGAGGCTGGAATGAGTGGGGAGACAAATGGAATGAACGGACCAGCAGTTCTGCATCAAAAGGCTTGGGCTGCAGTCACAGACTGGGCCACCAAGTTCGTGTTTGATCTTGGATGTGATCTTTCATCTCTCTTTGGTCTCTTTAAACTGTGAACTCCACGGGACAGGGCTTGTCACTCTGGCTGTGTAGTATGCAGAACAGGGAAAGAATCTGGTTTTAGATTGCATCTGGATTTGCATTTAAAAATAGGAGTGCAACCTCTTACAAGAAAAAGTACAAAACAATTTTCAGAACATGGTCACTCACATCTTCAGTTCTAAAAACCAGATCTGGTCAGTCTTCATGTTTTCAAAATGCTGATTTCCATATTGAGTGCCTTTATTTCAGCCTTGGCCATCATATTCTCAAATGTAGGTGAATGCAGTTTTTTCAAACTCTGAAAAGCACATTTTATATAGGAAATTGTGGGAAGTCTCCTGTTCCTATGGGAAGTAAAAAAGGCAGAATTTGGCAGCCTTGGCAGGCTTAGGATTTTGCTGAAGGGATCAATCTGTTTCAGATTACATACCTTAAACATTTTCCAGTTACTGGAGGGAAGCTCTGGCATCAGGATAGGGACTGCCAGGGCTCAACAAGGACAGTGCAATGTCCAATGAGTTCATGAGTGTGGTGCCAGCAGTGCCACAAGCAAGGGCAGGGGCACCATCTGAGTATCATGAACACATTTTTCCCATGAAACCTTCCTAAAATGAGTGGTTAGATCCACAAACTGCTACCGGGTTGAGCAAAGTCAGGTCTCCTACTTATTATGCAGGAATTATCTTGCAGCTGAAACTAGTCAAGGCCAGTCACTTGCCTGCCCAAAGCTCAGCCCATGCACCTCTCCTTGGAGGACCAGCCATGGAGCAATTCAACCTCCAAGACCTGCATTTCTCAAACTCAGGGTGGGAGGAAAATCAGCATCTATATATCTTTCACATCCTTAATTGTAAAGTTGTTAACCTTGCATTTAGTGCTTGAATACTCTTGTGATGGGCTCTGGAGATAAACCTCTGAGAGCCAGACATTGAAATAACATTGTGAACATTTTTTTTAACCCGGAGAGCTATTATTGACAGGGTGTCAGCTGCTGATAAAGGGCCCTGAAATATTTTATGAGATGTGACAGCTAATAAAACAGGTTGTTGTTTTTAATTGTTTGGCAGGTTGCAGTGAATTGTGAACAGATGTGAACTGGTTGCAGAGGAGCCTGTAGGTTTCCCTGAATTTCTTCCACCTTTCACTGCCACCACCAACACTGAACATTAAAAATATTACTCTCCTTGTTTTCACCCTGTGCCTTGCTGCTTTGGTCATATTTGAAAATTGCACGATGCAACTAAATGTGCACTGCAAAATGCCTGAGTCCCCCCCCAGTCAGCCAAGACAGGGTGGGCTGATTTAAGTACAGGGGGATATGAAAAGACCATAATTTTCCACATCAAGATTTGCAAATGATCCTGTCACAGCTGATCTGCTACTTGCACAGATGGTGTGACTCTGCTGCACTGAGGGACTCTCAAAAATGTCCTGAGCCCTGCGTCCTCCTGAGGCTGCCCAAGCTCCGAACGACCTGCACTGCACTGCGGATGCGCAGGCTCAGGGCAGGGTGACAGGAGACCTGGACATCCTGCTGTGCAAAGCTTCCAGAGCTGCTCTGGGGACAGAATTTATCCTTGATTTCAGTCAAGTGCCCTGGCTCTTCCAGCCTGCTGCATAATTTGCTCCTGACACTTTCCATAGCTCATCATGCTTTTGGGAGGCTCCAAAGAGCCTCCCTTGAAGAGACCCAGAGGGACTGTACAGGGCTGGCATTGCCTGAAATGAAAGATATCTTATCAGGTTACACCTTTTAGCTCCTATCTGTACAAGCATGCTGATAAGTGGTGCTTTTTCTTCCTCGATCTCCCCACTCCCTTTCTCTCTAATATAATCTTTGCCAGATCTAGTCAAAGCAGAATGGCTTCAGGGGATTCATTAATCCTAGTTTGGAGCTAACCACCACACCACCACCACCGAATCACGAGAATAAAGATTTGAAGAACCCAAGTTTACTATTAATCTACTTTAAGTCCAGCCTTTTCTTGCTGCTCTCATGGTGCATTCCCCCTCCCTGCGCTGGGACCCCTCCAATCACTCCATCCTCTCCCCCTGATGTTCTGTTAAACAGTTATCAATTCCTGAGGGAGACTTGGGATGAAATGACACTCCTCCCATGTGCCGAGAGCTGCCAGGGTTGTGTACCCTGGCACAAGTACAACAGAAACTAAGCCTTGGCCTCCAGCAATGTAACACCCAGATAAACAAGTCTGCCAGAAAGAGGCCGGGCTGAGGCTCTGCGCTTGCAGCACTCGGGAGAGGCTGATCCAAACACTCTGGAGCTGCAGATAGCTGCAAGACAGGGTGTATCCAGGAAACCCAGGCTGCTCCGTGCTGCTCCATCCCTCCTGGCTGCAGCCCGGTGCGTCCCCCACAGCCACCCTCCCCACGCCACACTTGCCCATAATAAGGGGCAAAAGACACCATGCAGACCTGGGCAGGGGAATCCTTCTGCTTTGTGGCTTCAGTGTATTTGACCATGAGAACATGCTCAGTGAGGGGAGAAGGGACTCACTGGCTTGCCCAAAGCCTTGGCTGAAGGTGCACCCATGGCTGGTTGAACCCTGGGGATGGTGGGGACAGAGCCCAGCTGTGCCTGAAGTTCAGGTGCAAGATTGCAGGAACAGCAAAAAACCTGTTCTCTCCTCTACAACCTGAGATTATTTCTGCCTTTCTTAGAGCTGGGCTCCAGAAGGAGTGCCTGCCTCCTGCCACAAAGCCTCTGTTCTGCTCCTGGGTACTGACACCAGGAAGGAAAGCCCTTCTTGCAAGAGGAGCCAGTGGAAGAGATCTGGGCTGGCAGAGCCTCTTCCAGAGGAGGAACGGGCTCTTTGTGTACAAGTCAAGGAGATGGCCTGTCCCTGGGTCATTGGGCACTCCCACAGGCCCTGTTGCCTGAGTTACATACTATAAATCAAATACTTTTTGAGAAGAATCATGATCTCTAGATGTCTGAGCACTGGAATCCTGCCTGCTTCTACCAAACAGAGCAGGCAGGGCCAGAAGAAGACACCCTCCACCTTCTCCCCATCCTTCTCTGACATGTTCAAGTTGTTCTCCTTTTGCTTTTCCATGGCCTTTGGAAAAACGTGCAAGGATCATGTGCCCAAGGAATGAAGATCAGAAGCCCTCCAGCAGTGATAGGCACTCTCCATTCCCAGTCCTCCCCAGGCCTGCAGCTGCCCATCAGGGGTGGTTTAGCTTGCCTGGGGAGGGGAGGCTGGGCTGGGCTGCACCAAAATCCCACCTTCCACCTGCACAGAGCAGCCACTGCAGCTCCGGCCACAGAGCCTTACACACAGCCCAGATGTGGCTGCTGCTGTCCACTGTGGCTTTTATTTCATTCGGGTTTGCATGGATTAGAGGCCAAGGAGGACAGGCTGCTCTAGGCACCCTCTCCTGCCTTTCATGTGCTAAAGGGAGCTGCAGAGAGCCAGGCCATGCCACGAGCTTCAGCAATGCCATCACCCACCCTCCTCCACCCAGCACACCAACTGTGGGAAGCACTGCAGACCCTGGAGGGTGGTTCCATTAGTATCAAGGCACTTTTTGAAACTGGAGTTATCCTCTCCTACCGTGAGATCTGACCTGCTTTGTGGAAAGCCACGAGCAGCAATGAGCTTGTAAGGATCAGTGTGTAGATTACCTCTGACTGAGGGATGCACAGAGCAGAGGTGTTTGTGAGCTAAACTGGGCTGCCTTCCGTGAGGAGAGAAAGGACACTCAATTAAAAATATTCAATCATTTTAGAGGCATAAGCACATAAACAGCAAAGACCAATCCTGTTTGCAGTGGAGACACTGGCAATCTTACACTGAGAAATATGAGCCATGTGTTCAAGGGAATCATCCTGAACAAGTGTGAAGGAACTCTGTTCATAGACCCCATTACAGAGAACTGCATTTTCCTTCTGAAGCCTGTCACCAATACCAGGTAACAAAACCACCAAGGAGTTTTTCTATGAAGCTCTTTCTTCTATTTTCAGACTGGAGAGGGTGCCTAGGTACTAAGTTGAGAAGGGCACTTTAAATCAGCAAGAATGGTACATACCAGCTTGACTTCATTTGGGGGGATTTAAAACTGGTGAATGACTCAGGAAAAAAGTTTCTGCAAATCTAGGCTCCAATTTCATCAGCTGAGGGACAGAGACCTTTCAGCTCTGCTGTAGACTCTGGCTGCAGCAGTCACATGCTGCACATATGAGAGGGAGGCGAGCTGCCGTGAAACTGAGGGATAATTGGTACCTAATAAGTTTAAGTGCTATCAGTGGTATTGTTAAATATAGTTAAATGCAGTTTATCCACCTCTAATTCACTATTGATCCACTTCTACTGTACACCAAGGAAGCCAAGTGTGCCTGATTTTCAGTGCATCACCTCAGCATCACTGACTGCCCTGAAACCTGTGGGACCTTTTGGAAACTGTGGTTGACCTCAGCAATCCCCACTCAAGCTTAGTGCAAGTGCAGTGATAATTGTAGTTTCATTAGTAAAGCTCCAGGTCCTTGAGTCATTAAACTCTGTGAAGAACTCAATTTCTCCTGGTTTCTTTAAACATTTATAACCTCCATTACGACACTGAAAAAGGCACAAAATTCTGAGCTCTAAAATCCCAGGGCCTAAAAATCAAATTTAAAAAATGCTTTGACAATTATTATTCTCTAAACCCAAGTGCTTGCAGTGAGACTTACTGCCTTTTTGCAGCGAGACCTATTGCCTTTTTGCAGCCTGACTCAGGCTGCCTATTTGCCTGGAGCTGGCAGTTCTCCTTCCTGCTCCTTTCCCAGAGCTCCTGTCAGCTCCTGGATGTGGAGTGGAGAAGACATGTGGAAGGGGAGCCAGGGGTGCAGAGGCTGAGCTGCACTGATCCCAGCACTGCCTGCAGCCCTGGACCAGGCAGGTCAAAGCTGGAGCAGGCAGTGCCGGTGATTGCTCACTGCAGATGGTTTGCATTCCCCACTGCCAGGACTCTCCTGGTGATCCTCAGGAGCAGAGAAGAGCTTGGCTTCACGTTAGCAGTGCACTGAGATGTCCCCTGTGCACTGTGAAGCATCGTTCCTGCTATCCTCCACCCCGGTGCACACTGCTGGGGGATGTGTCAGACTGCTCATGATGCAGAGATCTCGCAGGACAGCATCGTGGTCGTGGCTTCACCACACCCTTGCACCTTCCTGGCTTCCCTTGGAAATCAGTGTGCCAAACCAGGGCAGAGGGAGAGCAGCAAAAGTGCAAGGGATCCATCCTGCAGCATGCCAAGCCCCCTTCTCTCCCCACTGGCTCTCACTCCCAGCACCTCGCAGGACCAGGCCCTTTCTTACGAACTGTCAAGTCATTAGCATCTTTCCCTGTTTGGCATTTAACGTCTCCTGGCAAAAGATTAATGAATTGACTGGCTTTCAACAGGTTTTATGAAGCAAGACAAGAGCATGCCAGCACAGAGAGAATATTAAAGGGAATAGGCAGGGAAGCCTCTCCTGCCTGGTTTGTCTGTGCAGCCCATGCCTGTGTGCAGGCACGAAGAGCTCCCAGGGAACTGTTGGCTCTGAGTGCCAAGCAAGGGGGAAAACTGCAATAAAAGCAACATGTGGCCTTTAGCTTACTGCTTTACCTCGGATGAACCCTCATTAAAACTGCTCCCAGACTTCTGATTTCACACAAACCCTCCTCACACACACCATGAAGATGATTGTTGTGTATCTTCATATGATAGAAACATATGATTTAGGGATTGGGGGATTTAAAGCACCATTTATATCTCTGTGGTTACTTCGCCCCAGTGAAAGTGCCCTCCCAGCCAGGCTGTCAGTGTTGGGGTGCACAGGATTGCTCTGTCACCTGCTGCAGAGGGCAGAACTGCCTGCACAGGTGAGGGGGGAGAGAGCAGTGAGAGGTGCCTGAGTGATTAATTTGGGGATAACTCAGCCAAAGGGTTCTGGTGACTTCAAAAAAACCTCTGGAGCAGAGACCTTCCCAAAAGAGATTTCATGCCATGTAACATGTCCTTCAATATTTTTTATAGTTTTTAAAATATATGGATTGAGTGTTGATTTAGGTCTTTAAAACAAATGAACCATTTTATTCAAGTAATATCTGTGTTAGCAGTGACTGAAACTATTGCAGTGATTATTTGCACATGAGAGTAAAGTAATGGAATTTCAGGCCTGATGAGATCAAGCCAAAATGCATCTAAGTGTTAGAGAACTTTCAGTCCTGGACCTACTTTGAACTCCATGACTCACATCCTAGACCTACATTTTTAATCCTCTGTAGTAATTGAAAATATGTGGCACAGAATATCTGTTTTAGGGAAGTTTAAAGACAGAAAACCAAAGCCCATTGCTCTGCTGTTAGAAGGTCCTGACACTGCCAAGTGCTGAGAGGTGCAAGGAATTTCTGATTCCCATGGATGTGAATGCTAAATAAATTTGGTCAGCATCTCACAGGTCTAGATTCATTAAGAATATAGAAGTTATGTGATGGTTTATCAGTTGTTGCCTCTCCCCATATAACATTGCTTGGTTATTGTTTGAATAGAAGTTAATAGTGCCAATCCCCAGCTGGAGTTTGATGGACTGGATCCATGGGAAACAAAGGATGAGACTATACAGTATCTCTAAAGCCATGCAGGATTTGTAAGCCTGTCCAGATCCTTGGCTTGGACCTGAAACCCCTGCTCAAATTACCAAGAAAAGCAGTTCACACGCAGGAGCTTCTTTGGACAGCACCTGCGGGAGCCCATGGGTGAGAAGCGGCGAGAGCACTGCTCCAAGAGGGGTACCCAAAGGCAGGAGCTGTGATGGCACTTGAGGTGGCCCATGTGGGTGAGCTGTGGGGTGCCAGGGCAGCGTGCTGGGGGTTCCTGGGGTGACACACAGCCCTGCTCCTCTCACAGCAGTTACCCCAGGGCTGGCTGCTGGTGGCTGAGCAACACCGCCCTTCTCCAGCTGCAGCACAGGCAGAGCCTTTGCAGCCACACAGGGGATCTGTGAACCTCAAATTAACGTCAGGGCTCCTCTCCAGCACAGGCAGATAAGAGAGAAATGTCAGAGATCTCATGCCATGTGCTTCCTTAAGAGCCCGTGTGGAGATTTATGGCACATGGCGCGTTAAGCAGGGAAACATTTCCGCTCATGTTTACTGCACAGGGAGGTTATCCCACACTGCCCCTCCTGCCAGCAGCACAGGTGACTGGAAGTCTGGAGAGGGTAGGTCCTTTTCAGGTGACAACACTCTGTGGTAAAAATTAGGGGCATCCTTTTGCATTTGGTATTAACAACAAGATGTGCCACTATGAGTTGGAGCGTGACTTGCAGGAGTCATTCCTCTCTGGCTGTGCTCCTGAGACCGCTGTGGGGTACTGAACCCAGGAAAAACGCTGGGGATCCGCCTTGGCAGTCTTACAGGGAATAGTTTTATGTCAATGTAGAAGCTAAATGACATTTTTCCCTCCACATGGGCCGGAATGAGGCAGTGTCATCATGGGAGCGTCCCTCCCTTTCAGCAGACAGGTGTGGGAATGCAGGCTGCCACGGGGACATCCAAATGATGCAGGCACACACAAACCATTACGTTCCCTTGCACAGAGTTCATCTGACAGACATTTTGCAAGCGGCTCTCTTTGATATGACATCGTGCCCAGCGTGTTCTGACTGGAACAGTGACATGGCTCCACACCTTGAACCACCCACATGTATATCAAAACAGCCCCAGCAGATGTGAGATCCCTGCACAAGCAGGAGTTTCCCAGGAGGAAAAAAATAACAACAACAAAAAAACCCCCCCTGACTGAACCTAGTTACGGAGCTTGCAACACTGTGTTTGCTATTGCAGCTTTGATATTTTCTGCCATTGCTTCTGTGGCCATGGAGTGAAGACTTTAAAGGCACAGAAATAATGAATACAGGACATCCTAGGCAGGGATTGTGACCAAATTCCACCTGCAAGAAGACAAAAAGGCATGAGTTACAGCTTTTGTAATGTCCCATTTTTCCAGGGACCAATTCTGCACACTGACCCTAAATCTGTATTTTTTACACAGATATATTTAAAGGCTGCATTAGTGCAGCCTTCATGCTGTTTTCATGCTGACACCAGCACTGGGGTATGCATACCCATAGAGAGACATTGAGAATTGGAATTAGGCTTTTGTCTTCTCGAGTTTTGAGTTCAGAGAGGTTTTCATGCTCAGAAATAGGAGACACTCACAATGTAGATTTAATTGCAGCTTGGGGTTAATTAAATAATTTATTTATTTCTTTCTTTCCATCAGTATGCTTCCTTGAGGCTCTTCAGCAGAAGGCCTGGCACTCTCAGCTTGCACACGCCAGCAGGTGCTGGTGACCACACTGCTCTGCAACATCAAAGCACATTTTCAATACCCAGGAAGGTTGGATTCTCTGCTCAGGGGGAAAATTTGCAGGTATTTATTTGCATGTAAAATCCTCTCCATGCCTTTTGTGTGGGGAAGTGATGGGGCAAACCAACTGCTCCCCATTGTCTGCCTTAAAAATATTCACTTTGTGAGCCATCGTTGACTCTGCATGAAGCGGGTGTGAGCACAGGTGCTGCCACGCCTGTCCAGTGGAAGTTGAGGTCCCAGCCAGCCCCCTGTGCTCCCTGCCACTGTCCCACTCTGTGCCTGACCTCTGGGGCTGCTGGGTGCTCACAACGCTGAGAATGCACAGGAGGTGTCACTGCACAACAAGTGAAATGGGAATTCATTTGCCAAGCAGAAGCAGAGGGGAAGAGATGTAATTCCCCAGTTTACACATGCACACGTATGTGTGTTAGTGTTTGAGAAGCACAGTTTAAGGGCATGTGTGATCTCTGCTGCAAAATGAATGGCTGTTCTCAGCCAGGCAGGCTCAGATACCTGTGCAGGTGACAGATTTATGTGCCATTGCTCTGACAGATAAACCAGCAGTGGAAATACAGCTCATGGACTCTGTATGGAGCAGTTCTGTGCCCTGGCTCACACCCATCCACACCAGGCTCACTGACACCCCCACAGTGCTCACATTCACAGCCTCATCTACAGCACATCAGCCTCATTTTCACTGAGGTGGGATGTGAAACTCCTACTGCCTGTAGTTTCCATCCCTACCAAACCCCCACCTGACATCCCCTGGGCATGACCCACCCCCCAAACCCCCTTCCCCCATCACTGTAGCATTAACACTTATGAGATAACAACAGCTGTCACCAGATATTGCCCCAAAGACCTGTTTCGTCTTAGGAAGGGTTGTGGTCACCATCTACCCCAGGAAAGAGGCAGGAAGCCATCCCAGGCAAAGGGAGTTTCATCCTCAGCCACACAGCTCCATGGATCACCCTCAGCAAGGAAGGCTTCTTGCTGTTCAATGTGATGCTTGAAAAGAAGGGATGCTCATCATTGTGAAGCCTCCACAGGTTTGCATTAGGTCAGCTCAATCCACTGCCTGCTGAAACACGAATGACCATCCTGAAGGATGCTGGCAAACCTTTGTGCAAAGCAAGGTCTGAGCCAATTTCTAAAGGTTCTGAGAAACCCAACTAACTCTAGGCTGGGAGGGGATGGTAGCCAAAGGACTTGTTGGACTATTTTCAAGAGTATTCCTTGAAAATACAAAAAGGACCAGGAGTGCATATGTGTGTGTGTTTACACATACATATACATGACTTTCCTTCCCTTCCAACAACTTTTCCTGCTCATCCTCTCCCTTAATTGAGATTTTTTAGCTCTGACAGTGGATCACAGCAGTAATTATTTTCTTGATCTCTTGCCACACACTCTCTTTCATCTAAACTGTTTCACCCACTCACTTTTGTGCAACTAAATGAGACACAGCAAACACGTGAGTGATGCATTCATGCAGCAGAGGGAAGAGGAACATTCAAATTGGGGCAGCAGGGCTGTCTCCAGCCTTGCAGGACTCCATGGACAGTGCCTTTGGGATTTTACATAGTTTCTTCTCCAACTGTATTTTTTTTTCCTCTGTTTTAAAGCCTGTTTCCAACCCTCATCATTACAGAAGTCCTCATGGCACTTAGAAATGGACCTAGATTCTCTGTTAAAATTACTGGAAGGACATCAAAAGAACCCCTGACCCCTGGAGCTTGATATAGACCTCTCCTGGCATTTTTCTTGCTTCTTTAACCTGAGTAATCTGTCCAAAATAACTGCGATTGATTCATTTCTGTTTTCAGCAAAACACAGGTTGGGTTCTTTCTGGTGGAAAAATATTTTGTCAGAAATATTTTGACTTTATTTCCAAACTGCAAAGTACTCGCTAGTTCCCTTCTGTAATTATTATGCATTTTTTACATGTCAGAGAGAACACTGAAATGAAAGGGATGAGCTGCTCTTGGCAAACCTGATCTCCTTTCCTCATTGTTTCTTTCCCGTAGCTTAGGGAGGAATATATCATTTTGTGCAAGAAGGGAAAATTCCTGCTATTTCCAGTGCTGTGAATGCTGGGAGCTCGATGACATGCAGTCACTGTGCTTGCCAATGCAACGGGACACCAGCTCAGCTGCACTTTTGGCTCGGCCCCGTGCTTTCCAGGAACCTTTTCACAGCAGCAGCACCACGGACGAGGAGCACGAGGGAAGGGGCAGAATCCTCCTGCTGCAACAACCCCACCCTGGCTTTTCACACCTGCACCGAGCGGGCTTTTCACAAAGTCCCAGACTCACAGCTCGAGGGAGTGCATTGGCAGCTCACGGCGAGGACGCTCAGCCCTCCTGCACGCCGGGGGTGTTGCGGAGCTCCAGCCTGGGCTGCCCTGCAGCTCCTGGCCCTGCTCCTGCCCGCTGCAGCTCCCGGCACCGTGGGCTGCAGCTCCTGGCACCCGGGCGTGCCAACGCTTGTGCTGCTTCTGGGAGCTGCTCAGCACCTGCAGCCTGCTCAGACATCACCACCCGCCCTCTCAAAACCCCTCTGGGGGGCCGCTCGAGTTGTTAAAGGTTTCTCTTCCTCCCTTCCGCTCTGTGTGCCCCGCGAGTGGCAGTGACAGAAGGCAGGATGGAGCTGGAGCCTTTGATGTTCACCACGTCTGCTTTTCAGCTGTGGCTTTCTCGAATGTGGCTGCTAACAGCCCAAACTCCAGCTCTGCAGAGCTGCTGCCAGGCTTCCCAAGCAGCAGCTCTGTGGAAATGTGGAGACTTTTCACCGCCTGACATCCCCTGGGCAGCAGTAGTTCCTTTACTGGCAGTCACTGAATACTACCTGCAGTGAAAAAGCAACAGCTCTGAGAGCTGGTCTTAGGCTGATGTCTGTTATCACCTTCCTCTTCATCTGAAAGAAGTTTATCCGGGAAAAAACACCTCACCCTGAATAAGTCCAAGTTAAAAAAAACAATAGCCTGACAATTTAGAGGATGAAGATACACTCAGCTTCTTACAGGTATCATTAAAAGTTTCCACTCTGGACGTTTTTCTGCATAATTTTTTAGTTTCCTTTATTTTATTCAGTAATAGACTTGTCCATATGGAGACCACAAGAAGATTAAGCCTGGGAAATTAAAGATTCTCAGGGAATGCTCTGGGAGGGAATTTAAGGCAGGCTGTTCAAGCCACAATTGTTAGTGAACCCAGAACGCTTCAAATTTTCCCTAATATCATAAATTGACTTTTATAGAACCATAAACATCAGCTCAGAGAGTGCTGGCAGCTGTGCCAGTGGCAGTGCTAACAACCTCCCAGGCATGACAACTTCTAGAAAGTGCATCCTGCAAAATGACTGCCATTGGGATAGCAAAACCAGGTGAGGATCCAGGCCCACAACCAGGATCATCTTTGCACTGGCACTGTGGCATGGCTAAAGGAAATTAATTATCCTTCAATGGTGCTGTACTGTAACTAAACAGATTATTAAGGTAAAAGGGAAATTAGCTTTACTATTTAAAAGCTTTTTTTTTGTGATGCTAGAACCATTCTTTACATTAGTATTACCTTTCTGGGAAAGTAACCCACCTTTCTGAACAATATAAAACCAAGAGTAGCAAGAATGAGCAAAAATAAAAGGTGAGAGGTGATGGTTATTTCAGCCTGTGTGGATCCCCCACTTCCAGGTCCAGCTTCTTGACACCAGACCGGGTGTCAAATTCCCCAGTAGACATGGAGGAAATCAGAAAAGTAAGAGACTGTTTCTCCGCTGCAGAAAAGATATTTGTAGGGTTTCTAAAAAAATACTGAAACTCCATAAATATAGAGTTTCTTGGGATGAATTAAACTGTGAGCTGGTGAAGCCCAGGTGAACATTTGCAAAACTGGTCACTTAAAAAAATCAACATCTGCCCTACACACTGAGGTGCAGAAGCAGGCAGGAGGACTCACCCTGCTGACAAAAAAGTCATTTTCCTTGAGTGCATGTGCTTAGCCTGGGCTGGAGCCATCTGTTCCCAGGAGTGTGTCACTTACAGCGAGCGCGTGCGTGCACAGGAGTGTGTGTTTGCTGCTCCCTCACCCACAGTCCTGCTGTTACATAAACCCTGGGATTATCAATAACCTCACATTACAAACCAGCTCCTGTTCAACTCATTAAAGGATTGTGTCTCTGCCTGTTCTGACTCATTTAGACTCTTTGGCATTCTTTCTGTTAATGAAGATAGCAACTCATTACTCCGCACAAGCTGAAACACCCATAGGTTAACTCGGTTTTCCCTTTTGAAACGACTCTTTTACAAGGGTATTGCAGCAGTTCCTCCTGCCCTGGCAAAGCAGGCGCCAGGCCAGCCAGCAGCTGGATATTCTGACCTCAAATGCATGATCTGAAATCGTGGCTGGGTATACCTGAAGTACCCAAACATGGGTAATCCAGCAAGCTTTCACCACTCTCATCTCAAGCTCGGGTCCCGGCTTTATCATGTATGACATTACATCACCTCCTTGCAATGAAACACATCATCAAAAACCCAAAAGCTGACTCTCTCTAGGGCATTGGGAAGAACCAGGTTTTTTTAGGGAGAAGCTGAGATGTGACCTTGTTTCTTTAGGCTTTTGCCATATTGAATTAACTTGACTGTAAGTAGGTTTGTAACACTGTCCTTTTTTTTCCTTCAACCAGCTCTACAATTTGACCAGGACGATGGGATCAGCAAAAAAATTCTTCCTTGAAAATCCTAGAATTTGCTGCCCTGGTTCTTCTGGGCCTCAGCTCCTGTGCAATCTGTTGTCTTGCATAGAGCCACGATCTTCTTCCCTCCCAGCAACTCATCCCACACGATCCACTGCAACTGCTCCAGGTCTGCTTTACAGACTGAAAAGCTCCTTCATTTCTGATTTTTTTTTTTTCTCTTAATAGACTTTGTGGGATTTGACTCTAAACCCAAAATATCAGCCAAACTTGAAGGTGTAAAATTCCTGTGTTGGCCAGTGCTGTGAGTTTAAATCCCAGGGTAGCCAGGATAGAGCTAAAGGTGCTCCCAGCCTGAAAGTGATGGCTCTGTATGGCCAGTGCCATCTGAAATCATACCACAGGCACTTATGAGGAAAAGCATTTTACTGGCTGAATGAATGATTGCTCAAAAAAAAATTAATTTCCACATTACTTTGTAAAGGAATAACGTGGACAAAACCAGAACAAACGAACAAACCCAACCCAAATCCTTCAGAAATCACCCAAAATTAGAGGGCACTGTGGTTGGAACTTGAGCAAAATAAAGAGGAGGGGAGGGG
>WEKY01031631.1:129409-224352 GCA_013390045.1 Picathartes gymnocephalus | reverse complement strand
TTTTGTAGCAAAACTACAGGACTACAGACAAAACCAAGGAAAATTATGTTGCTCTTCCTGTGGAAAAGTTATGAAATTCCAATTGAGAGAGTGTTCTGATCCATGTGAGGCTGGCATTTTAATGGGGCTGGTTTCTCCAAGGCAGCCCATTACAGCCCCATTCAATAGTCCTAACCATTGTGGAAAAATGCCATGTGCCAACAGCTATTTTCCACAATTTTCTCCAGAAAATCTGAAAGAAATGCAGAAAATTGATTTGAAACCCTGGCAGAGAGATAGAGAAACAGTAGCACAAGGCTGCAGGCCAGTAATTTATGTTTTTAATGTCACTGAGTGCTCTGCCTATAATTTCAGGGGAGAATGATAATAATTAAAAGCACAAACTCTCCAGTCATTTCTTACGAGGGAAAAAGCTGAATGTAGTAAGTGTAGGGATTTCTTTAAGTGCTTAACTTTTCCAGTGGAGTTTCAAAAATTAAATATAGTAATAATATCTGTCCTCCAAAGTTATCCCAATGAGCTTTCCAATGTGGAGAGGGGAAGCACTTCAGCCGCCATGAAAACCCAGAGAGTGCTTGGATGAAATGTGGGGCTGCTTGACAGCAGCTCCCCATGACCCCACAGATGGGCCCAGCACCAAATGCTCCCCTGGGACACGCAAAAACTGCCAGTGCACCTAAGAGCAAACTTCTATTCTGCAAACAGGGATCATCTTTTCCTCTACAAATTGTTAAATTTGCCAATGGCTTTAATCTATACAGCAAAAAAGGCATTTTTAACTTTTCACATCCATTTTGACAACCATAGGGACGTTTCTCAAGGCATTAATTACATTCATTGAGGAAAAATTAGAAGCAGTACTTTACATACTTTAGAAAATTAAAAGAATGGTCATATTTCAGTAGGTGTTGTTAAATGTACAGCAAAAATGAAATATTTAATTTATAAAAACAATAAAGTCAATAAATAGAAGAGAGATTGAAGAAAAATTCTGGACTGAGGAAATATTTCTATTTTTTCATGAATGTGCCCACTATATTAATACTATATTTTGCCTAGATTCTTTCAAACAAAGTAAATAACAGAATCTTTCTGGGTGCAAGCAGTGTCATTGCAGAGATAAATGACTCTCAGATATTAGTTTTTCACTGAGTAAACACTGACCTTTTGACCATTGACCATTTGCCTATAAATCATAATATTTACTGAGATACAAAGGAGATGTATGTACTGCTACATATAGTCATCCTTTTTTTCAGCAGAAAATCCTCCTGGGTGTATCTCATATTGATTATGAACAGGATTTGAATTAGGACAAATACAGTAAATTTGTTTATCAGGGCTTGCCTCCAAATGCTCTTTCATCCCCCAGAATATAAATATTCATGAAAAATAAGAAAATAAATAAATAAATAAATAAATAAATAAATAAATAAATAAATAAATAACAAATATCTTCTAGTAGGTAAAAGATTATGTCTTTTATAGGAGGAGCACTTTGGAAAACTGTTTGACCGTGAGTGACATAATTTATGCCTGCCTGAGTTTGAAGACAGCCTGAAGAAAGGTGTGAATACCTAAATCTTGTACTCATCTTGGTCAGGTACTAACTCATTTTGCTTCTTAGCAACACACATCAGAAAGCAGAGGGTGATCTCACAATTTGCTCTGCCAGCTTGTTAGAAATTCCCACTGGAAACATTCAGAAGGAAAATTATCCCTCAGAGATACCACACTTTGAAGTTCCCAGCAGCTTCCCTGGATACATTCAGCCTTGTGGAGGGCTCCCAGCAGCAAAAACCCCCAGAGGAACGGAAATTCCATGGGGCAGGATACCTGGACCTCCCTGCTAGAGTGGTGGTGTGCTCTGCTGGACACAGAAATCCCATCTCAAGCCATAAATACCCTGCAAAAAGGAGCTGATCCTACCTTGGGCGAAGCTTCTGCTCATTGTTGGAACAGGAATGCTGAGAAGTGGCCTTTAGTTCCCGTTTGTGACTGCGCCAACAGAATTGACCACTTTGCTGATTTAATTGAGGGCAGAACTTCACCCTCACTCCTTGTTAGCTCCACTCCATGTCAGAGACACTTCAACCACCAGGCCTATGTTCCAAAC
Source organism: Picathartes gymnocephalus (assembly GCA_013390045.1). Classification (NCBI taxonomy): domain Eukaryota; kingdom Metazoa; phylum Chordata; class Aves; order Passeriformes; family Picathartidae; genus Picathartes; species Picathartes gymnocephalus. The sequence continues at coordinate 222,236 of WEKY01031631.1, read as the reverse complement.
CTTATTATGGCATGTTATCATGTAATAAATATGTGATTAATGATAACTGAGCACCACTTAATGAAAGGTTTTCTTGCTTTTCCTATTTATATTACTGCACGTAATCTGAACCTCTGGTAATTAAATGTTACATAAAATATTCCAATACTAGCAATCCTGGGAGCATCTTTTTGAACACTTGGCAACCTTGTAATGGTTTGTCATTAACAAGCATGCCCTAATGTGACATTCCACTTCAGCAGCCTCTCTGAGAAGGTCTTTTTTTTTTCTTTTCCCCCATTGCAGCAAGGAGCTGAAGGCTGAGTTATCCAGCAGAAGAAGCAGGTGTTGCAGTGCTGCTCCCTGTGGAGGTTATTTCAATACCCAGACGTCATTAGAACTGAGCTACAGGACGTTGTAGTGCAGTAAATGCGTCACGTTGCACTGGCTGCCGCGGTCCTCTGGTGCATCCTGCCATGGATCATCCTGGGATCCTGTCAGCAAAGGTTGTTTGAAAGGGAGGGACTGGTTCCCGTGAGCAGCAGCTGCAGAGCAACGAGGAAGATTGCAATCTATTTCCTCCCCTTTTATAGACACTATCTTCCTTGCACATACTTGGCACTGAAATAAGGGAAAAATACTGCAAATTCAGGGAGCGTAGAATAGTTTGGGTTGGAAGGGACCTCTAAAGGTCATCTCGTCCAACCTCCCTCAATAAGCAGGGACAGTCAGTGGGTCCAGTTTAGTATAATTGTATAAACATGAATATTAGCTGAAAAAATAACATTATAAATGATACTGAGTTACCACAATGTCCCTGATGGTGCACCAGTGTCCCAGTGGTTTCACCAGGGCAGGGTTTTGCATTGCACTGGAGTTGGTTCATGATCCCATTTCTGAGCAGGCAACACCTTGCCAGGGAGGAGACGGGTGGGACGTGGATGTAGCTGTCTGTGCAACCTCTTGCTTGCCATGTTGGACTCATTCTGGGGACCTGCAGGTCCCTTCAGCTCCTCGTCCCAGGAAAACCTACCCCAGCTTTACAAGACAGGTGCCTTAGAACAACAGGGTAATTCATATTTGAGAGGACCTCAGGAGAGCCTGTTAGATCAGACCAGGTTATTGAGGGCTTTATCCACTCTTGCCTTAGCTGGGATAAACAGGGAATTCTCTCCACTAAATGAAGCTGGGTTTTTGTAGTTTTCTATCAAGTCTGGACTGATTTAGCAGAATCTGATATCAGCAACATGAGGAACTGGGTAGTCTTACTGTGCATGGTGGGGTAGGAAGCTATTGCTAATACAGCAAGGACAAAAACACAGACCTCAGGTAGAAACAGGTACTGAATGAAACTGTTCAGAGCAAGATGCTGCTTGAACTCCACAGCTACAAACCCCAGGTGAGAGAAGGGCCCTGCAGACACCCAGCCAGCTGATGGAGAGATCTGAAGTCACTCCAACCAACATCTGCTTCAGCAGCAGCAGAACTTGCCTCGTTGCTGTTAGCACAAGTCACAGCTCTCACAGCAGGAAGTGTTTCCATTCCAGAGAGAGGTTCGCATTTGACTGCTGGTCTCTGGGAATTGAAGAGGATAATTTTATCTAAACCAATTTTCGTACTCCTAACAATTTTACCCAGCAGGTCTCAGGTGCTTCACTAGTGGCTCTGCCTGTGTATTCACAGGAGATAGCTTTTTTAATTCTTTAGCAATTCCTTTGTTACTGGAGGATGGGAATGAAAGGCTAGCTGAATGAAGGGAGGCATGACCCCGGTGTCTTAATAAAATAAAATCCTCTGGGGTTGGCCCAGAGGTTATGCTTCCATTGCCATGAGAGAGACCTGGATTAATTCCTGCCCTGGTCCTTTGCTCTGGGGCCGGGCAGCAGCAGTGCAGGGCGTTGCAGAGGTTTTGGCCAGCAATACTCAGCAATGACCTTTCTGACTGATTGCAGGGCAGGGTGGATGAGCCCCTGGGGCACCCAGCCCTCCTCAGCTGGGCAGCAACGCCAGAGGGGAGTGGGACAGATGACAGCCCAGGTTAAGGAAGAGGACTCAGGGCTCTTCTGGGGGCAAAGGACTTGTCCTCAGGTTTAAAAATGTAAAAAAAAAAAAAAAAAAAAGGCAGAAAGGGACACACCCCGCTGCCACAGCTAGGCAAGATGTGGGATATTCAACAACATATTATTTGCTGGAAAGAAAATGTAGGGGTTTTTTTTATTTAAAATGTGGCTCTCAGTGAAAACCACATTTATAAAATTTCAAACAATGTATGTTTTGTGGTTGTTGGGACTGAGCACAGCACTCCTCACGGAGCTTTAAATCATTTCATATGAATGCAAAAGCGTTCTCTGCTTTGCTGAATCGAGAGATCTCCAAAAGAGCCTGAATGTGAAAAGAAAAGTAACAGCTGAAAATTCCAACCAGTGGGCTCGAGTTTTCCAAGGCCTGTTTGCTTTGGCCTGCCTCTGCCATTCCTTTCTTTCTTTCTTTAGAAGTGTGAAACTGGTTGGTCGCTGGTATTTGTTCTGTGGTCTGCACTAACTGTTCCATCTGTGTAAACTCCGGCTTGCCAGCCTGGGAGTTTAACAACACTTTCCCTTCAGCTGGAAGGAAAATGAAAGTCTCGTTAAGTGGCACTTTGAAGCTTTGCAAGACACGCGGCGCTGGGTTTGAAGACAGAGCGGGAAGGTCGGCTCCTGCCCGGGCCGTCAGCACAGGACCCGTGGCAGCCCCGAGCCCGTGGGGCAACCCCAGAGCTCCTCAGGGCACGCTCGGGGTGCGGGAGCAAAGGAAACAGTGAAACCTGGGCACTCACAAGCAGAGACGCACAACCAAGTCAGCTCTATTTTCATTAGGGGTCTCTGTCACTGGCTACCAAGATTTTGATCTAGGGAAGTATTCAGGCTCGAAAATCATCGCTTAGGCTGCCAAATAGGAGTTAAATGCCCAAATATCTCACTGGGTCTGGTTTCCAGCTCATGTCACACATCAGACTTGCAGATTTTCTTTTCTTTGATGCCCAGCTTAGTCCTAAAGGGAGTCCAGTTCCCCTCTGAAAAACCAGTTTGGCTGTGCCCAACATGACCAAATCTTTGATTGCCTCTGATTTGTGGGACTGAAGATATTTCTATGGTGCTATTGTCATTCCAGATCACTACTATAACTGATATTTTATCTGTGGATTGCCAAGCTGTGATTCAAATTTTAGTCCAGCCTCCAGACAACCTCTGTGTCATTGACCAAGTCCTGGGCAGTGTAGGCTGAGGAGCAAGCAGCTCCAGCACCCTTGGATGGAGGAGGGACCGGCTCTGCCACGTGTCACAGTAACCTTCATGAAGGGCTGATCCTACCCTGGCAGGAGCCTGAGCCCAGCTCTGATGGCACCTCTCCATTCCTAGGCCAGCTCCAATCTCGAGTTAAGCCTGGCTCAGTCCTTCTCCGCATATAAAATATAAAAAAAAACCCTGGTTAAATCCACTCTCAGCCTTTTATTTACACAGAAAAGATGACTGAAATGCTGTTTTGCCTCCTATTTCCATGCTGGTTTTCTTCTGCCCTGTGATGTGTATTTGTCCTTCCCAGGGTTCAGCCCTCCCTAGATTGTACTTCAGAGCCCTGGGCACAAGGCTGCTTTTTTCCCTTCCTCTTTTTTCATGTTGGGTTTTTTTTTTTTTTTGTTTCCTGACTGTGTGCTTAGCAAGGGTATATTTTTAAATCTGTGTAGGGGTTTTAGCTGCCTGAATTCTGTGATGGCTAACAGAGAAGCTGTGCTGTTATTACACAAGTAATACTTTGAAAATGTGTAGTAAAATTCAGGATCAGTTACTATCAACATAGGAGAGGGATATATCAGCTCAGAAAAAATCATTGCTGCTGAGAAAGCAGAATTCATCAGATTCTTCTAAAATAATGTTTCTGAACATTCATATGAACTCCCAACAGCTGTTGAGTTCAATTGTGCTTCCTTCTAATCAAAATATATACTGTTAGTTTTTTTCACAGAAAATTTAGAGGAGGATAGAGAGGTTTGCAAATGTTATGAAGAAAACTACAAGTGACACTGGACGTATATACATTTTTGAAGATGACTGTCAATAAATAATCAGCTTACCGAAAAAAGCCCTTTCCTGAAATTCAAACCATAAACACATTACTGAATATCTTTCAGATTTGTCTTTCCCCTGCTGCCTTTTTCTGTCTAAAACCTGATTCTTTTCAAATACATTTTCCTTCAGCTGCAACATCTTATTCTGGCTGAAAATAAACTTCTATTGAAAAGTCCAAGCAGCTTTTCTCTGCAAGGATTTGGAGATTTCGCTTCAGGAAATGTTCACAAAATATTCCATCACATAGCCTTTGCTGCAGGTAACCAGAGACATTTGTTCTCTGAAGAAAACTCCATTGCATAATGCAGACACCTTTCCGTTTTTTCTGCACTCGAGCTCGAACCCCTGTACCTGCCAACCTACTTAAACCAAAGAAAGGTCAGTTGTACATTTGCATAAAATCGAATGCATTTGCATAAATCAAGCTGCAGCTTTATGTGTTACATTGATCTGGAATGCAGAGTGTGTTTTTCCTGGTGACAGGCGACAAGAGGCAGCACCAGCCAGTTATGAGAGTGTCTGTCCTGGGCTCAGTCCTGCACTGAAGTGAGTGGAGATCAATCCCTGAGTCCACATGAATGCTCACAGATGTCAATGAGACCACAGCACACAGTCAGTTCTGCTTCTGCTCAGCTCATCCAAGTGTGAGAGACTATTTTTCCCCCATTTTTTATCTGTTGTGCTTTCCTGAACTCATGGGATCAAGCCTGTATCAGAGGTCCATGCAAGCTGAAAATTCAGATTAAACCATGCATAATTAGGCTTTGCCAAGATCGTCAATAAATTGATGTACCCAAGATTTTTATACAATAAGTTTTAGTTCGTTTGAGTTTACTCAAGATAGGAGGGTCATGATATATTTGGATCCAATTTTTTGTCTGATTTGATGAAAGTGGCAGAGAAAATCTAGGCTCTCCTGACTTTTAGGAACTTAAGACTTCACATTAATTTCAAGTTCCAGGAAATATCTAATAAAACCACTGCAGCTGGCACTGCTCAAATTGCCAATATATTCAAAAGCAATTCAGAAGTGCCAAAGTGATGACGTGACAGGACAGCTTCTGCTCCTGCTCTGAGTCCACAGTGGCATCAAGTCCTGTCCTGGAAAGTCAAGGGGCCAGGACACCTGCTCTCCATGCTGACCTCTGGCAAAGCTTTTTCTTAAGAAACCACCTGAGCAGCTCCAGACTGGCCTATCAGATAAATTGTGTCATTCCTTACACCCTTAAATCCACCCAAGTAGGAGATCTGCAGAAGGATGGATCTCAAAACCAGACTCCTGCAAGGGAAGTTTTTTTTGGTTTGGAGAGGAATCATTTCATATCACAACCCAAACTTGTTTTCAGACACTGCACCTGGGCTGTGTAAGTCAGGCAGGCAGGATTAGCCCTTTGCAGAAAAGCCCTTTTTAAACTACTCAGATAACTGAGGTAGTGCCTGAGCCTGTCACCAGCACAGGGGCTGGCAGAGGGCATGGCCAGCAGTGTGAAAGGGTTTGATTTACCTGAATGCTGACCACTCAGCTCTGCTGCTCTGAGTAGAAATCAGATTGTTTATCCAATCCATTCTCTCTGATCTGCACCTCTGGGGTTCATGCCCAAAAGCAAAACATGCAGCAGCCAGGTCAAGAGCCTCAGACAGAAAAGGTCACCAATCCTGCACACTAAAATAGGACACAAAAAGGTGTCCAGCTGAGCCCCCTACTAACCCCAGTACACCACTCATTATTGCAGTGGTTATAGCTAATTAAGAGTGCAAAGTGGGATCCCCAGGAGCTGACCAGCATCTGGAGACACCACGTAATGATAAGTAGAATTGCCTAAAAATCAGCAAATTTTTACTGAGGGAAAAGGCCTTGCTTTCTTTTTATTGCCCCCAGTCCTCATCCCCTCACCTTCCTTTTGCCTCTGCTTTCTCTTTAGCTGAAAAAAACTAGCTGTTGTTCATTTTGGCAGGTGCATACACCTTATCACAGGAGCTACCATGGTAAAGGCCCTCCTTTCAAAGTCAGCAGCCAGACATTTTCGGGCCCCCTCTCAGACTTGGTGGCTGTGGCAGGTAGGAAGCTGTCCCTCGTGCCTGGGTGCACTGGGACAGGCACAAACTGGGCTGTCCCATCCCTTCTGCCTCCCCTTGGGCACCCACTGCTCCGTGGTTGTCTGCAGTGAAGCTGCTCTGAGGGGCTCCCCCAGGCACGGCTTGATGGAAGGATTTCCACAGGTACAGGGCTGTGATGGTGCTGGTGGGGCAAATGGAAGCAAAGACATCCCTTGGCCTGGGCACAGGAGCTGGTTATGACCTGCAGCTGTGATGGGCTTCAGAGAACACTCTCTGGTGAACAGCTCAGCTTCCAGAGCTGGGCAGCATGAGCTGCTCTGCGTGTGCCAGGATCTGAGCTTCCTCTCATCCTGGAGCAAATCAGAAGCTCTCTCAGGTCCATGGAGGACTTGGCTCCTAGTGTCTAGAAATGTGTATCTGCTCCTGTGTGGAACAGTTCTTGAGAGCTAACCCATACACCACAAAATAAATAATAATGCTGTTAGAAGGTGAGGTCTTTGATGCCATCACCCAGACTAATTTCTGCTCCAGTATTCAACAGGAGTTTTTGGAAAGGCAAGATAATGACTTGGGAATTGCAGCTGTCCTGAATATAGTACAGTGAAATTTTTATCAAGACTAGCTGAGAATGTGACACATTTAAACTAATCAAGTGCATTTATTTTACTATAATCTCGTAATAGCAACAATGACCTCAGTGAGGGGACTTTTCTGAGCACTAGAGATTAGCTGGGGTTAATAGTCCCCTGAATGCTGATCTCTCCAGGGCAGTGATGGAGATGTGGAACCTTTTAAAAGGATTCATTACTGGCTGCTGAGGTCTCCATGAAACAGCCCCATAAGGCCTTGGCGTGGTTTTTAGTAAATCACCTCTGGCCTCCATCACCCCAGGCGTTGCCTCCTAGCCAAAACTGCTTCCCTCTGGCATTTTTAGCAGCGTGGCTGTTCTCACTGCAGATTTGTTTCCTCTGTGGTTTTGTAGCCTGTTGCCTTCCATGCTGGTAGGGCCAACATAAGGGGAAGTAGGTGGGGAAATGCCCCTCCTGTTCCTGAGCCAAAAGCAGAGGAGAACTCTGCTTTCTGTCTTTAGCTGCAGGGGAAGCAGCATTCCCTCGTGCTTCCCTTTCCTGCCCCTCTGTGCAGCGAGGGCTCCCCGGATGTTCCAGCTGGATCCTGGGAGGAGCTGGTGGCTGTTGCTCAGCTCGAACACATCAGTGCCTCTTCTCCTGAGTGCCTGCCCCTGCCCTGCTGAGCCTCAGGGCCTCTGCACCAAGGGCACACCAAAGAACCTGCCCAGGGGCAGTGCACATAAGATTTAATTAGAAAAAAAAAAAGTCTGCCGTTGCACAATGATTGAAAACAGGAGCACATTTAAAAAGTGTTACCAAGACTTCGAAAGTGTCAAGAACATTTTGGAAGCTCTGCTGCCCATGGTGTATTCCTTGAATCACTGTGTGATGTTTTAGCTCCTGGTTGGATGATAATCAGACAGACACCCCATAATGTAGAAACTTCAAGTCATTATCAGCCCCTGGAATAAAAAATAAAATCAAACTAAATACAAGATAAAGCAATATCCTATGAACAAGTGATTTGTCTGATATCATTCTACTGAAGGCATCTTCACTGAGTTCCAGTGACAGCAGATGAAAGGCAGAACACAGATAGGACTTGTTTGAGCTTGTGCTAAAGTTGCTTTTAACTACAATTACAAAGTCAATTAGAAAGTCATTTCAGCACTAATGAAACAACAAATGATTGATGCTTAATGGTTCTGGCAGGAAATACAACCTGGCAAATACAGCTGATCAGGAAAAGGCAATTCAAAGTTACAAGACCTCAAAAGTTTAGGGGGATTGTATGTGCATATATGTGTATGTGAATGCAAATTTGCAAAATCAAAGTGCTTCAGTTTGGGGGTGGAAATGGACACCTTTAACCAGATAGAGTTCATACTCCCAGTCATTCTGGTGTAACCTATCATATGCTCAGGTTGACAAATGTGTTTCCAGATCCCAGGCTGGACTGGGAGACCTTCACTGCCTAGGTCAGGTGTCAGTTGATCATTTCACCTCATGTCCAGTGGGCCTTGGGCAGAAGTAGAGCTGACAAAAGCATAAATTCAGCTATATATGTTATATAACACACAATATATTATGTATTATGTGTATCAAGTATAGATATATTTCTCTAAAAGTATAGACCCATATAGATGTACTTATATTTCCAGATGCTCCTGCCCTGAAAAGGCAATAGGTCAATGTATTATCCTGTTCTCTTTCCTGTGGCTTCTATTGCTCTCGCTGGGTTTAAAATCAATATTGATGTTGTGATTGTGTTGGCTTACAAATCTAATCCCAGGTGGGATTAGGAATTCTCTCTGTAGCAGGAAGAGAATCCTGGGAGACAATTCAGACTAAATCCAACTGCTGAGATAGAGAGAGGCGTCTGAGCTTTGTCCAAACAGAGAATCTCAAATTTCAACCCCTGGAGTAGACCAGCTTTTCCTTCCCCATGGCCCAGCAGCCCAGAGCTGTGTGACTGCAGGGCACTCCAGCAGGAGCAGGGGCAGATGCCCAAAGCTGATGCCACACACAAGAATCAGGGAAAATGCTGCAGCACAAACTACTCGAGCAAAACCTCTTTGATGTAGTTACACCATCCACACAAAGGTCCAGCCCAAAACTCGGTGCTAGGGCAGAGCTACTTGCGTGTTATAGTTATGTCATAGAGTCTTCCTTAAGCAAGAGAAGTTTCCTGAGTTTTCCTGTAATCCTTGTGAAACCTGACTGCAGTAAGGAAAATGAGCGTTCTGGGAAAGGTCAGTGCCTGGTGGCATTTGCAGCCCTGCAGGTGCAGGGTAACTGGGCATGGCAAAGCTCTTCCTCCCCACACAGCCTGTGCCTGGCCCTGGCTGGCCACGGAGCCACTCCAGCGTTTTTCCCTGTGAGGATTGCGTGGATGTCAGGACCAGAGGCTGGTACCTTTGTGCCTGGGCTCTCGTACAGCCGTTGCCTGAAAGAGTCTGACTGCTCATTTTAACCATGTTTTATACTTCCCATCTGAGGGTTTTAATGTGCTTTAAAGGTGTGTTCATGGTGCTTGATCCTCTCCGAGGCAAACACTTGAAGTCTCAGCTTCAGACATCTGACAGCTCTGTGACTTTGTGGGCACCATCTCTGCCCCCACCATGCTCTTTCCACCCCTCCTGTGCTCGGTGTCTCCTTTCTCTGTGCAATTCCATGGAAAGCTGCAAATTAACTGCAGAGGAACAGCAGTGCACCGAGCAATTGGCCAGACTGAAACATTTACCTAAGGACATTTCTTTACAGCATCCTTGCACTCACCACAAGATCTTTTTCTTGTTGTAATCCAGGCACACGGGGGCTGCAGCTTACAGTTGTTACAGGTTTGAGGTGCCTCGTGAGCAAACACCTTCCTCCCTCTGGGACCTGTGAGCTGGGTTTGTCTCTTACTGTGTTTGGTCTGTCTCTAGAGAGGCTGCTGTAAAATGATTGCTGAACCCATCTCCAGTTCACTCCTGCTAATTAAACACCTCTGCTTCAGTGCTTGCTTGCTCCTTTATTTTCCCCCTTCTCCCCTTTTTTTTTTTTTTTTTGGCTAGTTCCAACAGGATATTATTTTTAGCTCAGGAGGGTTAAAGGGGAAGGGAATTGTGCCAGAATCAGGTTGTTAGGAGATGGGGAGAGAGGAAAAAAATGCTGGGGGTGGGGGGAGATCTGCAGTGATTAAAATTCCATCTAATAATAAGACAGAAAGCTGCGGTGCACGGGCCCAGCCTAAATTAAGCTCCTGAATTAGAAGTGCTTTCCAAAATTCCTCTCTAGACAATTTAATTAGGGGACAGGTATTTCCACAGTCACACGGTGCTTCCACTTGGCAATAAATAAAGACTCCAAGAATTCTTACACTGGAATCCAGTGAAGAAAGCAAAACAAAACTTGCAGCAGGACACAGAGCAGCATGTGGTGAGACTGGCCCAGCTCCCCTCCTCCCATCCCACCCTGCCCAGCTCTGGTAATAGATGGAGCACAAGCACTGTCCTAATTAGGGGGCCAGGGGGTTAATCCCCAGCTTGCTCTCTGATAAAGTCCATATCCAGGCTCTGCACTCCACAGCCTATCCATAGTCTTGGCTTTGCTCTTACTCAGTGCAGGTGCAGGATTGGCGTGTGCAGCCCTCAGTCCTGGCACAAACGATGCCATCCATCCACAGCAGCTCTGCTCTTTCCTGGTGCTGTTCCCTCCAAGCCCTCCTCCCCATCCCTCTCTGGAGCAGTGATTAAGGATGCTGGATGCCCAGCCCCTCGCTGACAGCTCAGAGCACTGGGGAGAGGGGATGCTGTCATCTCAGGCATCTTGGAGCAGGGGAGAAAAAGGAACTTGAACATTTTTCCTCCACAGAATCATCAAACCCTATCTTGGCCATTTATAATTAATAAATCAAAATGATTAAAAAAATAATAAAGTCAATTATTTTCTTTTATGACATAAAGGCTCTTTGTAGCCCATGAAAGCAAGGATTGTTTTGTTCTCTCCAGAAAATCATAGAACTATTGAATGATTTGGGTTGAAAGGTACCTTAAAGACCGTCTCATTCCAACCCCCTGCCTTGGGCAGGGACATCTCCCACTAGACCAGGTTGCTCGAAGGCCTGTCCAGCCTATCCTTGAGCACTTTCAGGGATGATGTACCCACAGCTTCTCTGGGCAAACCTACCCGGACATTGCTATGCTGGAGAATTCAGAGTACCAAAACAAAGGATATGCATTACTTTTACCTGAAAAGTAATTAACACTGTATTTATTTAACACACAAATGTAACAATGTAAGCCACGCACTGATAGCAAAAATGGGAATTTCTAGAATTTCCAGAGATATTCCTTCTCTCAGCACTGTTTTTCCCATCATTCATTCTACTGACTTGTCTTGTATAAATCTTCCTTAATTCCTCTCCCAAATATTTGATGCTGCCTTAAAATTTTCTTGGAAATGCTACATGTGTGAAAATATTCTTAGATTTCCTTGGGGTGAAAAACAGAGAGATTAAAAACAAGGCTTCTCAACAAAGTGTCAGTCGTAGGCACCAAGCTCCCGTGGAATATCTGTTTGTGTGACATCATTAAGTGACTTCAGCAGTCTCTCTTGGAGGGTCGTGTCTTCACCAGCAGCTTCCCAGGGTCAAAGGCTGGATGGACAGACAGCCTGGGCAACAAATTCAAATTAAGCACCCAGAAGGAGTGAAAATTTGGAAAATTCTTAAGGATTTTTAGTGTGTCAGAGCTCACTCATGGGGAGAGTGCTCTTTACTCACATGGGTGTTCCAGTCTTCAGCAAACACGGTCTCTGGTAACTACCAGCTATTGCCAGGAAGAATTGCCTAATTCTCCAGGAAATGGCATGAGTTTGCATTCCTTGAACCTCTGAGCAGTCCTCTGCCTTTTTCTTGAGTGGGTGTCTGAGTGCCCAGGTTAGGAGGATGTTGAGGACAAAGCAGTAATTTTTGCACCATGCTGGAAGAGAAGGGAGTATTTAAATTCATCTTTCTAGAGAACTTTGAAATTATTCAGAATACCTGTGTTCTCATTTAACATGTAATAATGATTTCATTTAATCTGAAGGGATTCTTCTAACTACAAGACTTCTTACCCCATGTTAATTAAATATCCATTGATTTCTAAAACAAAGGAAAACACTTGTGCTTATTGAGATTTCACTGGGATATTCAATATAACATGGTTCTATTGTATGGTTTAGTCCTTGACAAATTTACCTTTAATAAAGAACAGCTAATATGTAGAGAGATTAATTAAGAAAATATAATCAGATAGCAAAAGAATCATTATAAATGACAAAAAGGTGAATCGATGGTTGGTTTGTTTGGTTTTTTTTCCTTTGGCTAATATACAGTTGGAAATACTAAAATAAAAATAAATATTTTTAATCAGACTAGGTTTCAGTTTAGTCCACAAGGGAAACACTGAGGTCTCATGTAGTTGCACAGCTAAGATATTTTAAAGTACTCTTTGGAACAGCTACGAGGTCTGTGAGTCAAGGCTGGAAAGCATTAGCCCAGAAATTCTCTTTAATATGGACTTGATGATCTGTGCTCTAAAATCATTGTCTGAAAAAAGAAAAAAAAAAAAAAAGAGGAAGAAAAGAAGAAGAAAAAAAACCTCTGAGCTCTCACTTACCTGGATTACAGCTTCCAAATTTGTCCCCCATACTCACCACTCACCATATGCACTGCTCTTTATCCAAGTGTTGGGTCTCCCATGGTGCTGCCAATCTGGAAAGTCAAAGATTAAGGCATGTAAAAAACAATGAATCCTGCCCATTAATTGTTTATTTTTTTTCATTTGGTTCCTGCCTAGCACAATATCTCCCATCTGAAAAAGCCATTAGCACTGGGAAGACGGGCACTGAATAAGCATTTGCTGGAAATGGGACATGTTTGCTTTCTTTGGAAGGTGAAAGTAGTGGAAGAAGTAGAATGTGACCATAGGGTGAAACTGCAAAAAAACGGGGGTGGGAGGTGCATTTTTAAAAGAGAAAGCACATTTCTTACCATTCAGAATTCCACTTGCATTGCCGTGCATGTACACACTCCTACACCTTAACAGCTGCTTTGAAATACCCCTGTCCTGGTAATAACACCATGGATTCACAGCCTCTGAGCTTTTTGCCATACGACAGCATCGTATGGTTTGTGTAGCTAAGCGTGGCTTTAATGTGAAGTTAAAGAAGAGCCCTGCAGAGAGCAGGAAGGCCCCGAGGCTGCCCCGTGCAGGCAGGGCTGTGCCCCCAGCACCACAGCGCTCCGCAGGGCCCCCAGGGCTGCTCTTCCACACTTCCCCCCTATTGCAACCTAATTCCAGTCCTGCGTTTCAGATTAGGCCAGACCAGCCTCTGCTCAGGCCTTGGTGATGCTGCATGAGATGAAATGACACTACAGGCTTGGCTCAGGCGTCAGTTTGATTTGCATGATCTGCACTCACACCTTCTCCCCGTGTTGTGCCATGCAAATATTTGAGGTAATTGACTTCCGCTTGCACGGAACCAGGTAAGCGATGAACTACAAGTAGCTGCATTCAAAGTCACTTGGGTTAACCTCTGTTTGGAATAGTCTCAGGAGGTGGAAGCCTGGAATAAATTGGGTTTCAGCTAGGACCTGGGGATCTGTTTTCTTATGTTGTGACCAGTCCCAAAGAAAGAACTGGAAGGAAGCTTGGGGGATTATCTGGGCCACGGGATGACCACAAAGTGGCGTTAATTCAGTGGATGTCTTTCCTGACAACTGGTGATTTAACCCATTCATAGCAGTCTCTGGCACTGGGGAATCAACATCTGCACCTTTCCATGAACTTTGGAGAAGGAACTCTCTGTCCCTGCCGTGACCTCCTCTTGTCCACACTTTTTGAACTAGACACAGACTCCAAGGACCTGGGGGAATGGTTTTGGTGTAAAACTCCTCAGCTCAGAACAAGCACTGAGGCAACACTTAGTGACTCCTTTAGCCACAATTCTTGTGTGTGTTTTTGTTTCCATCAGGCTGTAGAAAATTTGCTGTTGGCTCACAGTAACAGCAAAGCAGAATCCTTTCCACTGTGGCTGAGAACATGCTGGTTGGACAGCAGAAAGGTAAATCCAAGATTTGGCTATATCCTGTATGTTCCTTCTCTTGCCCTCAGTTTCCATTCTGCAATTTTGAAAGATTTGGGGTTAGTTAGGATATACAAAGATTAAAGGGTCTTTCTGTCTCTCGGCTGTAGGTCACTGTCTGAGATAGGGAAGGAAAGAAAGTTAAATATAAACTCTAGACACAGCCAGCAAATCTCAGGAAGGCTGATTTTTCCTCTAGGATGCTCCAAGTTTCTAACTCCCTTAACCAGTTTATCAGATCCTATTCCCTTAGAGTCTGTACCACTGATGAATTCTGATTTTCTTCCTGACTTGCAAGATCTATAGCTGTCACTTGTAGAGGAGAAATGATGCTGTGTTATCCATGTGACCAAGTCATTAGCTAAATCAGACCATATTTTGCATACTGAACAACATGTCCTCACAGAGAATTGTTTGTAATCAGTCAATATTATTTATTTTTAAAACTGCAAAAGATACCATTGAGTAAATTTGAATAAGAAATAAATTTGGAGAAATTGTAATCAGCCTGTGAACACTTTGCAAGCAAGGAGAAAAAGAAACAGGCTAAATTAATTGATTAAATTACTTGTAGCAAGTGCCTCTCTGTGCTGATCCTCTCTCAGTGCCTTCGGTATTTTGGGTGAGTACCTCAAGCCTGACCTGAATCAAACTCTGCTTTTCCAATCAGAGCTCTTTCTTCAGCCAGTCATACTCCATTAAGTCATGGGTTTGCATTGTCAGCAAACGATCATTAAAGGAGCAGATTGATAAAATAAATCTAATTTTCACTTGTAAACCAAGGCTGGTCTTTAGGTGCAGTAGAAACTGATGTATTTGCTCTTTGCCTTGCTTTTTTTTTTTTTTTGGCTTCCCACCCTCAAGACAGTGATACAGTTTTCCGGAAGGAGTTTTCCACACTCCATAAGCCTCTTGTTTCCACCTACTGAAGAAGAGCCAGTAACATCTGATCAGCTGTAGCTTCACATCCAAGGACGATCCTGCTATGCAGGGAGATTCTTGAGGACAATAACAGATGGGGACTTCCATTTGAGCCAGAATAGCACTGAGGGCTGGAAGATTTGTTGATCTCAGGACGGAACCTCCCACACTGCAAAGCACTCACCAAGATGCTCCCTAGACTGAAGTGTACGTGCCAGAGGCCTCATCCACTCAAATAGCTTCCCGATCTTTCCACATTTCTAAGCTCAGCTTAACTGCCAGGAATCCCCAGGAAGGAAGGAAGGAAGGAAGGAGGGAAAGTAGAATATCCTCTTGCTCCTCCCTGCCCCCTCATATTGCAACTCAGCGCTCTGTTTTGATGCTTTGCTCTAAGAAATCCTTGGCCTAGCACTAGAAGGTGTCAGGAAACAGTCACAGCACTCATTGTCCTTTACATCTCTGCTGGATAAGGAGGCTCTGGAGCTTTCCAGTTCCTGCCTTTTGCAACTGGAAGATGAAATTTCCAGCATAGAAGGGCCTGGCCCCTGCAGCAAGGAGCTGAACTGTGCAGGAGCCTGTGCTGGCACAGCAGTCTGTACTCCCGACACTCTCTCTGATCCATGGATCCTGAGGACTCAGCATGAGTTTGGGTAACTGCATATTGGGTGGGGGAGATAGGAGGGACAGTAATGGGGGGAAAATAAAATGTTGAAGGAAGTTTGATGCTGGCAATTCTGACCCCAACATCTGCACACAGATGGCAGCAGCAACGTTGCTGTAAAGGAACAAAGCCACATCTGGCACAGCTTTGACCCAGCTGGGGGTGATGCTGCTGGGCAAAGGGAAGAGGGTGAATCTGGAATTTCAAATACAAAATGAAGAGTGAGGCTAGTTCACACAGATGGGGTGCACTGCAAGTGCTGCTCTGCTGAGGGGGAGGAGAGGAGCAGTGAGCCTGCTGCAACCTGCAGGGATGGTTTGATTTGGTTCGTTGAGCCAGTGAACCTCCGAAAGAGTGAATTATGGGCAGTTTTGTGTAAACCACTTCAGGTGAAGAAGGAGGTGGTTGTGATTGATGCCAAGAATTTACTGAGCTGAGGTGGAAAGTGTTTGCATATTTCAATGTAGCGTGACATATAAGCCCTTCCAGTTACAAGGTACTACCGAGCACAAGAGTGGCTTTTTCGTAATGCTAACCAGCAATGATGAAAGTTTTGGCCTCATGTAAAGCCTCTCACTTGAATTTTTCATCTTCTTTCCCAGCAGGGCTCTGTTCCTCATTCCTGGAATGCAAAAATGGCGGTAAAAAGCCATAGTCTGTCTTCATCTGGGTGTAGGCTTGGGATTTCCTGCAAAACAGTGTCCAGCATGGCTTTTCCAAATCATGCACCTCCCAAAACTGTCTGCACTTACCCCTAAGCCCTGTAGCAGTCCCACAGACTTGTACAGCTGTGCTCCCCACATCCTTTCCCAGCTCTGAGCCACAGGCAGATGTAGGTCCCCTTCAGTCAGGACAACACTTGGCAGTTCCTGATTGTATTCTTCCACTGAGAGGGAAATTAGCAGAGCTCGGTGGAAAAACGTGCCCGGAAAAGGAACCTGCCTTTTTTCTTACTGTGGATACAAGAAAGCTGTGGATTTGTTTTATCAGCATAACAGAAAAAGAGCTGACACTGAGGCTTTGGGTGCCCAGACCAGGGGGCAGAGGATATCAGTGCAAAGGAGTAACAGCAGAGCTGAAAGCCACATTAGCAGAGTATGGTACAGCACACACAGCCTTACAAAGAGGTTGCAAGATTCCAAACCTTCCTTCCAGCATGTCATTTGAAGGCTAAAGACTGTAAAATGGAAAGTTAAAAAACATTAAAGAGAAAAATATGGATATAATGTCTATATATGGGAATATATACCTCATGGACGTCCCTACACAAGGCATTCTGGTTAACAGGGCTTCAGTAATGAATCCAGTGTGATATACACCAAATTCGCAATTTTATAGACTTCTGTTAACCCATGGGAGAGACAAATATTTCAACATGCTTTAGCAATGAGTCTAAAAGATGAAAATCAGCTCCAGCCAGGAGTCCAGAAGACAAAATCCCTTGGATGCCAGGCTTCCTCAGAAGATGTAGCTCCTAGCACCATTTTTAGATGTACCTCAAAAAGAAAAAATAGACAATTATATATTTCTCCTCTCAAACAAAAAATGTTTTGCCTTTGATGCAAATAGAGATTCACTTCCTCAAACGTGCTGTGTTTACACTCCTGAAAATAGCTCAACTTTCAGAAGACACAGATTCACAAGTTGTGCTTGTTGGTCTCCTAAAGACATGCAAAGTATTACACAGAGCTGAGAATTACAATTCTGCTATCAGCTTCCCAGCTTAAGCTAGGAGAAGCTCAAGTTGTAAAATGAGTTATTTTCTGACAGATAGCATCTATGAGCACTGGTAGATTTTTCAATTGTCCTTTGAACTACTGTTAAAATATCAATATCCGATATCACATATTACTGCTCTGGAGACACATTGGTGCTTCAGAGACATGACAAACTATATTTGCCTCTTTAACCATGTTAGACAATATAAAGACTTTTTTTTTAAAGTCTTTTTGTTCAATCTCCTTCCACTTTCATTTTGTCCTTTCTTTTTGTTACTTTCGTAAATATAAATGCAGCTGGCATTGGCCAAGCTCTGCTTGTGGTGCTGTAGAGAACAACAAAGTCATGTTATTTCCTGAGAGAGCCACTGGGCAGAAGGAAACTTGACCATTGTTTGTTTGAGGATGTTACCCCAGGGAAGGCAGGCCGAGTTTGTGAGAAATTTGCTTCAGGGTAAGTAAATGGATAAACACAAATTGGGTTCCAGTGTATCTCCAGACCTTTCGGCCCTTCTGCCTGCCTCACTGATAGTTGAATATTAATTTTCGCTGTGGTGATGCTGCTCTGAGCAGTCATGAACACTTGTGCACCTGCACAAGCCAGAATCTAACAACGAACAAAGCCTGTGAGTACAGAATATTAAAACATGGATTTTCACTCCTCTACAAAGGCACCTGTAGTAGTCATGCACAAAATTATGTCATAAATTAAGACACGTATTGGATATCAACGCCTCTCTTAAAAGTGTATCTGTCCCCAACAGGGGAAAATGTACTTATTTGATCTCATATGATATTTTCGTTGGACTCTGTGCAGGAGCAATGTTGGAACTCATGCATATGATTAAAATCAGCTTCCCTGACAAAGTATTTAATATAAATAGTGTTTCTAAAACCACAATTATCCTTAAGGAAAGGAAAAAATGAAGCATTCCACCAAAGCAATCAAGGTGAAAGAACTTTTTCTTCATATTTGGGGAGGAGATTTTGAATACATGAATGTGTGAGTGGAGGACAAGAGCCCCTCACAGACTTACCAGAGATAGAGGTCATGCCTTACCTTATTGGAAAGGTTATTTTTTCTAGAGATGTAATATGGTTTTGAATTTGACCTATGACTTCTCAGTTGCTACCTATGACTCCAAATAATCCAACTTCAGCTTCTTGAAGGCTATTAGGAGTAGAAGGTCATGCCATGTGCTTCCACATTTACAAGGTAAAGTGTTAGGCCAAATTATAGGCTACTCAGAAAATCTGTAGAAAATAAGCAGGTGAACAAAGCATTTCTTCATGTTTCCCACCTAATAAGATGTGATTTCAGATTAACCTGTGGTTGAACAAGCCTCTAGCAGATTGTACTTCCTTATATTATTGCTGAAGAGAAGAAAGAGATGCTAATTAGCTACTAAATGTTGTTACAATTTTAAACATTCAGATATTTTTTGATAAGAAAAAGATGTTCCTGTCATCTGTGCTGATACATATACCTAGATTTTCCTATTTTTTGTGTTATTTAGGAAACATTGAGATTGGCTTTTTTCAAACTTTCACTTCAGATACATAAAATGGAGATGTTTAAACACCTCCATATGAGTCAGCTGTGTAAGTTCTCCTACAGATTATGGTGAACAGTTAACAGTTCTGGAGAACAATTCATTTGTCTTGATGTGCTTGACAAAAATTGGTCATTAATCATGATTTACAAATCCCTCCTTCTCTCCATTGACTCAGCCATAAATGAATCATGGATGACTGGATCACACCGTTGCCCACCTTAGAGTTGTCTGGAGTCAGGTGAGATGAAACCCTCTGGAGGTTTCTAAAGAGGTCCAGGGACCTTCCAAGGGAAGTCTGGGACAGATTTTTAAATTTTTAAATGGAAGACTTTTAAATGTTCACCTTTTGTCTCCTCTGTTAATTGTCTGTATTGTGATTCTCTTCAGCAATTTATTTGTAAAGACATGTTAGGCTCTTGTCAGCTTTTGCTGCCTTTGTGATCTAATAATTTACATAACAATTTTCTTCTTAAAGAATGCTGAA
Organism: Picathartes gymnocephalus; assembly: GCA_013390045.1. Lineage (NCBI taxonomy): Eukaryota > Metazoa > Chordata > Aves > Passeriformes > Picathartidae > Picathartes > Picathartes gymnocephalus. Next base: position 203,071 of record WEKY01031631.1, on the reverse strand, counting down.
GAATATCTGCCTTGAACACCCATGGTACATTACAGTAGCAAACAAACGTAAGTATTTGCTATTTTTCAAGTGAGTTTCAGCCAGGAGAGACTGAACCATATTGTTGGGAGTGACTGAAGCACAAAAAAATAACCCAGTCCTTCAGAACAGACTTAAAATTTTGTTATTCTGTTAAATGAAAAGTTGGGAAACTAAAACATCTTTTCTGAAAACAAAGTTCCCCTACAGGTCTCAGAAATATGCACTGAAAATTGTTAAGTTTTCAAAATCTTAAACATCACAGCCTTTGAATTTCGCGTTCAGTTCACTGGGATTTATCAAACTTACTTTGTATTTTTTTTCACGCTCTCCATTCTTTTAACTCCTCTTATCCCACTTTCCAAAAGCCCACATACTTAGTTTAATAAAAGCAATGATTACTTCCAACTATTTCTCCTTGAGGTAAGACACTTCAAATGTACCACGTTTTTGGAAACCATTGTCTGGGAAGCAGAACTGCACGTGAGAGCTGAAACATGCCTGTCCCTCCATGTGACTTCTGAAAAACTCAGGCAAGTAAAGAGAGATGTGAAACTTTGAGGAAAGGGGAAAAAGGAGGGCAGTTACACGCTGAATGAGTGGCTCCTGTTGCCTCATTCTCGCTCTCTTGTTGCCCTCTGATGACTCAGCATCACAAGGGGAATAGTGACTCTGCAGTTCTTGTCAGACCTGCCCAGTAATTCCTTCAACATACCAGGCTGTGCTGGAGTTTCCTTCAAAAGCAGCTAAACTGGTTCCACATCTGTCTCTGAATCCTGCTTATGGGCTGCCCGCAGTTTGTGTCTCCTACAATGTGGAGTGAAATGTGGAATATACCAAAATGTGGATGCCATTTTTTCTGGGTGCTCTGGGGAGAAAAAAATAAATTAAAAAAAAAACCCTGCAAAAATTAATTCTTTACTTCAATGACTTTGCAATGTACGCAAGGCAAGTGTAATAATCCATACCGTGCTGAGGAATAGCTTTGTGCTGTGTTGCCAGAAACTTTTTTTCCATAGAGAAAAGAATGAATTCTCCTGGGGAAGTCAAGACAGTTTAAATACACAGTGCAGCTCTCACATGACAAGTGGTACAACCTCTCAAAAGTCCTGCTAATGCCAAGAGCAGAGTCAGCAGAAATGGTGTACAACCAGAACAGCCTCAGCCTCGAAGCTGAACAACCTCTGAAGTGCACTGCTCAAGTGTGCCTTGGGCATTTTTTTATTGTCCTGTTAGTTTTGACCATTGCCAGCAATATGGGGATGTGTCTGATACAGAGCTTGGAAATGCTGCAGGCTTCTGTTGAGAGGTAGCTTGGAGAATGTGCTTCTGCACATGCCTTGCAGGCAGCACTGCTGTCCAGCAAAATATCTCTGCAGGGATGTTTCCAAGTCATCTGAAGCCAAAAGGTTCAACAACAGGACATCCCCTAAAGCTGAGCTAAATAATGTACTGTAAGCTGCTCCATCAGCTCCTGATATTTTTCTTTTCTTTTCTCACAGCTTGACTTTCTCTGAAGGATGTGGCTTTTCCCTGTGCAAAACTTCTTTCACACCACATGAACCCCTCCAGGAAGGTACATCTGTTCTCTTGTAAGATGTGTTCTTCTCCTCCAGGCTGCTGACCCACCAAACTAGGAAAGTAAAGGTGGTCCCTTCCTAGAAGGAGAGTAAATATGAGCTAATATGCTTTATCTAAAAGAGGAAATAAGTGGGAACTTTTATTTCTGAGGAAAATGAGAAAAGAGACCCCTCAAGCAGCATTGCTGAAAAATAGGAAGAGAAGGTTTTTCTACCCTCATCCCTTAGGTGCTTTTGAGGTTAGTCTCCATTCACTACCAGATTTCCCTTCAGAAGGTGTCCTGTCTTGCCTTGATTGTAAGGTAAAATAGGATGTCTAGTAGTTGTTTTCTGTTTCTGCAGAGGTGCTGTCACTATTAAAGGCCTCATTTTAAATTTGAGTCCAAATCCCTGAGTGGTAAGAACAAGGTTGAAAGCTCATAGGAAATTATTTTTCTTAACTACTCTTTTGCTTCTGCTGCAAGTGGATGGACAGCAGAAAGACAACAAGGAGTTTCAGCTGTGCCAGACTGCAATGCTCCCCAAATTCCAGCCTCTGTTGGTGCTAAACCAGTGGGACACAGCAGCATGGACCCAGCAAGGCTGTGATGGTGCCATTTGGGGCAATGCTGGGGATTCAGAGCCACACTCAGATCACCTCTGCTGTGCAGAGGGATCCAGCTGTTAAAACCTTAAACAAGCAGAGGAATCTGAGGACTATGTAAGGGAATAAAGAGAATAGTGGGAAAATGCCAAGAGATTATTAGCTCAGCCAAAGATTACACATTTGCACTAGTAATTAAAGTATTTTGCATTGGATGCAGGCTTTGGCAAGTGCCACCAACAAAAGATTTCACACATGCATGCATGAGTACAAGTCGACAAGGGCTTTCTTTCTGTCTGTCTCACACACACACACACTCACACACTCACACACAGGCAAACAGAAAGAATGAAATAAGCCATTAAGAAATATTTCTGCATAATGCAATTATTACAGCTGTATAATTGAATGGGGAAACCATTGATCTGTAGTAGAAAGGAAATTGCTCTTTTCATTGTGTTCCTATGAATATGTGAACATTAATCTCAATCTATAATCAACGTTCATTTCAAATCTGATTGCGTGCCACTAAACACCCGTAGCTATGCTAACATTATGTTAATACGGTTCAACATCATAGCTCCCAGCTTCACAGCACAAATATTTTTCTTTGGCAATCAATAGTAATTTCAGCTGAGTGGATGGAAGTCACGTTTTAATGGTAATCTTTCCTCCAAGCCTCCAAGTGGAAACTCGACTGGTACCTTAACACGGCCGCAGTGCATTGCATGTAATCAGATAAATTAACCTAAAAGAGAGAGAGAGAAAACACAGATCAGGAATAAAAAGCGGCGCCAAGAAGCTCTACATTTTCCTGATGGATTAAAGTGCTCATTATCATGAGAGAGAGAGTGGATTTCAAGAGGGGAGCTGAATTCCCTTGGCTTTGAGCCGTGGCTGGAGAAGCAGCAGGTCACAGAACACTCGGCGCAGCCGGGGATGCCTCCGAGGAGGGGGAAGCAAAGCAATTCAGCCAGGGCTGGGCTGGACTCTGCTGCCGAGAGCCCGACTGGCCTCGGGGCACCAGTGCTTGTCCAGGAATAAGGAATCTCAGTTTTAATGCTGCAGTGCACTGCAGGCTTCCTGTGGGACCTTGGCTAAATGGCTTATTCTACTTGTGCTTTGCTCCCCTGGTTCTGAAAAAGGACACAACAGTGCTCTTGTGTCCCCTGGGGATGCTGTGAAGATTTGGGGTGAGCAGATCCTGGGAATGGGAGCTACAGAGCTGTGATGCATTAGTTAGATCTCTCTTGGCTTTGCTGTTTCATAGAGGTATAGCTGCTACTGTGTTATATCAAACTGCTTTATTTCCTTAATGGCATCTATTTTTAGGTATTTCCAAAGCCTTTTTTTTTTTTTTTTTTGAGGGGCCAAGTTGCTGGCCTGAGTTCCTTAAAATCTTGCTTCTTTCTACAGTAGAAACAAACCTGTGATCATTGCAAAGTCCAGAAAGAAAGTACCAGGTACAGACCAGTGCCATCTCCTCTGTTACCAGGAGCTCCTTAAATCCTTACCTCCATAAAGGTGCTCAGACCTGTGAACATTAGGATAGGAAAACATCTGCACCGATTAAGACCAAGGCTTGCTCAGCCCCCATATCCTCTCCTTTGAAGTGGATGGACAGCAGGAGTTTAAGGGAGCATGGGAGAACCGATCAGACCTATGGAGATACTTCCCCACAGAACTCTCCCAGGATCTGACGACTCAGATGCTTCTTGAGCTATAAATGTTATCTTTATCTACAATAAAGTGTTTCATTTACAAGATTTTTCAATAGCAAATATAGACTGTAGGTTGCCTTGGTAGTACCTATTTTACATCATTTAATTTTTATTTCCTACCTTGAGGCAGCTTTTAAAGAACCTGATATGTAAATCCATTATCCTTAAATCTTCTTCTTTTTGGAAGTCGGGTCCCTCCAATGTTCCTTAACAGATTGAGGTGTCTTGACTTGTGTACCGCAAAATACCCTCCAAACAGTGAGTCACTTAAGAAATCTTATCTCTGTTATTTACTTAGTGCTGGATAAATTCCCATGTCTCATTAATCCAGGGTTGCTTGCAAAGATGTTCTCTATGGGAGCCAATCTTCTGTGTTGTTACTCCAGGGTCCTGGCCATGGTCTAGCAGAGGTCCTTGGTACTTTGTTCCAATCCCAAATGCCTCCCTGTTTTAGTAGAGTTGTTTTAGGGGAACAGGGACCTCCTGAATGGCTGTCATGTCTAATTTTGCAGAGCGTTTTATGAGCCTTTTCTCTTTTCTAGTTCCCTCAAAGGTATGGGTTTTCAGCAACCTGCTCAGATTCACCAGGGAGGAAACCAGAAGCAGAAAGACAAGCTCTGAAGTGTCTAAAGCAGAAATCCCTCAAACTACTTCATCTTTGCAACTTTACCATTCTGAATTTTGACTCTGTAAACACCAGAGATTCTGAGTATTGTCACCTTTACCCACTGGGGTTCTCCGTAAGAAATGTGTAACCACTTGGTAAATTTGTTACTGAAGGTGTCCACCGCGGCTGTTTTGGCTCAATAATGCTTTTCCACTGGCTGGGTGAGAAGTGTGTTGGAATATGGAACTTAAATCCATCTTGTCTAACTTGGGTATATCTTAAAAACAATGTTATTTCAAAATTAACAGAACATACCTGTGTGTGTGTAAGCAATGAGGTTACAGCAAAAAGCAGTCCCTTCCCGCCTCTAAAGCTGAGCCAGTTTCAACTGGCCTCTGGCTTTCCCCAAGATCAGGAAGTTGAAAATGTGACTGAGAGCCAACCCTCTCCCTTCTCCTGTTTGATTCCCGTGCCCAAACCACCGTGGATCTGACCCCAGGACCTCCTGGCTCTAAAAATGGATTTTGTACTGCCCAAGTGGCTCCTGTAAAGTGCAGAATTGGAAATGCAGTGTTTGTAGTTGTAATGATTTGCAGAAGAGGTGGACTTTTGGAAACAGAGAAAATTGGCTGCCATCACCTTAGTGGCTACTTAATGTGGTCCAAAGAAAAGGAGAACCATTATCTCCTATTTGCTGCAGATTATTCAAGCCTTCTAGCAAATGGGCTAAATTCCCACTGGTGTAAACTGGATTAGCTCCACTGGAGTCAATGGAGCTGAGCTGTTTCACATGCTGGCTTAGGTTTTCTCCTGTTATCTTTGAGCATGGCAAGAATAAAAATTGTAGCACTACAATTAAAGTCCCTCCTATGCTGTGGATGATAATCCATGCCTTTCCCTGTCCCCATGGAGCCGAGTTGTCTCAAGATTATGAGCCTTAGATGTTTAGAGCAATTTTGACTGGATCAGAGGTTATAGCCTCTGCTTTTTAACATTCTGCTTTTATTTTCAGGCTATGAAGTGTAATAGTTCACCATTTTGGTTTAAGTATCACAATAAAAGTCAGTGAGTTGGAACAGGCAATAAGCAGCCGTTTTACATCAGTGCTGCTGAGACAGAGTGCTTAAGTCTTCATTAACCTACAGAGGAAGGAGCTACAGAAAAGACACTTGAAATAAAATACCAGGGATGAGGCTCAGATCTCTCCTGGACCTGCACAGGCAAACCCTTTGGAAGGCTGGTCTCTGCTGGGAATGTCACTTTGTGGCTGTGCTCTCATGCAGTAAATAGGAGGGTAAGAAAACCCCACACTGGTGTGTCAGGGGCTGTGTCACTGCTGATGAACACTGGGAGCTGAAAGCCAGACAGGCTGTGCTGCAAGGACTTCACAACTCAGGGATGGCATTTCTGCATTTGCATCTCTTTGTTCTTCATGAGGTCCTTTATTAGAATTCTGAGACTGCTAGGTCTCTTCTGACACATGGTATTCTGTTAATGGTCCATGGTTCTACATATAGTCCAAGAGAAGGTGGGGAATACAGTGCTAGGTGGAAAGATTTCAGATTTCCCTCAGCCCTTCCTAAGAGCAGAGAGGCTCCAGGCCTGGGAGCATCTCCGTGGCCTCCTCTGGATTCACTCCAGCAGGTCCATATCTGCCTTGCACTTTACCTGCTCTCTGCTGGGGCATGGTTGAAGATGCCCTGTGTGAGACTTCAGACTCATTTGGTGAAGGAGAAATAACACTTTCCCTGCAGCCCAGAAACAGGAGAGCTCTGACAAAGGTATTGCTGCTTTCCCTCTTGCTGAACCGAGCCTTCTCCCTGCTCCCAAAAGTGCAGAATCCCAGCCCTGCTTTACACAACACTTCTCTGCTGCTTCTGTAAAAGGTCTCCTTGAGATTGCCTCTATTTACTCTTCAGTATAATGAAGATTGTTTCCCTTGCCCGAGGGTAGAAGTAGAAATGCTGAAAATTTACTGTTCTGGTTTATTGCTTAAAAGAGGTTTTGCTGTGCCATGAATGTGTCTCTGCCTTTTCCTGGGTTTTGCCATGTCAGAGCACATCCAACATCTTTTGCAATCTCTGCAGGATCTCTGTTTCCTGGGCTTCTGTTTGAAACCCAGAAAAACTGCGACAAACTTTCTAAGAAAACAGCCACTCCCTCTATTATTGACTCATGTTTCCCCCATTTTAGTCCTAAATTTGTTCCATTTCCAGGCAAGTTAAACACCTGCTCCTGAATGCTGAATGAAGAATGATAATACGTGTTTTGGGGTTTCTTCCTAAGGAAAGAAGAAAGGAAAAAAAAAACCACAAGGAAAACATCTGTCTTAAAATCAACAGATACACCTGTCCACTTATGTTGCTGCAGGAAAACACAATAAAATGAACCAGGTGCAAGGTGAAGGACAAGGTTTAGAGTCTGTTCTGTTTTCAGCTCTGTTAAGACTTCTTAACTTGCTCACTTAGTGGAGAAATTCAGAAATATTTATTTACCTATTATCCAAAGTCCTCATATTTGTGTTACATGAAGATGGCTGGTTACAAGGAATTTTGTTTCCAGTTGGAATTACAGGTAGCAATGTCCTGGAGTACACCTGCTTTGTCAGTCTGCATTGCCAAGTGGAGATTTGCAGCAAGGGGGAAATGAAATGAAGCAATAATTTCACAGCCTTGTAGGTTAACCTGGGCCACTCACCTACAGATGGATGTCCAAATCGTGGCCTCAAGGCCCTTGTCCTATCAAGGGCAGAAAAGTACTTTATTTACATGAGAAAAGCAATTTATTAATGATAAGGAAGAGCCAGGATAAATACTTTAAAGACTATGAGGCATTTTCGTGCTACCAGGGTGAATATAATGTAACTAACTGAGATAAATGGGTGGTTGAGAATAAGTAATAAAATAAAGTACATAAGTAAGTGCTTCACAAAGCTCTGCTGTTTCTTCAGAGAACAATGAGCTTTCCTGATGTCCCAAGATTAGTAGGATGTGTGTGATCATAGTGGCTACCAAAATTCATGTTAGAAAGTGAACAAATCACAAAGGTTTTACCTAATTTTTATTTGTGTTTTTAGGTCTGAATTCCTGAGTGTCCTTGCCCTGAGAGACAAGGACATGCTAAAGCTGTGCTGAAGCCTGCATGGTTTTGAGCACAGACTAAACGAAGCACTTCCAACAATCCAGCCAGTGACTCAGTGTAAATCTTATACACTGCTTGGAGATAACATCTAAAATAAAAGTGCTTTTTTCCTCTTTTTCTTCATGACCGCTGTTGTCCTATGAGAAAGGGCTCTCTGTGTATTTAAACATTGATGAACTCTTAAGTAAAGAATCAAAACAAAGAGAAAAAAACAGTCCCCAGGAGTGTGTGAACAGCAAGGGCTTCTCTGCTTTGCCCTGGTTCTTTTTCTCCTTCAAACAGCTGTAAATCTTCGTGATCTCTCTCCTTGCCCACTGTCTCTGCTAGAGGCAAATGAGCAGGGACAGGCACAAATATTCAGCCCTAGAGAGAGAGAGAATGCTAAAACAATCTCTCTCTGTGCCCATCCCCATTTACTTTCTCCCCTCTCCGGGCAGCCACACCGGTGCTGAGATGTGTCAGCACATGCAGGGCTTTGTCTGGTTCCATTTTAGATCTCTGCTATTTGCTTGCAGGACTTAAGCAAGTGAGAATTTTGTAATGGGTTGATCAAAGATGAATGGAAACCTCCTCTTACTCCCATCTCAATTTTGTGAATAGCAGCATCTCTTTCTATCCATCAGACTTTGGAAAAGGAACACTGCCTCTCTCAGAATCCTTTCTCTTCCCCTATTTTTTTTTTTCTTCCAAAAAATAAAAAAAAAAAAAAAAAAAAAAAGGAGGGGGATGAAATTCCTAAGAAGTGTGTAGCAACACCATCCAGTTTGTGCCTGGGAGGTGACAACACATCACATGCACAGGGAACTGGGAAGCATCACTGGGGTGTTGCATTTATCCCACCCAGGGACGTGGCTGAGATTTCCTGTGCTCCTCTCTGCTCCCAGGGACATTGGCTGTACAGACCTGAGGCAAACAGTGCAGCAATGACATATCTGCTGCAAACCACATCTATAACTGCAAAGATTTTAATGTAAATAGAAACCAACAGCAACTGGATGAACTTTTTAAATCAAGAACTGAGACTCCAGAGGACTCAGACTATGTGACTTTTTTGTTTGATTACTCTCTTTGTGTGAAAGGGAATGTTATCATTGCCTTTTAAAGAAGTGTAAGTTCAAACACTATTAAGGATGTTCTCTTTAACCCTATTTGTCTGTTCTATGCAAAGTACAACTAGAGGCAGTATGTCATATGAAGACCAAAGGGCTTAAAAACGGGTGTTTTTCCATCATATCAAACATCTACAGGTCATGAAGACATCATCTAGAAGTGTATTTAGCTCAAAATTCTAAGGTTGGTTCAGTTTTTGGCATTTAGCACGTGGGGCCCTGGTGGTTGGGCCTCAGTGGTGGACTTGAACACAGAGCAGGCTGGACACAGGAGTGACTCCAGATGGCCTCTAATGCAGTGATATAGAAATGAAAAATCCCTTATGAGCTGCTGAGTACATGGTGTGTATTTTAATCACCAGTTAGAAGGTCTGTGCAGTGAGCACAGCCAGAATATCCTTTTATTTCTCTATGAGAGAGCTCCTGTGCCTTTAACCAAGTGTGACAGTTCCTTAACCGCCGTGCCCCTCGCCAGAGGTTCATTTTCTTCCCCTGGGACATCACTCAGAGTAATTGTCCCCAGTAATAATCAATAAATCCAAATTATCTTGAATAAAGCCAGATTTATTTAACACAGTGTAACAAATAGAAAACCAGAAAGAAAATCCATGTAAATACAATTTAAAGAGAACAGGCTTGTCTGAGACTATGGGCTATGTAGTAAGCACTCCAGCTGGCCAAGGTATTTTACAACACTGTGTAGAGACCATTGCATTAACCCTTTAGATTAAGGAAAGTAGATTTTTGACTTGGGAAAACTTCAGGCTGCACAGGACCTTCTTTTCTAAAAGACCCTCTCTTCAGTAAAATTTTCTTAGCTCCCCACCTTGTTAGCCTGCAGAGAAAATAAGAAATACTAAAGATGGAAACATTTTTTTTGTATGGAAAGTCTTTTATTTGGATAATGCCACTCTGGAACTTCTCATGGAAATGCCTTAAATATTTTTCATTTTCTCTCCTCAGATGGGAGGCCATCAGAATATTCTCTAGGATCATCTTGTGGCCCTACAACATTTGGATTCTAATGACACTGGCATCAAATTCATGCAAAACAAACTTTTATAGCAGATTTCTTTCCCGTAGCTTAGAAATCAAATGCCATTCCCAGTTCTTTCATCAGCTGTTTTTTATTTCCCTGTTCCTAGAAGTTAAGTTCTCAGAGGCTGTGATTTCAAAATGCCATTTTCCTGGGACTGCTGGGTTCCAGTACTACTTCTCAGTTTCTCTGGTGACAGAAGTTTCTCCTAAAGCAACACTACTGAGAGTCTTCCTCCAGCTAATTAAAATTTACACCTCCAGATCAGCTCTACTATTTAGTCTTTGTCCCAATCCCTGAACACACATTCATGGTGGTGCAAGTGAGATTCCTCTTCTCCTGGACCACTCCTTCAGTTGCTCTTCTCCCTAAATGTCCTTTATTATTTGATTCACTATGCAATGAGAGCCTGCACCATTCAGAAACTCGTAAGGGATTTCAGCTGGAGATGCATTTGTAACTTTGCTCTTTCAAGGTCTGTGTATTTAGAGGCTGATTTTCCAGACTTCCCATGTGAGATGATTGTGCTGTGATGTCACCCTTGAAGCAGCCTCTGTTGGCATCCCACAGATCAATTACTATAAATTAGCCTTTGAAATTTTGACGGTGACTTGGTCAAAAAGGAGGCTTCCAACTTTGGTGGTTTAAATGTGATTTTCTGTTGTTATTATAATTTACTGTCGTGTCCAAGTGAGTAATTTCATGAACTTTGGGAAGCTGATTTAATTTTAGGTGTTCATGCCTCCACTTGGAGATTTCATGAGAATTCAGCACTAAGGTATCAGGGCAAACTGCAGCCTTTCTCTTTCTTCTGAAAGCCTTTAGGACCTTCATAACTTTGAGAATGGTTCCTCTGCCAGATACAGTTAAAATTAGCCAACTCTTTCAAAATTTTGTTGTGCTTATGCACATGCCCAGAGCTTGAGTGTGCAAAGCTTATTCCCTCAGAGAGCAGGGATAAAAGGAAGTTGGCCACTGCAATTGAAATTGATGAAAGTATTCAACATTTTTTAACAGAGTAATTCAAGCCTACTCTTTTCACATTCTTGATTTTTTTGCAAAAAGTTGTAGTGACCCACATCCTCATATTTTTTTATGTCACTGAATGAAAGATTGTGATAAGTAAAAAAGTATGCAGTGTACCCCAAAATAACTGCGGATGTAGATAATTGCCCCTCTGAAAACCTTGTTTGACCAGATTATTGTGCAGCTCTCAATGTGTGTATTTAGAATTTGTGGGCAGCTTTTAGCATGCACACAATTCTCTTCAGACACATTCCTTCTCACGCCTGACCTCCGTTTTACATGATTTTAAGCTGTTTTCCTCTTAACGTGGAGCTATTCCCAGTGCATTTCAACAACATATTTAGCATGCCATTAATTTTTTTCCCCTTCAAATCTCATTCCATCTGATAGCCTGGCAGCTCTGACTATCACCAGTTTCCTTCTCATTACCAGTCCTTTAAAAGGGAGGAAGAAGACATCTTCAGGGTTTCCTTACCTTTCTTCTTTCCCATTGTGAATTTCCTACTTTGTCAAAAAAACACAGAGATTGTTGTTCACAGTATGCATCCCTCTGACAGAGAGAGAAATAATAAAACCATAATGCTCAAATTGCATCAACTGCTGTCATTGTGTTGCAGATAATTGAGCATATTTTTAGAGTCCTCCTTTGTGGAGGTTTTGGGGTTTTTTTTCTGTTAAATCATCCTCTGTGCAGGTGTTTTTATTTGGGGAGGTGGGGGATGTTTTTCCTTTGTTTCTGAAGCACCAAGGGCACAAAAGTTACCAGAATCCTACCATAGCTTTTGCTGCTTTTCTTGGAAGGTTGCTACAAGGAAGGTCTATTCTTGTCTTTACCCCCATATTCTGCTAAGTGTTGGTATCAGCAGAGCCTTAACAATCAATGTAACTATTGTTAAACAATTTTTTTTCTGGTTTTCCTTCCCCAAGAGGAGGTGCAGTTTGGCTTCTTGGCTACCTTCTTATCTTTTCACATGGTGGCACTTGGAAGTGGAGTCAGGAATGAAGGCTCATCATACTTGGCACAGGAGAGGCTGATTCAATAAAATCAACCTTGCCTGAGTGAAAGGGTGAATTTGAGTTTAAATTTCTAATTTTTAGGTGTTTCCCAAGGATTTCCTTTAATTTCCAAAACCTCCATTCTGTCTGAATTTTTAAATGAAAATATTCTGAATATGGTTCCAAAGTGATTCTTTGCATTTTCAGAATTGCCTTTCATTTTCAGCAGAATATTTTACATGTTCATTGGCCAGATCCTGCATTAGGGCAGACTTCTGTTTGTAAAAGTACTTGAAGAGAGTTGTTTTTATATTGTCGTCCTAGTTTTGGATAGGAAAATATTTCCAAGTACAAAATCTGATGGCATGGAAAACACTTTCCTTCCACTTCACTTTTTTGAATAACTGCCTCTGTTGAAATACTATTCTGCTTCTTTTACTTTTTCCTAGTGCCCATCAATAATTCATTACATTATTAGGAAATGGATAAAGATGGAATAAATCATTTAATACAGTATTTTCCAAATTCATATCGATGTGAGTTTGAGTGTGTGGGATACAAGAGGCTGATTACCATTTCCAGCAAGTAAAAGAAGCAGATGAACTGTACAAAATAGTAAATTCCGTATGTTTGGCAATGCAACTTTCTGGTTCCCTGGATATGGCACAACCCAAATCACTGAAAACTAGGAACATACAGACCCAAGCACTGTCTGATGAGGCTGTGCATGACCAGGCTGTGAATTACTAAAAGATTTAAACACTGTCCAGGGCTGATAGTTGCTTTTTTTCCTGAAATTTTAAGTGCAGCCTCTGATGTTGTACATCGTCATTTAAAGCAAGAGGGTTTCTGCCCCTCACACATTTCAGCTCACATATTTGGAGCAGATTTTTTAATAGAGCTCCTGTCCGTATCAGCAGCGTGGAGCTACACCTTTGTAAGTCCCACAGCCAGCAATGTCAGTCGGCTGAATAAAACTGTGCACGTGCTGAAGTGCTTTGCTGCCGGGGAAATGCAGGCTGCAACAGCCTACAACCTGCACAGGCCTACACTGGGACCTGAACGGGAAAACCACGATAACATCCGCTCTCCCAAATGATTTCCCCACCGTTCAGCCTTCATGAAGAAAGGCTGCAAAGCCTCCCAAACATGCCGAGTCTGCCCAGAAAGCTGATCAGAGCTCAGCCAGTGCCCACGGATATCACAGGAGCAGGGAGCAGCACGTGGCACCTTCCTGGTCATTTAGGAATTGCAGAAGGAGCTAAGCTGAGACTGGCTACTGAACTTGAGGTCAAGTTTAATTGCTCTAAAGTAGCGCCATGGGAAGGAGGGGTTGAGTTAGTTTCTCCAATGGAGCTTTCAGAAAAGCAGCCACTGACTCAGCTTATTTAAAACTGCCTTAGGAACATGCGGTCCACAGGGCAGAGGTGCCCACTTTGAAACACTTTGGCCGTGGATGTCCATTCCTGTTTGATTTATAGGAATGTGAAACAGGTCGTTGTTTGACAAACCAGAATGCATTCATTCCATGCTCTTTCCCCAGCTCATAAGCCATGCTAATGGTATTAATAAGGATTAATGGAGGCGTGAGAGAATTAGGGAAGCATCCTGTATGTCAGCCCTTCAGCAAAGCTGTGTCTTAAGATTTATTACACTTACAAACACTTCTCACAAAAAAAAAAAAAAAAAAAAAGAGGAATCCAAACCCCCTCCTGCAAGCTCAGGTCTGGTGCAGAAGAGTGGCTGAGCTGAAGGGAGGGGGAGGACCCTGAAGCCAAGCAGAGAAGGAAGGGCAGCTGTGGGAGTGGAGGAGCTGGCGGGGCTGGCTCAGCGCTGTGCTCCGATGTGAGATCCAGCTGGCAAAGGGGAGCTGCACAAACACTGCTCTCTTGCTCAGCAGATCTGCTCTTAATTACCTGCCTGTAAATCAGGATTCATTTAATAAGTCTGTGGAGCTGGACAGTGTGTAGGCTACAGTACCTGCAAGAATAATTTCTCTGCCCTGGGTATGTGCAGGTTTCAGCTGCTACTGTGAACACATTTTCTCACAAATTCTACATTTTGCTTCATAATCCAGAACAGAAACTATCTTAAAACATAAAGCTGAGTTCAAATAATGATTTGTACTGCAAAGAAGAAGTTTTTCAGCTGCAGTAGCAGGGCAAAGACACCAGCTCCCAGCTGCAGCACGGGGCCAAATGCTGCCCTGAAGTCCCCAGTGCTGAGGTACCAAAATGAGCAGGAATGAAACCGTGTAGTAGTCTGTGTATATGAGAAATATGAATGAGGAGAGCTCTCATGAATGAAAGAAAAACAAACCCCCGACCTGATAAACGTTTTAAAAGGCCCTTGACACAGGTCAGTTCTAGACATTAACAGTCCCTGGCAAAATTGGCTTAGATGAGACAAGTCAGAGGTGCTGATTCCAGCCGAAAACTCAAGTGCTGAGTGCTTTGGGCACCTTGTGTTGCCTTTACATTGTTTTTCAGAGTCGTAGGATGGCATATTTTATTTCAGAAAAGCTGAATATCAAGACCCTGTTTTGGTGAATTTAGAAATGTGTTTATATCAGAAAATTACTTCCTTCTCCATTACTTTCTGAACCCTCTTAAAAGTAACCCATTCAACTTTTGACTGCAGAGTTTATCCAGCTTTAGGCTACTGTATCCTTCCAGCAGCAGCCCTCTGGCTTCTGTAAAGGATGAGTGGCTGGCTGTCTATCATAAAAAAAGGAGCCTTTTCCATCACTGTCTTCACTTCTAATTTACATCCATTGGCACTTTCAGTTATATGTCTAATTTTTGTCTCCTGCAAAGGAAGCTTTTCATACATCCATTGTTTAATAGAATCACCAGGAATTTCCAGAATAAGGAGGGAAAGAGAAGAAGAAAGAAAAAAGCAACCTTCTTTTCCTTCGTTTTTTTTTAAATGTCTTTTTTTTGTACTCCAGCCAGATGGAATTAGGGCAATTGTTCACTTGCAAGTACTATGGAGATTAATGAGGTCCAGAGGCAGAGCCATGAGAAAATAGAAATGTAAAAAAGTGAACTTTCCAAAAATACAGCCTCCACGATACCATAGGGATGGATCAGATTGAATGTTTCATCTCATAGCCTGACTGGGCAGGCTGCCTCATGTTCTTAGCTTATTAAAAACCTGAACCCTTTTTTCAGCCTCTCAGGCCAACCCTGGTGAAAACAGAGCTGATGCTCACGACTTGCATGTCTGAAGCCAAAGAATCACGGCCCTCACTAGGTCAAATGTTTAATGCATTTAAACTCCTTCTAAATGTTTTCGATTGTTCTGTTTGCATTTCTTTGGTGAGTTCACTCTGAATTAACAACTGCGTGTTGTTTCCCGAGTTCTATGAGAGAGGCAGGGAGCACTGGGAGGCTGCAGTGATTAAACTGGGGGTCAGAGTTACATCTGGGCTCCCTGGCTTGGGCCACCTCACCGAGGGACCTGTGAGCCCAGCAGGACTCACAGGGACCCAACTTCTCCTCCTGCAAACACAGGCTTTACGTGAAATGCTTACGGTTTATTGGAATGTCTGAAACTCCAAAGGGTCAAGTCTTTCTCATCTTCTTCACCAAGGTCAAAATGAGTGTAACCTGCAAATGCCAGGGTTGCACCCTCCATCCTTATTCCTGCCTGTGTTGGGGAGTTTCCCAAGGCAAGGGCTGAGACTAAAAAGCTGTCCTGCAAAGGGCTTGAGCCACAACCCTCCTTGCAAAGGGGTTTGCGAAAGCAAACAGCAGCGACCCACCTGCCCGTGATCTATCCAGAGAGGTGTGAGAGGTCTTTAAGCTGTGTACTTGCACACACAGAACAGCCCCGATGGGAAATGTTCGGAGACAATTGCTGCCTGCCTGAAGCTCCCTGATACTCAGGAGTCTGTTATGTCAAGCCATTGGCATAAGAATATCTGCAGACACTCAGGTTGTGGGTCCAGCTCTCCTACACACTCATGGTCAATGGAGCACCTGAGTCTTTAATTTGTGTCTGGAGAAGGAACAGGGAGAGGGGCTTAGAAAATAATACTTTTATTTTCGTTCCTTGTTCTTTTCAGGTATTTTTTTAAACAGTTCCTATTCTGCTAGTAAATCCAAAACAGGCTTTATTAAAGCAGGAAATACTGTTTAAAAGTGTTGCTTTAAACCATTAGATATGGTCTGAAACTTGCTGTGTTAACAAAGCGTGGAGAAGAAAACTCACAAGGCAGCTACTAAAAAATTTCAATTCTCAATACACGGGACAGTTAAATTTAAAGCAGCTTAAATGACTCTTGTGTTTTACCTGCTGTTGCTGCCACACACAGATCTTGTCACTTTAAATCTTCATTTGGCAATTTTCTGTTCCATAACTGTAGGGTATATACTCGGATCCACAGAAGTATAATATTCTGACAGCTGTTTCCTTTGCTAGCAGTTTATTTAAGCACATTATTTGGTGCAATTTAGACCTCATTCAGAACTACTTCAAAAACTTAAAAAGACTCATTTCTCCCCCTGCTTGTCTGTCTGTCTGATACCTCTCCAGTCATCAGAGCTTCCAGTTCACAGTATCATTTCAGCCATAGTTAATCAAACTCAAAGAGGAAAGGCATATGCTTTCAGGCTAGATTTAACCTTTATATGGGTGCCAGAAAATCTTTGGATATAGAAAGAAATAAGAAGAAAATGCTTCTGCTGAGAATATCAGGAGGGTATCGCTTCCATTTATAAGGGCTGCTCCAGAACTTGGATTATGTGAAGCAAATTATCTGCTTTGAATGAAATATGATTTGGGTTTAAGACTCTATAGGAAATTCTTGTTCTTTATGCACTGGCCGCTGGAGCTCACACATACACTCAGACCTGCAGATATCCTTGGTACATAACTCCTGCTGAAAATACTGGGAATTCATTTCCTCAGCACGGAGAATAAGGAGGGTTTTTTGCAGTGAGGTGGTTGTACAGGAGCAGAAGGAAAGAGAGGCGTTATCCACAAGCATGGCAGAGGTTTGTGTGATGGGAGAGGTGGCAGAGGTGTCCCTGGCCTTTCTGCCCAAGGACTGGGAGGGAGCAGGGTGCCAAATGTGGCTCCTGAGGTGACACAGCACCCAAAAGTGGGGAGGACACAGCTGCTTTCAGGAGGGTGCAGTACATACATGCAGGTGAACAAAGACCCAGCTGAGTCTGGACTCATGCCCAAGGTTTCCTGAGGCCTGAATAAGCATCATGTCTTGTTTGCTGTTTGAGCCTCTCTGCTGTGCTGGGAGCAACCAGGAGCTTTTGGAGCCACAGCAAAGGAATCATTTTGCAAATCGTGCTAAAGGAGAGCCACGCTGTGTTTGCAATCCTCCCCCACCCCAAAGCTATGCATGAGACAGAGAAGTCCAGGTCTGTGCCTTGAAATCCGAGTTTCCAACCTGGTTCCTGCCCCCTGGCAGATGGCAGAGGCTGTACCTTGCCGTGCATCCCTCCTGCAGCCTCCAGCCCCTGCACCTCCTCGTGCCCCAGCCTGCGTGTGCCGCAGGAGGGGCTGACATCAGGTTGCTAATGTGGCTCCACAGCCAGAGATATCCATCTCCCTGGAGTAATTACATTAACCAGATTTACGCAGGCTTTCACCACATACTTTGGGTTTTCCAGAGGGCTGCCAAGAACTGGGGCTGAGCTGCGTGCTGGAAGAGGTAGGAAGGTGGATGGGGAGCTGGAGGTGCCCGTTGTGATCACAGCATGGAGGAGATGTCTTTGTCCAGCGCCTCAAAGCCAGGTTTGCCTCTTCTGGCAGCTGGCAAAGGGCAGTGGAGTTTTGGGAGGAGCCCTGCCCCACTGCAAATCTCGAGACAATCTCTGACTGAGGAACAGGTCCTTCCAGGTTATGTCTGCTCTTACCCTCCCTGTGCTATCAGGCTGCATCTGATGTGGGAACTCTTCCTCAGTTATAAACTAATTTGTAGCAGGCAGCAGAGTGTTTGGTGGTTAGAGGAGGCAGGGGAGGGAAGCATCCCTGCTTCCACCAGCAGATCCAGGCATTTCACCCAGCCCCCACGGCTCAGCCCAGCAGATTAAACCTGCCAATCTGTTGCTAATATCTGTATTAGCTCATTTTAAAGTTAGTTTAAGTAGATCTAATCTGCAGTTCAGTCACGGTATACAGTGTGCACACAGTCATTTATTCTGTGCCACATCTTTCTCTTAGTAATTCACCCAGACCCACTCACCATGAGGACACTAATTGCCTGGATGAGGTGCGTGAGATTTAGCCAATGCTTCAAGTATTTGGGCAAGTCGTGTTAAAAGCCTGGTGACTCAGTTTATCCATCTGTGTAATGGGGCATTCCCTTTGTCTCAGCGCTGTTGAAAGGCAAAAGGAGATCTCGCAGAGATGCTGGGCTGCAGGTATTCAGCGTGTATTCAGCGTCTCCCAGGGCTTGGTCATCAGGTCTTGATGAAGCCAACCTTGCCCATGAAAGGAGAGGCAGAGACTTCCAAGAGTCCAGCAGGACTGCTCGGATGAGGAAGTGCTGGAGAAGTTGCTCTGTGATGTGCTTTGAAGCTCTTTGGAGAGCAGCAACTAAAGCATGAAAATACCTGCCCTTGCCAATTTTAATGAAATATGACCAAGTTTGTTTTAGTGGGGTTTACTTCAAAATGCCCTTTTGTGTCTGAGGAAAGCAAAGTGGTTTTGTCAGCTGTGCTTGTGAGGTAACAAAAGTATTATACTCAAAATGGAGCTGTAAAGGGGCAGTCTTTTAATTTAGTGGCATTTGGTATCATTCAATAAATGATAGACTAACAGCAGCTAGCGTTTGTCTCAGAATTTCCCAGGCAGATTTATCTGATCCTGGGGACAAAAAACGACAGTAAAGAATAAGGTTCAGGAATATTGAAGCCAAAAATGCCCTTGCAAGTCTGTTCTGTCACAATTATACAAATGCAGAGTAGGTGGATGATGGGTGCTTTCCCTGGAGAGGTGAGTTACTGCTCTCAGATCTCCCAGGAGCAGGGGCAACTCTGCTCTAACTCTGTGCAAGTGCTTTTCTTCTGCCTGTTTCTACTTAGCCTTTTTTATGACAAGCACTACACTGAAGGCTTGCTTCCTTTTGCTCTTTTTTCACAGCTTTCCACAATTCCTGGCCCAGTTTACTCTGGAGTTGTTTGGACATGCTTCTCCTACTCTGAATTTCACCATGGAGCTGGAAAATCAGATGGTTTCAAACATCTGGAGGGTGCTGTCAAACAAGTGGGGATCAGCTTGATCCCTCAGTCAGAATGTTTGAGATCACTGAATACCTTCGCTTTTAGTGTCCTTATGGGATAACATTTCTACCTTTATAAATGCCAGATATGAGACAAGGGCTGTTTTCGTAGGGAAAAATAGTTATTAGCCTATCCAAGGAAACTGGCACAGCTGCTGAACAACACAACTTCCTAAAGGACAAGGAAAACACCTCTTCTGGCATCTTTGTTCATTCGCCCAGTTCCCCACCTGGCAGTGGATGTGTTCACTTTGCAAATGTCACTTTGTCATAACACTTTGTCCTTTGCTGTCTACTAAATTTTATGCAATGACAGTCATGGTGAACTGAAGTTTTTAAGTCCTGAGGGCTAGTTCCATTCTCACATGAGATTCTACCTAGTCTTTCCTGAATATTTTAACTCAGCTCCATGTCTTGAATAACTCAGCTCTGCTTGGCTTGCAAAATCTCAGGTTTTATAGGAGGAAGGGGAAGAAAACAAGTAGCACTTTATGTTGCTCACACTCAAAGAGTAACTGTGATGGAAAAGTTCTGTCTTCCAGCATCCAAAAACGTGTGGTACAACCTGGCCCCGCTTGTTGGATTATCCCTTTCCCTATTGCATGTCCACATACTGTGACAGCAAATAAGCATGCATGTCTGACTTTCTGTCCCCATTAGCCTCTCCATTTCTTATGACCTTCCAATCTCTTCAGTCCAGGGGTACCAGCAGGCTACCAGCCAGTGCCTTAATGACAAATGAGCTCCTTCTCCACCTAAAATATCTCCATGTCGCCTGTGCTTCTGTGGTTGATGGAACACAGCTCAGGAACTGTTGCAAATTGTTTATTTTATATTGCTCTATCAGGCACCATTTTGTATGGGCAGGATTAATCTGCTGCCCAGGCAGAGCACTGGAGAGGAAAACAAATACTCAGCTTCGGAATAGAAAGGTGACTGGGAGAGAGATGGTGCGAGTTCACTGAGCGTTACTGTTACGAAACATCTGTGCTGTTTTGCAGGATTGTGCAGATAATCAGAATGAAATGACTCGCCCAGAATGATGGGAGAGAATATTCAAGATATTTCTGTATCTCTCAGACTCAGGATGTTGTACCTCAACCACAAATATATCTTCAGGGATTTCCCTTTCTGACCATAATATCAAAGCTAAAAACAGATCAGAAAAATGCCTGGTTTAAAATGAGATCTAT
This sequence comes from Picathartes gymnocephalus, assembly GCA_013390045.1. Taxonomy (NCBI): domain Eukaryota; kingdom Metazoa; phylum Chordata; class Aves; order Passeriformes; family Picathartidae; genus Picathartes; species Picathartes gymnocephalus. The sequence continues at coordinate 182,815 of WEKY01031631.1, read as the reverse complement.
TTTGTGGGTTGAGAGAAAACCACTGAAAAATCCCAGATCCTTCTGCCAAGGCCATGAATTACAAATAGCAGACATGCTGGCTCAAGCAAATCCTTAGTTGCCAAATGCTCACCGTTATCTTGTGATGTTCCTTGCAGGTGTCAAGCTGCCGTGGGCTTAGCAGACACCACAGATTTCCTTGGACAGGCTAATACCTTTCCTGAGAGACATCTGTAGTCAAGACACAGCTGGAAGCAAATGAGTCCTGTGTCTTCTCTGTCATAACTCATCTTTCCAGGGAGGCTCATGGAAGCACTCTGTGCTATGACTCTTTTCTTGTTTGAGGCAGGAGAAAGCATCATCCAGTGCTGAGGCCTTTCAGCTTCTCCAAGACCTGGCCTGCAGAATTTCCTTCCTCACTTGGAATGCAGAATTTCTCCTTTTCCCTGGCTGCCTGTTGGCTGTGCCCTGGTGCTGAAGGGAAGTTGTTTTTTGTTTCAGAAGGACGGTGGTGAGACCTCTGCCCTCTCTTCTGCAATATGTGTCTGCCACAAGCACGGGGCTTTGTTCACTTGTGTTGGGTTGGGGAGGATGGTTGTGGGAATTTGGTGTTCTGCAGGTAAAGAGCCACTTTCAGCAGTACCTCTTGTTACATTTGTACCTGAGGGTCTTTATGGTCCCATATTCCAGAGGTGGCTGAACTGGCTGCTGGTTCCTGGCCCTCTTTTCTCCCCATCTGGGCTTCCCCTGCCCGAGCTGTCTGCTCTGGGATGTGCTGATGGACATTCACCCCCTCTGTCCTGCGGCACTGCGCTCTCCTGCAGGGACTGCTGATGCAGCAACTTCAGAGCGGGACCCTCTGCAGGAAGAAATCTTGCACTTAAAAATCCCCTGTTAACAACATTCAAAATATGATCCGTTAATCAAAAGCACATTGCTAAAAATACTCCCAGTGCTTCTCGTGCTAATTCCTATAAAGAATAAACTTTCACGGCAATCTGTAAGTTGAGTGAGTTTTCAGGAAAAGTATATACAAAGAAAAGAAAATCTATAACTTTCAAGTAATTTAATCGAAAGGATACATTTACAACTTGCCAAGTATATTTTGGGAATGTTGTTAAACTAATGAATTCTGAGGAATGACACCACTTAGATTCAACATGGTAATAAGCACAGAGATATCCCTTGTTGATCTCAATTTCTTCCCACTGGGAGCCTTATTAAGCCTGGAAGTGAGTCTCAGAAAGTTTTTGCTAGGAATGGGCTGTTAAGACCAAAGGAATACTGTGCCATTAGAGCTGGAAAAAGGCAAAATATTGGGGATGAGCAAGAACATTTTGAGTAATTTGGGAAATCTTGAAAAGAAAAAATTTCCTTTTGAAGGGCAAATCAGAGGAATTCTCAGCATTAAAACTGCCTTTGTTCCATGTTTTGTTCAGCCAGTATAATAAATAGAGAAATCATATAACTTTAGTGACCAGTCACACGTTTCAGTGGAGAGCTCTTGTGCAGAGTCCTGCTGTGATCATGTCACGACCAACTGTGCATAATTTGTTTGCAACTTTTCCTTGCTGAAGAAATCCTCAAGAAAAGAGAAATCATAAAACAAAAAAATTAAAACAAAAAAAAGGTCATTATATGTTCATGTAAAATCTCTGAGTAGAAAAACCAAGAAGATACATTCCTCCATAAGAAAAAGTTCATAATGAATAATTCAACTTGCTATACTAGTTACTGCAAGTCCTGCCCTAGTTAGCCAGGCTGCAGAGTGCTGAGTTAATGAAGGCTACTGCTCTGACAGGGAAGAGAAAGAGCATCATTTCAGCAGACTTACAAATATATCTCTCTGTCTATATTTTAAACTTCATTAAGTGGAGTTAATAAAACTATAAAAGCATATCCTTAGTGTGCAGTACATGAGTGCTCCCATTCATTCAACTGTTGTTCCTTATGTATGGAGTTAAGCAAATGCTTTTAACGATTTGCTAAATCCAGCCTCTGTTCCTTGGACTGGAAGTTACCTTTGCATTTGTCCTGCCCAAACAGTCAAGAAATGATAAAGGAGCAACTCCTGAAATTATTAAGAGCTTGACCTGTCTGCATAATACTCATAATAATAACTCTTTTGTCATCAAAGAGATTCTCACTGAAGCCTGGGAGGCTGTAATTTTCTCGGGGGCCATTGTGCGTGTGATCCACAACGCTGTCTCATCAAATAATCAAGCGCTGTGCTGCCGCTGGGATGTGTCAAGTTACACAAAGAAAATTATGCTTTTTGTGTGTCCATAAAATGAGAGTTCAGGGAGGCTTTTTAGGATGGGAAGTATTAAAAAAAAAAAAAAAAAAAAAAAAGAAGAAATATTTTCCATCTCCAAATGCACAGCAAAAAAAGAAAAAAAAATCCTTTTCCTTTCTCCTCAAATCTTTCTCCTTAAATAACAATGATCACAAGCAGCAGATTGTTGTGACAAAAGAGTAGAAAAAAAACCTTAAATGCACAACCCCAAAACAGACAAAGGATAATTACAAGGTAGATATTACATAGGTGAAGTGGCTTCTGCTTTTAAGGAAAACAGGATTAAGGAAAGCAGTACGATTCTTTTTTTTTATCCACCCAATCTAATCCCAACTCCAAGCAAGGAGTGGCACAGAGGCATCACAGTTTGGCACTGTGACCCCAGCTGAGGAAATTGCCAGAGCAGTGCTTGTGTGCCATTAGCCTGGCGTGCTAAATATTCAATATGAGCTTCCAAGTCTTTGCTGAACTGGGGGATTTGGAGCATTTTAAGCAGTGCTTGTTTAGAGCTGGATGTTTTTAATACTGTTAGTTATTTGCAGTTAGAAAGAGGTTTGCACCAGTAACACGTGCTCTGTGTTGTGTGCGTGCCGGTCTGCTCCTTAACATTGTCGCTCTCGAATTATTCTGCTTCTCTTTTTAATATGGACAATATTTCATTTGCTGCTTTTGCCTTCTGTTAGAATTTAAGTTCTTGTCTTAAGAAATGTGTAGGTCCTATCTGCAGTTATTTTCCAGTTACAGGTATTGAGGTGGAATTTAAGAAGTGTTCAGCTCCAGGCCAGCTCTGCTCTGCTGGAGTCAATGGAAGTTTTGCCTTTGATAAGGTGGGTGGGACAAGTAAGGTAGATCCTAGTATTCCAGGAAATTTCGTCCACTAGTGCAAATAACTCAGCAAGTCACTTTGGCAGTGGCCAAATATGTTTTATGGTTTTTTGTCCACGTTAAGTTACTGAAAGTCTTGCTTTGACCAAGTCCAGGATTAGATGTTTGCATTTTTAGAGCTCTCAGATTTAGCTCTTGCTCCCGGTGCACAGGCAGAGACTCTTTACTGTAAAATCTGTAGCTTTGGTGTGTGACAGATCATTTTACTCTGCTGAGAAGCAGAGTTTGCAGCAGCGGGTGACTCGAAAATCTGCCTCTTCAGGTCAAATCAGAGGTCACTTTTCCAACCACAAGCTGAAAAATCACTACAGCTGGGCAAATATTGCAAAAAGCATTTATCTAGGAGAAGCCACGTGTTCGCCTCACTGACACTTGCTTTCTGCAAACATTCATGTAAGCAACCTTTTGTTTGCACAGTAAAACAAAATATTGCAGAGACCATACTCTAGCTGTGCTCACTTGGCTGTTGGAGAGTTCCTCCAAAGGCCTGGGCTATGAAATTATATATGGACTAATGGAATAAAAACATTTGATTATCAAGAATCTTCCTTGACCATCAGAAATGGAAGAGAAAATGTCAAAGTATTGCAGGATTTGTGATAAAATTATGAGAGCTGGTAACTAAATTTAATATCTTTATTTAATAATATTTAGTATCTTTATGCTTTTTGATCTTTGTAAAATGGAGATAATACTTCCTTAATGCTAAAGGGATGAATATGAGGATGAAATAATTTAAAACTTTGGTGTTCTCAGCTTTTGAACTGGCAAAGGCTGCGTAATAGGTAGACAGATTAAAATGGTCATCAGTTAATGGACACACCAGTTAATGGATAAGTTGTTCATCGTATAAAAGAGAAAAAAATTGAAATTGGGTTTGCACTATTGGATTGCAGTGCTAGTGTCCAGCACTCTCAGTCACAGCTTCATTCTACCTCTAAAGGATGTATCTCCTTTACCTGCAGAGGATTTTTCTGTTATCACCTTACGCACCTTATTCTCAGTCACCATTTCACAGAAAAACAATTCCACCTGTCATTTCCCCAGCTCTTTACACTCTGAGCTGCTCTTGCGATTTCTCCAGTTTGTGTTGTGCAGGGATGTCTGTTATCCTGCCTGTCTTTAACTCTGTCTCCTCACATGTGGTCTCCCTCTGCTTCCCTCAGAGTTCTGTGTGTTCTGACCACGAGCACACTTCCCTTTCCATCCCCCTCTCGGGTGGGTCACTGATGCATGAACAAGCCCCCACCTCTGCTCCCAGAGGCCCTCCACTTCTCACCTCTCACCGTTACCCCATCTGTATCCATTTATCACCACTTTCCAACTTGTCTAACCTCGGTTACTGAGCCATTCTTTTTTGTAGCCAATTGAGAATTTCACTATCAATGCCAGGCCTATTAACCCTAAGTCTTTCATGCGGTATTGTACGGAGGAAAAAAAAAAAAAAAGCCTTGTGGAAGTCTAAGTCAATTATGTCTGCTGCTTCAGCCCTGTCAGCTCTCATCGTCACCTCCACTCCAAGGAGTTAATCATATTTGCTGAGGATGACCTACTCTTCATAAATGGATTCTGCTGGCTGCCCTTGCTTAGCTTCCCATTGCAAAAGCCCGTGTGGCATCTATAATCTTTCCCAATACTGGGGGATGTGGTATAATAACTCTCTAATTTTGTCATTCCTCCAGCCAATTGCCCCCATGTACCATCACTTTTGTCACCAACAGGAGCTTGAGAGTGATTTTTTCCCCTAAAGGACTGTACCAAAATGACAGCCCCTGTAATAGGCACGAGCACACAGCACAAGGTGACGGCTGATGAGCTGCTGAACTGCAGAGAGAAAGAGTGGAGAGAATTTGCAGGCACCCAGGGTGAGCCAGAAGATGCTGGGCTGTCCCTGCCACAGGTCAGGAGCAGAGCTGGGAACAGAGCTGGCTTTTCTGATGTCCTTGGGCCTTGCTCTGGCTCTGACTATTTTTGTCTGGGAGCCTCTTGGCCCTGGTGTCCTCCAGCACAGGAGCAAATGGCACACGGCTCCATGTGTATCATTGGGGTGTTTCTGTTAACAAAGGCTAATCAAGCAGCAGATTGGAAAAGCAGAGCTGACACGTGTGATGAATGCACGGCGGGGCACAGGGTGATCGTATGTAATGAAATGTGTCCATTCAAGTCATAATAAAAACAACGGAGGGAAGAGCTGACAGGAAGGGTGGGATCCATCTCAGTGGGGGTGAGCTGTCTGTGCCAGTGCCCAGGGGCTGGGCTGCTCCTGGCAGCAGGGGAAGGGGACACGTGTCCCCAGAGGATGACCTGCCACCCGCCACAGGCACCCAGCTTAGGGTGACCTGTCCTCCAAAGGGCCATGTCTTCATCTTCTGTTGAAGAAGCAGCTTTGGTGGCTGATTTTTAGCATTCTAATGGTAGGAGAAAGTAGAAAAACTTTTCTAATTATGTGGCTTGATGTAGTTAAAAGCTCTTTTGGATTTCTTCTTCTCCTCCCTACCCCACAGCATCGTGCAGGACACAATCTGATCCCAAGGTTCCTCAGCAAAGAAGAGAACAGTGTTGCCTGTGGATTATGATAATTGCATCAGGGGAGCTGCTAGTCTGAGCTTTGTGTTCTTACTCCCATGTTACCCATAGTCCCAGACAGTGAACTAAGGCCTGGCCTTGAGAAACAGGGAATCCCTACTCAGTCACAGCATCCAGCAAACGAGAAAATCAACCTGGAACTCCTACAATGAGAGTCTCTTGAGTAATAACTGAATAGCTGCACTTTGGAGTGTCACGTTGAAAAGAAATGAGGCTACTTGCCGTATAAATAGACACCAGGTAGAGGTTATATTTTTTAGACTGTAGTCTAGAAGGTGGGGGCATTATACTTATTATCTATGATTATCTGTTAGAACTGCAGTCAAACCCAGGTTACTGTACAGCAACAGTAACTGCAGTCTAAAAAGTCATATCAAGGGAAACTGCACTTAAACTCCCCTCAAAAAGGGAAAAAAAAGTTCTAATTATAATGCTTGCAGAGTAAATTTGCACATCTTTGTCTTCAATGGGAAGGGTTTTTTTATATCAAAACAGTAATTTTGACAAAAAGGACTGTTAATTGTCACTTCTTGTTATGTAGTCATGAAGTTGTCCTTAATATGTGCAGGTATTTCAAGTACTACATAAATGTCACTCCACCAACACAACTTCTCTTGTATAGCTGAACCTGAATCTAATTGCTGCATTATATCTGTAGCAGCATAATAATTAGATTCTCATTGCAAAATGAAGAAAAGTTCACTGTAATTCATGGGATCAGATCTAAATAAAATACTCTAATTTTATTGAAAATGGCATAGATCCACTTTCACTGTGTTAAATTAGATCCTGACATCTCAAAAGATCTTCATAGACTATGTGAAATCTGGGCTTCACAACTTCTCTATTCCTAATTACACAACTTAAGACACTTGTGTTTAAAACTTTTGTGTTGGTTTTGGTTTATATATCTCCTCTTCCCCGCTGCTAGTAACTGAACTCTAAGTAAAATTCTTTTTTCCTTTTTCTTTTTTCCCCCCCTCAGTCCTCCATCTGCCTGTAGTTAAATGTAGAAGCCATATGAAGTCTGTGTTGCCTCTCTTGTGTTTTCACAGCAGACTGTTACTGCAAGGGAAGCTTCCATGAGGAGCCAGGGACCATGCACTGCATTAGCATCTGAGCAGGCAGTGCAAAAAATCAGATCTGATTCTGCCTGTGGAAGATAAATGAGCCAGAGTCCCCAATGCCCAAGATTTGGTCATCTCTTTATGAGTTCTGAAGTACCTATTAGCAGCTTTGATGATTGCTAGGGGAGATGAAGTCTACCTCGAACAATGTTAGAAAGCTGAATCAAATCACTTGAAATCTCCCAGAGGGAGAAACAGCCTGAACTGGTTATAGGTTTATATGAACACCCTGATGGTGGAGGGAAAAGTGAGCATTTTTTTCTTGAAGAAAAACCTCCCAAGGATTTACTCCTATCTATAAGAGCTACTTCTCCAGCCATTTTATAGATGTAGTTAGGCAGATTTGCTGAAGATTTTATCCCCGTTCTGTGTCGTTTCCACCGAAAGGTGCAACCTGCTAAGTTGAAGCAGGTGAAAATTAACTTTTCATGTGCTCTGCCAAGGCCTGCTCAGGGTGGGCCTGAGGAATATTTCAGGACAGTATGTCATTCCAAAGAATTACAGTCAAGGAATGTGGATCCTGTGCTCACGTGTGGGTTGCTGGACACAAAAGAGTATGAGCACACAGTTAATACTGAGTTACTCTGACTTAGCAAGTCACTGTGTGTCAGTGGAGCCACAGGAGCTGCTTATGGATCTGTTTTTAGCAAAGCAGGATTGCTGAAAGTGCCTTCAAGCTTCCAGCTGGAGTTCTGCTTATTTCTCATTAGAAATGAGCTCATCTTCACTGCTAACAGACCCTAAAGTAATTTGCATACCTGTGCCCCAAAACTCTCTGTGCCAAGCACTTCAGAACTGGAGTTCAGCATTCCTAAAGTTTGTTGGGGTTTTGTATCTGTGTTTGGGATCAGAAACTGATCCCAGAGCCCCCAAACCTTTGTTACCAGTCTTTGGCAGAGGTGGCTGTGGCAGAGAAGTGACAACACAGAGTCAGGGACAGTCACTCTGTGCCCTGCCTGAGGCTCCATTGGTGGGTTTACAAATCTCTCCAGCATTTTCCTGCTCACCTTTTCATTGCAGGACTGGGAATAGCAATGCTCTCTGAGCTCGAGCCTGCAGGCTGGGTGGGAGAGAGGAGGAACTGCTACATCCTTTCTTTGTGGGAGAAGTGGAGCCATGGTGACCCTACAACCTGATCACTGTCACTGCAGAAGCCTGTGGTGCAGCCAGCCCGTACTTTCCAATCCCAGAAAAGCGGGACCAGAGGAGAGGGATTCCTTCCTTCTGCAAGCATTTGTCTCCATGACTATCTCTGCCCTTAGTTTGACAGAAAGGTCAAACTGAATGATCTGGGAGGAGCTGATGTTTTTAGCGTGGTGGAAGATATGGAGCACACTGCTATCAATGCCCTAACCCTGTTTGCATCAGGGATGCTCCAAATCCAGCCAATTTGCTGGCAGATAACAACTCTCTCATCCCTCTCTATTACAGCTTGCATAGTCACTCGAGGCCTTTCCTTAAAATCTTGATCTGGGAGGATGAACTGAGATCCAGCTGAATGCAGTTCATTTTCTCTTTAATGCATTCAGTGGATGCTCTGAAGCAGATTTTGATGCCAGACATCTGTGCTGCTTGCACGCACCCAGGAAAGGCTTGTTCTGTCATGACAGAGCTTAGAGCAGGATTATTCATGTCTGATAGTGGTGCTTGGTAGCAACTCCTGAAGCCTTGAACATTGCAGAGCATCAGAGGCTGTCACTGTCAGTGCTTTCTTCACTGCAGGGAGCTATGTAAGTAATGTTCAGACTAATTTAGAAGAAAAATGAGTTGGATTTGCAGCAAGAGTGATTTTTCGATGGTAGCCAGTGGAGTGGAACCCCAGGCAGCGGTGAGGACACACACACCTGGGGCTCTGTGTGGTAACTGAGGGGCTTAGGAGGAAAAGTGCTGCACCTGAAGGGCAGTCACAGGGTGGGTGATGGCAGTGCTGTGCAGCAGATCCCTTGCCAGCAGCTCAGACCCTGCTTTGTGCCTCTGGAGTCAGAACTCTGCATATGGGGAAATGTTTTTATTATTTATTTATCTATCTATCTATTTATTTATTTATTTCCAATTGCAAGATTGTATTTCATCTAAAAGTTATTACACTAAATCCCTTAGAGGGTCTTTTCAGGCTTCTCCTTTGCTCAGTGTTTTCAGAACAGGTGCTTGCTTGTGCTCTCCCTCTGGGCTGGGGTGGGACAGGTGGCAAGTTGAGTGTTGACACCATAATATTGTGAGTCTATTTTGACCTGAAGAAAAAGAATCAGCCAATAAAAAGATATTTCATCTTCAGAAGATACCAGCTTTGCCTTCTGTTCTTTTCCCCTCATTGCATGAAGCAAATGGTCAGTGATGAGTTGAACTTTAAGCCCAGACCAAGAATTTCAGGTATAAAAAGTGATTTGAATGGAAAGCTTGGGATCCTTACAGCTCCACTTCCCCCAGAAACAAAAAAAATGTAGAAGCACAAGGGGAAGCCAGAAAATCTTAGTTAAGCCCTAATGATTGCTGAAGGAAACCAGTAAAACTAAAAGAGGAAACAAGTCCCAGTATAAACCTACCCACCCACTCTGACCTGAGGAGGTTACTTTGTGGGCTGTGGTTTTGAATGCCTACAGTTCACAAAGACCCCTCCTCCTCTCCTACCCCACATCCTTGGTGGTGGAGGGTTTGCAGGGCAGAGGGACTGCTCAGCAGGAAAGGAATTTTCCCATTAGGCATTAACCAGGGAGGAAAACTGATCACAGGGTTTCCTGCAAGTGAGGCAATGCAAAACAAGTAACACAAACATCCCAAACCATTCAAAAGTCACGGTCCTTTCATGGCACCTGCTGCCTGCACAGGATGTTCCACAGAACTGATGCCTCAGCTCTTTACCCCACCATGAGAATTTTGAGGCAGTGTCACATAGCCACTGGCAAAACCCAGACCAGGGATGTAGCAATGGAGAGCAGCAGGAACTCTGATGCTGTGAAAGCAAACACCGACTGCTGGGAGTCAGCTACACAGCAGAAGGCAGTAGGTCCCATCCAGCTGGAGTAGTGCCTATCCAGCTGGAGAAGTGTGAGCCCTTTTCTGGACTGTACTGCTACTCAGCACCTATAGCAACCAGGGGTTGTTGCGCTTGCCCCAGGACCAGCAAGTTCTCTCATGGCGCAAAGCCATCTGGAGCTGATTGATTGTGCCCTGTGTTACCTGCCCTGATGTCCCACCCACAGCTCAGCACTCACCACAGGCTGGAATCTCACTTGTCCTGAAGGGCTGATGGATGGATTCTCTTCCTTTTCTTCTTTGTCTATATTTGACTGAAGAGCGATGAAGGCAAGAAAATGCTGCAGAGACTACTCCAAACATGTACTACACAGGAGAGTGCAAGAGGGAAATGTTTATGGCTGCAGTGGTAGATATCTAATCCTCTACAGCATTTTTCCATAGAAAAGCCACATGGGGTCCCTAAACTTCTGAGCTGCCTCAAGCAGTTTTTATCAGCCCTCCTTTGCCTGCTTGGCTCATGTGTATTCCAGATGTTGGTTTGAAGGGTAGAGGGAGGCTGGTAATTCTAGGGCCTGGTGGTGTGGGGTCTCTCCATCCACCACTTCTGCATATTTAACTGTTGCCTTGGGCTCCTCAACTGCTGTTGGGATTGTCATTAAACTGTGGGCTCTACAAAACTCTTCCCAGAGTATCCTTTTCCAAAAAGAAACATGGTCAGAAGACATCTTATGTACCTTCTTCACAAAAGCACTCACACACAGGGTTACCCCAGCATTTAGAATTCCTCCAGGACAGGATGTTGATGAGTAGCTCCAGATCAACATGCAGTAGCCTTCCCAAGCCTTCCCAAAATCAGAGTATAATAATAAGTTCAGGTAGATCCCACTCACCCTTGTGTTATTGTAACTCTTCACAGAGTTACAACAATCCAAGCTTTGTTACCATTAAGTTAAAGCTGCAGATTTTGCAGGTAGACGATGCCTCAGGCATGGTGCCAGCAGCCAGAGGATTTTAGCAAAGTAAAGAAGTGCAGATCAAATACTGTTATCAGCTGCTCTAAATAAGAGTTATAATCCTTTGGGTTCCTCAGACACAGGCAACTGAACACCCCATTGGGTTTTTATACCTGGGTCTCCCTAAGAAAAGAGAATTCTTGGAGTAAAGGCAACTTGTCTGACATACAGAGTGAGCTTTAGGGAAATTATTTCTCAGCTGCATTATTGAGGGTGCAAGGCTCATACTCGAAGCTTACTAGTATTAGCAAAAGCCCTGAACAACAGGGGTTTGTTTTTGCATCGAAAATCTTATTTTCATTTTCCCCCATTTCCTCCCATGTCTCACTCTTTCTGCCCTCTCCCTTTGCTTCTTTTTCTTTTATTTTTGGTCCACTGTCTCTCATTTTAGTTGATAAACAGAAAAGGCAACAGTGCTGGAACAGTCAGTGCATTGTCAGGGGGGCAGCCTTAATCCCCTGAAGTCCCTGAGGAATAGAAGGGCTCTGTTAAGTGGGCTTCAAAGGCAGAAGGTGGAATGAGGTGTGATAGGAAACCAGCTCTTACTAACTGGTTCACTTCAGGCTAGCTTTAAATAAATTGCAGCTCTGAGCTGCTTGGACGTTGACAAGAGGGCTGTGATATTTGTGGCTGCACTACAGAGAATTTCAGCCTTTTAAAGCAGGAATGGGAATAACCTGAAAGGACTTAAAGCTGTGAAATTGTAAAGCAACAAAACAAAACAAGCCTCTCCGTGTGGAGGCTCCCTGCACTTGTTCCTGGATTGCTTCTCTCATGGACAAACTTTACCTGTCTCTTAAGAAAACACATCCTGCATTCCTTGTTATTTCTGCTTGGTTTGGGGAGTGGCTGAGCTCTTTGGCAGCAGCTTTGAGAACTGCCACCGATGTATTTTCTGGAAGAACTCGGGATAATGGGAAGTGAGTTTTGAAAAAACTGCTATTTAGCACCAATTTGGGAGTTAGCAGAATATGACTCTCTGAAAAAAACCCGACTGTCCCCCACAGTGGGTGCTGTGAAGTGAAACTTGCAGTCCTGGAGTGCAAACTGAGCACGGCCAAAGCAGGGTGTGGAACCTTTAGGGGTCATTGGGGTTTCCTCATCAGCTGCCATTACCACCATGGATGTTTGTGGGTGTAAAACTGCACCCAGTTTATCTGACCCTGTAAGACCCAACTGTGGCCTGATTTTTTGTCCATTCAAACTAAGTCAAATCTCAAGTACAGCTTATTCCCAGCAGACTCCTGAGAGCATGGATCAGGCTCCTGCTCTCCAGGTTTTTAGTCACAGTTTGAGTATTATATTCTCTCTTGCTCCCAGCTGCTTTTCCATCCTTAATCACCAGCAATGGAGATGCAGATTGCTATGGATGTTGGCATAATTACTGGTCCACTGATATAAATCAACAGAGAGAGCAATGGGATGGTGTAGATATCTATCAGATGAGGCTATTTTATAAAAGTGACTGTTCAGAGTCAAAGTTCGTCAGCAGCCTCTGCATGTATAGAGGTCTGAAATAGACAAAATAATTTTATTTAGTTAAATAACCCTTGTGTTTGCAAGTCTGGCAGTTGGAATATCTTCATTTTTAACAAATTTGGCTTAAAAATATGTTGATGGAGGTGAAGATCTGCCATCTACTTAAGTAAAGATGGCTTGCTTGCCATTCATTTGGGTGACAAGTGTCCCACATTGCATTTTCCTGGCTCTGCTTGGAGGAATATGGATGGTGGGCAATCTCTGAGAGCAGCTACACCCACATCTGCTCCAACAAGATCAGCAGAAACAGGTCTGTCCACAGCTTTCATACAAATTATATCTGACCCTCAGTCTCCAGCAGCATTTGTTTAGGATGTAGTAATAAAATCCCCATTGGAGGGTAGGAATAATCACCTTAAATGATGGTGGAAACAACAGTTTGGATGGGTGGAATATGGTTTTAGCTGTAAGACAGCTTTTCATTGCTCTGATAGGATAAAGGGGCCTTATGGTAAATACAGTTGTAACTTCTGCCTGCTCAAGGGCTGATTTGCTTTCAAAATGGTGCAAATAAGCTGGTTTGGGTGATTGACAAGCCAGTTTGTACCCAGTAAAGAGCACTGTGTAATTTGTGTACACTCATCTCTCCAACCACGGCCATCCTCCAGTTTGGCAGTGTCCCTTAGGGGTCACTCTGAGCCAGCACTGGTCAGACCAAACCCCAGCAAACACAGAGCCTGGGCACGAGGGGAAGGGCAAGGACGAGAGCAGTGAGCTGAGTAAACACCAAGGGGAAGAATGCAAACCTCAGAGCAGGCATTCCCTCTGGATTTTCACAAGAGGTGGTGCTGTGTCCAGCACATCCGCTGCTCTTCCCATCACGGCTCTCCTCCCTCACACACAGGGCACTGTCAGCAGGGCTGTGGCTCAAAGGGAGGTGAAGCCACACCAGGCTTCAACCAGCGACCAGCAGGAATCAGTGAAAACAGGGGGAACTGGCAAACCCAGCCCTGGCAGGAAAGCCAAGCTCACCTTCTGCAGGGTCAGGCTCTGCGGAAAGCTCGGGACTCCTGGCTAGGTCCCCTTTCTACTGCAGGACTGGTCTTTGTCCACAGCTCTTCACACATCCCTGTTTTCCCACCTGGCTGTGCTGTGGGAAGGCTGCTGGGACAGGTGAGTGCAGCTTGTTCAGCAGCAGCCACTCGTACCATTCCTCAGAAGATGGGGGAGGCCCCCAGAGGGCAGAGCTGGCTGAAAGGACAAAGCCAAGTTCAGTCATGTGCCATGAGCAGTTCCTCACAGGCCCCAAGACTGGAGGACACCCTCCAAAATACCCTAATTAAAAAGTAACTTCAAATCATAAGGAAAAGTTTTGGCTTTTATGGAGGGTTTTTTGAGAGATGGAAGGGAAATATTATCTATCTATCTATGAAATATCTATCTATCTATCGATGAAATAGCTATCTATCTATCTATCTATCTGTCTATCCAACCATCCATCCATCTCCATGGATATATATGTAGATACATAGCTATATAGATATATGTACAGATACATTTTGTGAACACATCAAAGATTCAGCTACCCAGCTGCTGCTGAACCTGCAGCTCCAAGGAGGAGTGCAGGCTGTGGGAGTGGTGCCCAGCTCAAACCTGCTGGGGTGAGCAAACCAAAGGAGAAGAAAGTGAGATCTGCAGGGAAGTGCTGCCAGGGGAGGGGGCAGATAAGGATGGGCCGTGATCTTGCCGGTTCTAATCTATGCCCTGCTCTGTCCCCTGGGGAAATGAAGATGGATGCCATCCCATTCAGGTCAAATTGCAAGGCACAACCAATCCCAAAGACAGCCCATACCTCAGGGCTGTACCTGCTCACCGCCTGCCTTTCAAACACTGAGTCAGCCCCGCTGCTGTAGGAGTGGGAATGTTAATGGCCAAGAGAAGCAAAGTCACAGAGCTGTTAGAGCCCCAGTGTTATCAGTGTGGATGTATCCTTCCTGCCTGGAAGCTGCCAGCTGGCAGAGCTCCATCCCCAGGGATGGCCTTGTAATTTTGCAATAGTGTGGCCTCACAAATGTGCCTGCTGGCCCTGCTGAAAGCTGGGCCAGCAGTCACTGACCAAGACAAGAACAGCAAAACTGTCTCTCAGGTAGAGAGCCCTTGGTGATAATTCCCACTGATTTTGTGCTAACTGTTCCAAGTTTTCAATAGCTTATTAAAAAAAAAAAAAAAGAAACAAGAAAGGACTCCTGGGATAAATGGATGGATAGAAATCCAATATGCCAAATGCCCCACTGACATTTAAAATACTACATAATCTAACCCAAATATTCATCGTTAGGTGACAAATGTGCATATGATGGCATCTGCAATGAAAGGGGACAGTCACCAACATTGTGCCCGTGACATTGGATGTCAAAATTGTATCAAGAGCAATTCCAGTTCAGGCCAGTTTCAGGTGGATAAAGCAGTTTTCTCTTTTCGGTCTTTTCCAAAACTCCCTGTCTCCTGAAATCAAGTCATGGAAAGATACACTTCAGAAAGCCACAGAAGCATTTATCCCCTTGAGAATGCAACTGGAAATTTAACTTTGGCCACAGGCTGACCCAGTTCACTCCAGTCACTGCCTGGGGGAAGCAGGATGTTTGGCTCCCATTGCCCTGGCCAACTAAAGCACTCGAGGGCCTTCTGCCTAGGATGATCCACCTTTGGGTCCTTTCAGCTTACGTGGTGGTGCAGGATGGATGTGGGTTAATGATCAAGCCTCTCTGCCTGCTTGGTGCTGGATCTTGGGCAAATTGTTGGTGTCTCCACAGCTCAAATTGGGAAAGCCCCTCTATTAATGGGGAGCATTAGCAGTTTCCAAACGAAGAACTTGGAGGTTAATGACACTGCATGCTGTGGTCAGGGAAGGTCCTGCTATCATTTGCCTGTGGAGCAATTACTGTATTTAATTTCCAAGCTTTTAATCTTTTTAATCTTGCGCTGAGAGGTTGATCCTTCTGCTATTGCAGTCAATGGCAGTTTTGTGATGGACTTGGATGAAGCCTGAGTCAGGACCAGAATTATCTTTAGGTCAAGGGTCAGATAATGTTATAAGCGATAAAGAACAGGAATGGGAAAGAGAAAGACTGGTGAGTTGGATGGACACTTCCTAAACAGGTTGGTTTCATGCTTTTGAAATTGCACAAGTTTTACTTTGTATGAACCACAAGTCCTTTCCCATCTGGGTGTATAAAATTTATAAGTCCTTAAACACAGATTCAAAATTGATCATAGAGCTCTCTCTCCATTCACAATAAATCCATTTTTCCTAAAACTGAAGTGACGGCAAAGGCAATCACCCTGTGTCCATTTTCAGTTGTTTAGTTCCTAGAGTAATCAGCAATAACTTGAGAGTTTAAGGTTTATTACATAACAAAAATTAAACATATCCTTTTCTCAGACGATTGTTCTGGAGAGGGTAATTACACAAATACAGTCTAAGCTTATTATCTTTCTCTTCTTTCCTCTTGTGCTATCTTCCCTCCTCCTCTTCCTTTTTACAGTACTACGTTTCCTACATGTGTTCAGTGAAGCTGAAAATGATATTTTGATAATGGGCACACAATGAACATGTAAGAGGACTAGCTGACAATGTGAGACTTTGTTAAGGAAAAGAGGATACAATGAATAGCTATAATTGGAGTCATTAATGAAGGGACTGTTGTTTTGGTTTTTTTTTCCTGAGGAAGGCTGCATCTTAATGCTTCTCAGGTTTCCTTCTCTATTTATACAACACTGTGGAGGTCAAACCTAAAGTTAGGTCTTTCCTGGTGATGTGTAATGAAACTTAGGTCACTAAAGGATTTGTTGGGCACCTTTTAGCCTACATACATTCTGTCTGAAGGAGATTCTGCCTTGCTTTTTGTGGGTGTTCTCTTCCCTTCCACAATTTGCAAATGAAAAATTAAATAAAAGTATCAAAAATACTTGCATATTCCTGGCTGATATAATTTGTATTCCAGTAATATCTAGGAGTCTTGGTCTGGGACAGTGCTGAACAAAAAGCAGTATAAACACATAAATACAGATAGTTCCCATCTGCAGAAGTTTACAATCTATTTCTAATAAAACTTTATTTTAACTTTAAAGTAGCACTAAGACTGTTGATCCTCGTGACTTCAAGAGAGCTGTTCTCATGAAAACTCGCCTGAAAAATTAGAGAGACTTTTCAGTTAAGCAAAAATCCAGTGGCTTTCATTCCAAGAGTTTGTCAGAGCTGGCTGCTCCCAGTGATGACACATCTGTTGCATTACCCTTGGTTATCACAGGTTTTCCCAAGGCCAACAGGAGCAGCAAACTCAGCTTTTCCCTGCTCCCTGTTCCCATCTCAGCCCCTCCTGGACAGGGACATCCTGGATCCAGCTTCATTTGGGGGACATTGCTATTGGGGTGGCAAAATCCAGCTCCAGCCACATTTCTGAGAAGCCTTGGAGCTGCTGGGAAGGTTGGTGCCTGGATTTGCTGTCATCTCCCCTCCCATGTGCAGTAGCTGTGTTAAGCTCTTGCCCGAGCACCTCTGAAGTGGACACACAGAGTCTCTGTGGCTGAGGGGAGGGAACACACCACGGACCAAGTAACTATTAATGTCCCTGCTGATTGGGAGCCTGAGGAGCAGGTGCAGGGCACGGAAAGGAAGAGAGGGAAAGTTTTCTCCTTAAGCAGCAGGAAAGTAGTAACATTTTGCCTTATTGCTGAATTGCTTTTCACTAGAATAGCCTGGAAAGGAAACCCACACTTCAATACCTCCATTTCCTTAATGACAGAGAAATCCTGAGATGAGTTATTCAGTGTCCACATCCTTCCTGTTGTATGCATCCTGTCCACAGCAAAGGAGGCTTCTTAATGAAATAAGTATTTATTTTATTTTTTTTCTTGTCCCCTCTTTCCCTCTGCACTGCATGTTGTAATTCAGCTCTTCTCTCTGCCGAGAGGAAGAAGAGGAGGCACACCTGGTTCCACACTCCATTAAGCTCAGAAATGCCACTCCTGTGCCTTAAAGATTTGGCATCTGGATTGCCAGTGTGGGACATTTGAGTTGGATCTGATATGCTCTTCAGGCCAGGAAGAAGTTGAGATTATTCCTGTACTGCCGTTGCTATTGAAGAGAATGAACCAAATTCCAGGCTCAGGTTCCCCTGGGTAGGAAAATACTCAAACCTACTCTCTCCAGAGGAGAAGGAAGTTTTGCTGCTGTAAAAAAGTGCTGTGCTGCTGTTCCCTTTAACCACCTTTTTTTCCCCAGTTTCTTTTTCCATTTTTATTTAATATCACCCATATTGTGATAGAAACTCTCCCTGCTGACACAACAGCAGTAAGGACAGAGTACACACTACAGAGAGGGAAAAACAATTTATATTTTTATTTTTATTTTAAATATGCTGGATATGAAGTGGTTTCCACACTCAGACATAAGACCATGGCTGCCTGAAGAGCAGAGCAGTCAAGGCCTTTTAATAAATGCACCCATTAGATCTAATTAAATATCTTCAGAAAATGAGAACAGTTACAAAAACCGACAACCACATGAACAGGGAAGGGATGTTGAAAAACCCCAACTTGCTGATCTTCAATAAGCAGGCTTTTCTTATTTTTAATGTAATGCTATATTACCACATATGGTTCCACATGCAGTGTTGGGAAGCTGTCTCTGAACACAGCTCTTTTACAAGCTTGCAATAACACCAGATGTCTGTGTGGCGAGAGGCAGGAAGGGACTGCAATCGAACTGGGAATTGGACCCTGTGGACTACTTGAGCCCCAAAGCTCTAAAAAGTCTCTTCCTTTCATACAGCACCACCTGTATTATTAACTGGCATCTAGAAATGGAAGATGCTCCAGGATTTTAGATATCATAATTCCCTAGCCATCTGTTTTGTTGAGGCTAACTTCATGATACTGCTGCTTCTGCCACCCTGAGTGCCGAGCCATTACACAAATAATGTAACAAAACCACTGTGCTTTCTGTTGCTGTTGGTCTTTTTCTCTAAAATAGCCAAACACAAGTATTTTGTTGTTCCAGCTCAGCAAAAGACACCAGATGGGCTTGAGAGACAAAGTGCAGATTGATTCTCATGATCTCACCAAAGTGGGGGCAGAAACCATGTCCACCTGAAGGGACATTGTCACATAAGTCAGGGGTGGGATAGAGAAGATTTCTGTGCTTCAGCGTAGTAGAATTTCATCCATACATCATCATTATAATACGTATGATGTATATATATGGTATAATTATGTATTCATAGCATAATTTGACTCCAAAGTGAAGTTATATGTGAAATAACCCAGACTTCCTACCTGCTGTTTTCCACAGAAAATTGAGTTATCTTGCAGATTTACCACCTTTCAGTGTGTGGTTTTAAAGACATCTTTGACATGTCTTCCTTTTACTTTGCATGGTTATTGAAGGGAACTGGGAACAAAACTTGTTTTTAGATGTATTCTAAAATCTCAGTCTCTGTATTCAACAACAGGTATCAAACATTTATTAGTTCATTCACTGCTGTGGCTTTCCTATGACAGAAACAAAACACTGGACAAACATTAACAGGGTGTTCTGGCCAGGTAAAGACAATGATATTAAAGTATTTTTAACTGCATCCTAAAAGATCACAGAATCAGAATCAGAATGAGTCGAGGTGAGGAAGAATCCCAACGATGACACTGAAGCAGCTGAGATGCGATCCTGGTGATGAGAAACGAGTGTGAATCAGAGCATCAGCCCCTTGAATCATCCCGGTGAGAGCCAGACTCCCTCCATCCACCATGCTGGGAGCCCACAGCACTCATAACTGAGGCCTAGGTGAGATGCAAGAACAAAACTTATGTCTCCCAGCACCTACTCCCTTCCCCAGAGGCACCTGGCTAGTGACAAGTGTTTGATAGGAAGAAGTGTCCTCCAGGGTGGGAGTGGTGCAGAGCAGCTCAGCTGCCAGAGCTATTCTCTATCCAAAAAGGTACTCGTAGTGATCAGTAAATTGACTGTAGTACCAGAAGACTGTGAGAGTGGTTGAACATTCTTTATGCTTTCCTTTGCTCTCTACTGAAGGTTGAATTCCCCACAACCTGATGCCCATGAGAGGGGAAAATGTGAGTGGACACAGCTGTGACCGGAATGGTGGGACAGGGTGTGGCTGCAACATGTGGTGCACCACAGCAAAGGGCCTCCGCTCACCTCTCCCAGCAAACCCAACCCATGCAAGGAGGAATGCTTCCTGTGCACCTCACACTCTTGTTTCTCATTCTTTGGAGGAGGATGTGGCCTGGAAACCTGTGGTACACCCTGTGTGTGAAAGGGTGTGCACCAGGGCCTCCGTGTGAGTCACAGGATAAAATGTTGTCAGCAGCAGGGCACAACAGATGCTGCACTGTTCAGCTGTGGTCCATCGGGAGGTGAAAGGTGGAAAAGTACCAGAAGCCCTCATGTGTGTTCACTCCCCTCGAGCTGGTTTGTATTTGCCTCCCAGTGGGCTGCCACAGCCTGCCAGGCCATCTATTCATCACACACTGCCAGCATCCAGGGGCACCCCCTAACCCGTTAGTGGCTTGGGTTCGCTTCCTCAGAAAGGTTTTGAGGCCCATAAAATAAAGAATCACTGACAAACTGGAAACTGATTTCTCAAAAGTTTTTAAAGTGTGGAGACCCATCCTTTGCAATTCAGGCAAATATTTTTGTTGCTGCTTGGGCAACCAGTGCTCAGGATGTCAGGGACGTTTTGGGTGAAGGACAAAGCACAGCATCAGAGCTGCTCTGGGATGTGGATGGAAATTGGCTGGTGCAAGCCATGTGTAAAGTACAAGCACAAAGCTCTCCTGTGGGGACAGGCAGGGCTGAGTTAGCACTGAAATGTATGGCTACTCTGATGGATACCTGCTGCCTCCTTCACTTCTTCGTGAGCTGCTCCCTGCTCCAAGGACCAGACTGTTCTTTCCTTCTCCCTGAACTTAGATTGCAAAGAGAATAAATGAATACAGAACAGTAAAAGCACATGGGGCCCGGACAGGGACATCCTCAACCCTCTCACAGATCCATCTCATGCCTTTTGAAGTCAATGGATATTTTGGCCCACTGGAGATTTTAATTTTTGCTCTCGTGCTCTGCGTTGCTGTATAGGTCCATAAATCAGACACCTGTGGGAGTCACTACTTTTGGGGAGAAAATAAAAAAGCAGGATGATGAGTACACCTCTACACTTTTTCAGATTGTGCACTTTTTATACCCTTGCACAATTTGTAAATAACAGGCTATAAAATATAGAACAGCAGTCCTCAGAATTAATAAATAGAATATGGATTCAATCCAGCATTTTGAGAAGAGATAGTTCTACTTACTGCAATGGAGAACAACAATGCCAAGATGGGATACAAATAGCTGTAATAATTTCTGTGTTTTTAAAGTTTTAGGAGAGAATAATCATAAATCAGACCTTGAAAATATTGGTGTCTTTACCCACAGAAAACTATTCTGCAGCAGAAAGCAGAGCTGAAGGCAGATCACACAGCCAGGCTTTCGTTTATAAAGTGACTGTCAAGTTGGAGTCTACATCCTCTCCCACAAACCATCTGCAATCACACCTTGTCCAGTCTGTGTCTGCGCTCTGTGTTGAAGGAAGCCACTGCACAGAAATGTTGTCACTCATCCCTGTTGTGTGGAGAGGCTCTCCTGCCACTTTATCCAGTTCACTCCGATCCCTTGTGCTTATCCCTGGCTTGGGATGAAGGCTCATGCTCAGCTCTGTATTCCTCGGAGCTGATGCTCAGGCTGGTACCTGAGGAAGGAGACAGAGCTTTGATTCTCCATCACTCTGCAGTTGGTTCAGTCATTTCCACCAGTGCAGAATGGACTTGAGTCCCCACTCAGGCAGAGCAGTGAATGGTTACACAAGGTGCACTGGCAACGGGCAACGAGACACTGGGAGTATCGATTTAGCAGACCATGAGTGAAATTTCATTGTTTCTTTTAGAAACGTTCACAAAGTTTGTTGCCAAGAGCAAAGATAAACAAATTTATCATCCAACGGTGGAAGGGAAAAAAATCACCTCTGTGGAAATTCAATTCTACAAGTTTTGTAATGCTAAACATAAAGGGATAAAGGAAACAATATTAATTATATTCCTTGCTATGGTAGTGAACATATATTAGCTACTAGAAGCCTCACAGCACTACTTAAGGGATTACAAACTCTGTACATGCAGCTCAGCTGCCACTGAACTATTGCCACCTCTAGGCTGCAGCCAGGCAGTCATTAACGTGGCCCTAAATACTGATTGGGGTTTTCTGGTAATTATTTTAAATTGAAAAATGACAGTTGATGGAAGTCACATCTAAGTGTTTTACTTTGGAGGAGGAAGTGAATTAAAAAGGAATGTTTTGCTCTCAGTTTTATTGTGATTTATATTTGATAAGTAAACATTACGAAAATAAAAATATTTTAAAACCACCCATAATAAATAAATAAATAAATAAATAAATAAATAAATAAATAAATAAGGAAAATTCAGACCAATTATTTCACTGATATGTTTTAAGTTTCAGATTCCTACTTTTCACCCAGTATTAGGATGGGAAAACTCTAAACTAAGTTGCTTGTGGATAGGAAAAATTGTTTCCTGCCCACCTCTCTTGGCAAACCACTATGTTTCTATTTGCTGCTGAAACCTGAAAAAGCAACAGGCAATGGCTGGTTCAGAGTTGTTCTTCTAGTGAGTGAGAAATCCTCCCAGGATACAGATTTGTTCAGTAGCATGTTCATGGCCATGGGAACGTTTTGAAAGGTGAGGTTTCTCTAATAATTCCTGTGGCTTCTTTGCCGTGGGAAGGTAAGGGAGTGATAAACATGCCCTCTAAGTCCCTTTCCACATTTGTGTTTGCTCTTCTGCTGGAAGAAAACATTTGTCTGACTGATTTTCAAGTGGGAAATGGCTGTACCGTTGCAGCCACACCGTGTGGCTGTGGAGACTTCCAGGGGGTTTTGGGTACTCTCCACCTTCCATGATGTCTTTGCCTTCTTTCCCCTATGAGGAAGAATTCCTAAAATAAATGCAGATCCAAACCATACCAAATCACCTCTTCTGACCAAGTCTAGTGGATCCATGGAAAAATGTGTTCAGAGGAGCTGACCTCAAACCAGAACTCTGTCCACACTCTGCAGGAGAAAGTTGAATTTGAGTGACTGGATTGGTGCTGTGAAGATCTAAACAAAGTGATTATTTGTAACTCCAGAGCAACTTCGGAACCAAACTCAAATGTCTCTGTTCCTTGCCCTGAAAATGACTGAATGAGGATGATCTTTGCACTTACCCATACATTTCACAGCTGCTGTTAGGGAAAGGAGAGCAAAACCTCGTCACATACCTGGAGGTTTGATGCAGCACCTACCATCACAGTGAGTAAAGGCAATGGCCAGAGTCATCTTGGGAAAGGAATAATATCCAAACATAACAAAAGCAATAAAATAGTTCTTTTCAGAGAGGAAGAAACAATACTGGGGCAGAGCAGAAAAGGAAAGATCAACACAGTCCTTTGAGCTCTCTAGTGTCCCTAAAGGACCTGGAGAGACAAGGCTCTCCCCTCTGATCCAGGAAGATCTCCTCTTCTTGAGGAGGCCTTTGACCTAATGTCAAACCCCTCCAGAACCCAGTGTTCAGATATCCAGAGTTCTGAACCTGGGCTTGACCCTCAGGTTTCAAGTCATTTGCACAAGACACAATTCTGATCTGTTATTTGCAGACCAAGGCTGGAAACACATTTCCTCTGACAAGGGTGATCTAAGCCAGTTTGTGTTCTCAGGACACTTGGGAGAAGTGGATCTGGGCAGCACAGAGAATCCTGGGAGAGGCTTCCTTCATCAAATGGAGTCTGACACCAACCTGGCTGGCTGGGAAATCAAGGCCAGTTCCCATCTGACAGCTGATCTTTTCAGCAGAGCCCTGCCAGGAGATGAAAGAACTCAATGCTTTATCGGGTGGTTTAATTCCTCATTGCCCAGAACCAGCTCATGTGCATGCCTTTGTTCTCCTCTGCCCCAACAAATGCAGGGAGGATCAATCCCAGAAATATTTAGAATTAAGAGGGGACTTATTTTTTTTCTCTCTTGCCATCCCAGTCTCTCAGACCAGGGGGCAAAGGAAGGAGGGATGCAGGGTGTCAACAACAATAAGCAGGAGGGGAGAAGATGCCTGGCACTGGGAGAGTTCAGTCTGGGACAGTTTGATCTCTCCCAGAGCACTCTCAGTGCTTGAAGATCACTGCTTTTGACACGTTTCTCCAGCTGCTGAATGAGAGGATTTACTTGGGTGAAATTTAGGCCTGAGGGGAACATGAAAATCATATTCATAATTTGAAGTGACATGTGATTCAGGATTAAAAAGCTGGCTGGCAGAGAAAAGAGCTGAGGTTATCCTTTTGAGCTGCGCTAATGCAGAAAACTGTGTTTTTAATCCTGTTTTAAAAAGGCCTAGAAGGTTTCCAGCTGGGGCAGTTAGAATATAAAGGAGCAGTAAAGACGAGGAATCCGTTTTACAAAAGGAGGGGAAAAAAACCCCAAAACAACAACAAAAGATCAAGTTCTGCTTTTGTTTTACTCTGATAGCAAGTGGCTGAAAGCCAATACAGGAGATTTTTTTAACTACCCTTCCTTTGTCTGACTCTTTAAAACACCACAAGCAGCAAGAGTGATCACTGGGACAAGGCAGAGGTGGCTGCTAAAGGTGACACTGGTGCTAAGGGGAAGGCTCCTAGGGGCTGGGATTGCAGTTTCCCTCAATTTGTGCATTTCTCTGGGGAGTTGAGGATCCAGGAGTAGCTTCTCCCTTTCTGTCACTGCCCAAAAACCCCTTGCCCCTTGTATTGAGCACAGGGCAGAAAGGTGCCCCAAACCCCACTGGGTTTAGGGTTGTGTAATTAATCTCTGCTCCTTTCCTTGTAGTTTTTCCCAGGAACCTTTTAATTGTAGTACAAGAATAAGCTGACATCACTGCTTGTTGATCTTATAATACTAATTTCAAGGTTTTAGTTGATCTTCCTCTAGATCCTTGTTTGTATTTCTCTCTACCATATTGGCTTTCCTTCTTTCTATTCTGATAATATTATTTGACTTTGTTCATCAGAGTAATTTTTAGCATTATGGGGCAAGAACACATTTTCAGTATAGGCGTTCCAAACATAGTAAATGGAAGTTCATGTTCCAACCAGTATCTTAAAACATGACATTTTCAAAGTTAGGCAAATGCATCTTGAAGTAATGTTCAGGATGAACAGCAAATTGCTCACTCATCAATTAACATGCCAGAAATGTGGGGTTTTCCATATTTGCCGCAATAGTTTCTGAAAAATGTAGGTAACTTCTGCCTAGCTTTTCAAAATTGCATTTCACAAGGGAAAATTCAAGGTTAGTTGAAATATTTTGTTATGATACACTTGAGTTGATTTGCTTGAGATTTTTTGGGGGGCTTTTTATCTTTTACTATTTCACCTGAAGCTCATTTCAAAACATAAATTTGAATGAAATGAAGTGAAAAAGCAAAGTCACTGTTCTCCAAAAACTGTCGCATTATTTTCCTGTTTTTCATAGTGAACTTTAATTCTTTCTTCTCCTCCAAAAATCTCTTTTTAATTGAAATATAATTTTTTAATAAAAATCAACACTGACAAAAATAAACTTCTGCCCAGCTCTGTTCAAAGCCTGTCACTGGAGCAAATCGCAGTCAACTTCCCTGTTCCTCAAAGTACAAGGTATTTCCTACACTTCCCCCCTCTGGAAAACTTCTCAGCCCAGACAAAAAGAAATGATCCAAACCTGGAAGTCAATGAGAGCTCTTCTATATATTGACTTCGGGTTTGGGGAAAGCTCTGGATCAATAGGGTGCTATTATTAATCTAATAACCTATATATAGAATTTAAGTGTGGCATCATATGAGATGTTTCAATCATCCTGTGGAATTCAGTAGAAGGTTATTCCGTTACATTTTGACTGAAAAGGAATACTTACTATTTTTACTCCTCGTTCACCCTGTTGGAGCAGTCTGGCTGAGGCAGACACAGAGCCTCTCTCTCCATCACCAACACTGCACGCTGCAGTCCCACCATGTGGGCTTGTTCAAATCCTTCTGATAAACAGGAAACTGAGGGAGAAAAAAAAAAGATTAATGACTGCAGGAACCTAACCTTAGGATATGATTTGCCCTACAAAACCCCTTCCCAAAGGAGTGAGCTTTGTGGGATGCTTCCATCGCTGTTTCCTTTCAGGGCAGGGGGGAACTACAGCAGAACCTAAACCTCTGTCCCAGCACTGTTGTCACTTGTAAGCTGAACATATCTGATACCAGAACATCAGGAGACCATAAACATGAAACCCAATGATGCTATTTTTTACTGAGACACTTTTCAGAGTAGAAGAGCACTTTCAGTGTGACAGATTTGGCTGCAGGGCAGCGCATGACAGGATCCTCCAGGGAACTTCGCTACCATTCCTGGGTACACCAAGAGTACATTGTGCATATTGTATGTAATCAGGGAAGCAATTTCTCCCTTGGGTTCTTAATAGATTTTCCTGCCTTTACAGCTTCATTGGTAATTTTTGTTTGTTTTCTTGCTCCAAGTGTTGGCACATCACAAACTGGATGTTTTTGCCAATCGCTATCTGCGTCGCTGTCTCCAGAAGGCATCATTTTGGGGGACTGAAGGGAAATGCCTGATTAGGTTGTACAGTTTGTTTCCCTGCCAGAGAAGGACAGAGTGGAACTGCACAGGGCTGCATTGGCCAAGGAGATCTTGCTGTGGGTGCTCAGCCAGCACGGTGTAGCTGGAAATGCTGTTTGGAGCTCCGTGCAGGAGGTGCCATCTCCCAGTGCGGATGTGTAATTGATTGCTTGCCTGTACCACAGCTATAGTCACAATTACAGTAATTACATGGGCAAATAAATGTGCAATTGCATGTTCCCAGCTCTGCAAGTCTGGGCACTGGTAATTACCAAAGACCACAGGGAGAGCCCCCTGCTCAGGAGATGCAGCATCACCCCTGGGCTGGGCTGCAGGACGTGCTCACCTCCTGCCTGTGCCTCCTGTTTGCCATCTCCTCATCATCTGTCTTGGAGGAAAGTGGGCTGGATCCTTCCTGAGCACCTCCTCCTGGATTTGTACACCTGGCCTGAGTTTCTGATTTGTCTTGTGAAACCCTCAACAAGGAGGAGGCCAGGCTCCTTTGGATATGGTTGGATCTGCAGGGGGAACACGCTATAAATAGCATCATCACACATGATCAGCTGCATTCCTTGAGAAACCCAAAGCCAAGTGAGATCATCTCTTTTGCAGGAAAAAGTCCTAGGCTATTTGCAGAGCATTTCTCTAGGTTACTCTGTCCAGTGTTATTCAACAGCAGCCATTGCTTTTTGTGTACAAGAGTTGGCTTTTTATCTGTCAGATTCCAAAATGACATTGTAAATCTAATTCTAAAATATAGGATGTATCCAAAATTATCTCAAAATAGAAAAAAATACCAAATCAGAAGCTTAATAAAAGTCAAATATAAGATTTTTAAGGACAACATTTTGTGAAATATACTCGAATTCCATTCTTAAAAATAAAATTAACCTTTTTTCTTTTATTCTATAATTTACATACAAGTTTATAAAAATTGCATTAAATGTAATTTTAAAATCCTTCCTATATTGTGTTGTTATTTCAATTCAGAGTGTAATCATACAATCATTGCCAAAAAATTCACATAGACAAGCTCACTCAGAATTACTGGTTTATTTGAAAACAACCATGAGTCTGTTTATAGATTATTTTAAGTGTCCATGGTGATCAGAGTGCAATAAAGCATAATAAAAAGCCAGTGAAAAACAATGAAATAAAAAAAACCACTCTGCTTTTATAAGTAGACTGTTATGAGGAAGACAGACCGTTTTCACTGAATATATAGTTTTTATTCTGTCTCTTTAATTTACATGAAAAATTAAAATAGATTCAAGGAATCCTGTGCTCCTATGGTTTTTCAGGATTAGAAGAAAACGTACAATAAGAAAAGACTAATTTATGAATTGCAGCAAATCATAACAGGGAGCCTGATTCAGGGTAAATGACTGGTCTGAATTTCAAACAAATATTGAATTAAATACCTTCATGTCAATTGATTTTTCATGCCAAATTTGAAATTATACAAATATCTAACTTAAATCTACTGTCATGAGAAAGAATAGGAGGAATAAATGCCCTAGAAATTCAAATTTAAATCCTAATAGTTGAGCTGAGCTTTCAAAGCCAATTATAGTTTCAAAGTGAATGTTTTTAAACAAGATTAGATATTTGCTGTGCACTTCATGAAATATCTTGCAAGATAGCTAAAAGTGTAGCAATATGTGTTATATGTACAGGATTTAATTAGACTAATAAATTGGTATTTCATGTGGCCATGAGCCATCATGTATTGTAGTCCAATGGAGATTTTCAATTTTTTCCTCATTTTGATTGTTTCTCTATCTGCCTGTGTCTGTCTGGCCAGCAGCACAAGGGAACCTTTTACATCCTCTTCTGGGCTGGAGGAATAACCTACAGACAGCTTTTGCATAATGTGAAATAACTGGAAAGAAGCCTTTTTGTAGGAGATGTTCCTGGGGCTGTTGAGCATGCCCAGGAATCCCAGCAGGGCTGCCTAAGGTTGGGCAGCTCGGGCTCTGTCTCTGCAGAATTCAGGGTGTGCCAGCCCAGGTGCCTCCATCTCACCTCATTTACAGACCCCGCTCCAAGCTGCGGGAGCTCTGCACATTCTCTGGAGAGGTGCTGTCCAAAGGGGCTTCTCCCACCTATTTCAGGGTGGGAGGAGCTGTGCTTTGGCAGTGTCCACCCCTCCTGTTCGGTATTTGCATAGGGAATTGATGCCTTAAGTTTTAAGTTTTTTTCCTCTTTTTCTGTTCTGCCTTAGTGTGTAACTCCCAGCTTCATATTAAGTGTTACTAAGTTCTCTTTACAGGGCAGTCAGACACAACAATTCTCTCCAGCTCAAGATTCAAGGACAATTGTTCCCAACCTCAATTGATGCCCAAAAGCATCAACAACTTAGAAAAGAGGAGGGCAAGCAAGGAGGATGGAACTTCATAGTTCAAAGTTATTAATTGGACAGTTAACCTCAATATGCAAACGGAACATAACTTCTAAAAGTGCAAAACCCCGTGCCCAGGCCCCTTTTCTGTGCCCATCTCGAGGCCCATCCTGGCAGGGCTGCAGCCGGGCTCTGGCATTGCCAGGCTGTGGTCTTTGAAGACCTTGTAATAAATCCCTGCTTTATTCCTCTCGTTCTGTCTGGCCTCCGTTCCAGGTCACATTGATAAGGCATCAGAATAACTGTGATGAAATTCAAATAAGCTGTAGGCTGTGAAGCCAGGGCAGGTGAATGGGAGCCCGGGGCCAGTGCTGTCCCTCTCAGGAGGGAGCTGGAGCAGCAGCCACAGCACAGACCAGTCATGGGGCCACATCCTTGCCAGGTCCTGGCCTGGCTTTCTGGGACACAGCTCCTCAGTCCAGTCAGAGCTGTGAGTCCCAAGCTGAGCCCTGAAGGCACCAACACAGCTCCACGGACAATCAAGGTTCATATTTTGCAGCACATTATCCTTTTTGGGCTTGGCAAAGTGTAGCGTGTCCATTGCAGGCAGAGTAGGAATTATGACGAGCTTTTCCCAGCTGGACTTCTTGTAATCGTCTCAGGGATAAAGAGTTTCTTGAGACTCCAGATCTTTCCCTGTCAGGCTCTAAGCCTGTCTCCAGCTCTTTTGAGCTTGTCAGGGGTTTTATTTACAAGATTCAGCTAAAAATCTGTCCTGCTAGACTAAGCCAGGCTGTTTCTGCTTGTTCCCTAATCTCCAGGCGTCCTCCCTCCGCATGTTAAGGAACACGTAGTTTGTTTAAGGCCTGAGGCAGGCATAATTACAAAATTTAGGCAGAATCCTGAACTGACCCCAAAGGTCTTCCTACTCAGACAGAAATCATTTGTCATAATGAGCCTACTCGTAACCTGCCGACCCTTGGAGCTCAATTAATTTCACGCAGGAGAAGTGCTCACAGCCTCTGGACCCTGCTGCAGGAGGGATTTGCACAGTGCTGTCTCCCACTCACACAAGCCAATGGGCTTTAAAATGTCTCCAGAGAGATCAGGGAACAGTGACAGGGCATTGTTTTTAAAGCAGGGTGGTAAAATGAGGTATTTCTGTGTTTGGTTGTAGAGTAAATGTGTACTCCTTAGAATAATAAATTAAGAAAGGCATATTTAGGCTTATAGGTTAATTTTATGTCCCTTAAAACTCTTTAAAAACACTCATCTCTATCTAAGAGAGAAGTAGACATTAAATGGGCCTGATTTGCCAGCCTGCTGCAAATGTGCCAGCCTGTTCCAGAGAGTGCTGCCCTGCCAGCTCTGCCAGGCACAGCTCTGGGACAGGGGATAGAGACAACATCAATGAGCTACAGTGGAAATAACGAGCCTGGGCAAAACACTGCAGCAAAATGTCCATCTTGCTTCCCATAGGCACAGCTGGGGGTTTTCTGCATCACACTGCACTGAGTCAGGCCAACCCAGAGCACATCTTGGGGTCAGACTTTTACTAGTAGAAAATGAACTGCCTGGACTTGAACTCTTGGTCTTTCTCAGCTACTGGCATAACCTCTGGATTTTTTTATTGTTTTGCCTAAATAACACACAAATTACAGCAAAAATAGAGCTTTAATCTGAATATTTTTATGTATGTTTTCTGGTCTTTGTCATCTGAAATACTTCAAAGGAATGTCTGTGCAGTTCAGCAAATGAAATTAAAAACTGCCAAAGCTACCTAAAATTAGCTGTCTCATGCAAACTGGGTATGGGGATGACAGGGAACAGATGAGAAGGGGGTTGAGAGCACTTGGATCAGTGGATATACAGTCAGATCCTGTAGCCAGCTGGTTTTTGGTTATAGGAGAGGGTTGCACTGGACCCACTTGTGTTGGAATAGTTTTTCCTAGCCAGAATAATAAAAATCTGGCCTGTTCTATCTCTTGGCATGGTCCAGTCAGCCTATTTAATTAAGATGAAAAGCACAGTCAAGAAGATAATTCAAGACACATCAGTCATCTTAGACAATATGAGGCAGTGATTTTTTTGTAGCAAATCATTGAACCTGATTATGCATTTGCGGGAATGCATCTGGCTGGACTGGATAATCCCAGAGCATCTTTCCAACCACCATAACTATTTGCACTTACAAAGCACCTTTTGGCCATGGATCCCAGTGTCTATAAATCTGTAGGCCCATAGGTGAGAGCTCAGTAGTGAATTTGAGAGCTGTGTGATATATTGTGTTTATTATGCACTTTCCTCCTACAACGCTCATATTAGATTTTCACTAGAAGTGACTCCTGGACTGTGTAAACTCTGTGTGAGCTCAGCTGCTCCCTCTGAAGCAGCCAGAAATCTGTCTTAAGGAAATCCCCAGATGGCACAAAATTGGCATTCCCTGTCCTTTGCCACACGTCCTTTTGGCACAGGAGGCAGGCAGGGGTGAAGCCCAGTGCACAGTGGTTCAGCCGTGCCAGTCGGTAGCTGCAAGCACTTTCTTTGGGTA
The DNA here is from genome assembly GCA_013390045.1 of Picathartes gymnocephalus. Taxonomy (NCBI): domain Eukaryota; kingdom Metazoa; phylum Chordata; class Aves; order Passeriformes; family Picathartidae; genus Picathartes; species Picathartes gymnocephalus. Next base: position 151,843 of record WEKY01031631.1, on the reverse strand, counting down.
ACCCAGTCACACTTCTCTGTTATGCAAGAATGGACTTTGCATGCTGTTGGGTCAGACCTTCTGAGAGCAGGAAAGTGGGAGGGAATTGCCTCTCCCTCCTGCTCTTCCCATTTTGCCTGAAGAATAGGCTCACCATTTCGGATAGACTCCCCCAGAGTTATATAGAGCGTAATAAATAGTGCAAGTGTGCAAGAGCTCCAACACAGCCCCCTCTGCCTGGCTCAGTAATGCCTGTTGTTTAGGTTGTTTAACTGATGGTACAATTTCCCCCTGCTTTTTGTCACAGTCTGACAACATTCACAAACTGCTTTTCCCATAAACTGTTGTCTCAAGTGTTTTCCCTCCTGAGGATCATAGAAGATAACAATAATGCATGCTGAGTGTGTGGAAGTGTGTATATATATATATATATATGTATATATATATATGATACACGATTGCTGAGCATTTATGACATTAATCTTCACTCACAAAGACAGAAGAGATAACTCATAAGTTATCCCTCTGCTCAACCATGAATATAAATGTCAGACTCCTAGTGGAGATGTTGTCTAATGAAATATCGTGAATTATTGAGTCTCCTGAGCCATGTGCAAATTTCATTTCTTCTTTCCTTTTGGGTTCAGATTGGGTACTTTTGAGGTGATGCTATCAGCACTGTGAAGAGCAGATGAAAAGATTCTCTATGTAGCATTAAAGATCTAATCTCCATAGTGTGGAATGCCTGGGGGAATGCCGGCTGCCCACTCCCATGGCAGCCATAATTAAATGCATTTCAAATTTACATTAAAAACTAATATTTAGGAAACCTCTTCCTTTAAGGATCCAATTGAAAGGTGAAGCTAAAGAAGGCTATAAGAAACAACAGCACATTCTATAAATAGCAGTGGTGTAATTAAATCAGTGTAAAGCAGATCAAGTTACTTTGGTGCCAACTCAACACGCTTAAAATGGTCTAAGTGTTGTTTAAATAGGTTTAGCTTCATTTAGTAAATTAGTATAGGCAAGCCAAAAATTCTTTGTAATTTGCCATTGCTTCTGATCTCATCAGCTTGTGTGTCACACTGGCTGATACGCTCTTCAGGACACACTTACCGAGGTGCAACATAGATCCTGAAACTCCCTTTTTGCTACAAGAGGGGTGGGATTCGTGAGCCGTAGCTTTGGCCTGTTCCAGGGAGAAGCCTTGTTCAGAAGTGGTGCTGTGTCTAAAGGCAGCACCTTGGAAACCTTTGTGAGAGTTCTTAGGAAAACTTCCACGTTTTTCCCAGAAAGTCCCAGCTCAGACCAGCAGCTGGCACAGCAATAGTCCAGTCTGCTCATTGACCTGCTCCTGGTTTACTCCCAGACCCATTTCAGTCTAAATTGCACTTGTTCATGGTACTGAGATCAGAGATTTCTGCCACTCTGACCCATTTGAACTGAAAGAAGTACAAATGCCTTCCCACAGCCATCTCTCCTCGCAGATCTGAGGTGACAGAAGCCTCATCAGAAGTGGTGGGTGCAGGCACACAAAGTTTCTTTGCTCAGTTTAACCTATTTCTTTTATTTATTTGCTTGAGAAACACAGAATTTCATTTGAGTGGATCCCATCATCTCCTGCAGGGCTGAGCTCTTACTTGGAGTGAATTGGAACTTGCAGCAACCCAATCAGCTGTGCAGGCTGTCTCAGTAGGTGCAAAACCTGTGGCTGACAATCCTGAAGTTTCAGCTTCCTCTTTGCAAGGTACAAATAACCAAGAGATGATGGTTCAGAGGGCTGGGCAGCTCCCAGGGAGTGTTTAGGGACAGTAATCCCTCCAGCCCACCAACACATTATGCAATAGTTGGGCTGATACCATCACGCTTACCCTCACATTTGCCCCATGATGTAGAGATCTGTTATTATCCCCACTTACAGCTGCAGCACAAAGGATGAGGGGAGAGTAAATGACTTGCCAGAAGGCAGATGGGGAGTCTGTGGCACAGAAGATTATAGGAGCCAGGTGACCTGCGTCTTGGTTTGGCTCTACGCCCAGAAAAATCTCCTTTTCTGCCTGTAGTTATTGTGCCTTCCTTCTGCAAAATGCAAACCTCTATCGAAATCTCTAGCCCTTTAAGGCTACAAAAAAATATCATCTAATTCCCAGGTTTGAAAAAAATACAAAGGAGCCCTTAGGCCCAGGCATACTGCAGGATTATACTATATATAAGAAATGACCCAGCATGAGCAATGCCTGCATTGTGACGTGGCACAGTATTGGCCAGAACATTCCCACTGGCCTCTTTCTTCCATTGCCATGAGTCATCTCAGTGTTGTACACCCAGAACACTGGCGGTGTCCGTGGGTGCTGATCCCAATTATCTGGAGACACCTGACAGATGAGGCACGGCGTTTGTGTATGGGATTGCCCGCGTGGTACTGCCACTCCCTGCTGCAGGAACGTTCGGTGGCAGAGCCCTGTGACAGCATCGTGAGCTCCAGCACATCCTCATCACCCTCCACTGACACCGGGGCTGCACCGGGCTGTTAAATTCCTTAAGTATTCATTGGAGCCAGCAGTGCCTGAGGCTCCATCCCCCCTTCCACATACCGAGCTGAAAATTACTGCCAGCCTTTGCCACTGACCCTTGCAGGAAGCACTGAACCCATCCCCCCTGACGAACCCCGAGCAGGGGCTCAGCCTGGCCGGGTGACCCCGCTGAGGTCAGCCTGACACTGGAGGCAAGGATTGATTGCAGGTAGCAGGTGACAGCCTTCCACTCGGCTGCCCCTGGGACGTGGCCGAGCACTCTGTGCTCCAGGCAAGACACACCGTGCGTGGCGATGGCAGCCCCAGATACTTTTATTATTAGAGCTGCCTGGCCACTCATTATCTTTCTAGGCTTCTAATTGCTGGGTGTGTCGATGCTTTTCCTTGAGCACAGCTACTGGGGAGCAGCAGAAGCGTTTCGTGCTTCCCTAGGCAAAAATGGAAATGGGTAGGATGTTTCCCATCTCTTTTGGATTCTCCTCCTCCTCCCTGACTGCCTCTGCTGTGGCTCCGTTGATCTGTGGTGGAGATGTTCCCCATTTACACCCCTGTCCAGAAGGAGAGAATTTGATTAGAGGTAATTGTTGTCCAATGCAGTCGATCAGGTCTCCATCCAGGCTTTATGGGAGCAATATTACAGTGGGAGTGATTTTGCTGTTGCAGTGAATTGCATCAATATTTGCTGGAACTGATGTGTTAGGATCAGGAAAGTGACATTTTCTGTGGTAAAGGGAGTAAGTATTTGGCCTCAAAATTTAGCTGGGAGTTGAGAGACATAACTCTATCTTTGTCTGGAATCATTTATCCCAGCTCTGGGTCTTGCCAAGACAAAAAAGTGCTTCTTCATGCTCACATGTTAATGCTGTTGTGATGGGCAAAGGGTTCCTATACCTTTTAACCACTTTTCAAATTAAACTGTTAAAATCAGGGAGAAGCCCAAATTCTATGGAGCTGGTGTATATATGATACAGTTCTTTGCCTGCTCTCTGTAGCCTGAGTGGGGTACATTTCTACCCAATTTATATTAAAATTAGATGGAAGACAAAGAAAAAGAGAGAAAGAAAATGCCTGGTCTAAATCTGGTTGGGGTTCTGAATCCCAAATCAAAGGAGCAAGGCATCCTCCATGATAAATGTTTTATGAAGAGCACACACAGCATGGTAATGCCCTGAGAAATCTGACAGTTTTCTGTGCTTTCCCTCTCTCTGCTCTACTTTCCCATCCGTGCCTCAGGTCACACAGTTGAGCCTTGTTGCTCCTGTCCTTGCCTGTGGTCCCTGATTCATCACTTTTCAGACATCACCTCGCTGTGTCTGGAAGAAGCAAGCAGGAGAGACAGAACTTTTCCTGAATTTCCCCATCTCTGTTTGCATTTCTGCTTCCATTTTACTTGCCGATCTTTCTCACTTCTTTTGCTCTGTCTCTTCTGTGTTGTTTCTTTTCTCACTCCTGTTTCAGTGTTTAGCGTCCCTTGGGTGGAAAATGACATCACAGAGCGTTGGGGAGGAGTGCAGGTCCTGCTGGCCTTGACTTTCCTGGGCAACTTCTGTATGTATCTGCAAGCCTGTGCATTTGTGATGATCTGTATATTTCTGCCTGGAGTTGGAAATTGTGTGTTTAAGTTGCCCTGTAATATTCTCAAGGATCCAATAATTGGGATGAGGGTCTCCCCATCCCCTGGGCCCTGTGATCCATTGCCTTTCCTATTAGAAATTGGCTCCTGTTTTCCAGTTGGAGTAGGCCTAGACATAGTCACTGTTTTAATTTTAATTCAGCTTTATAGGACTCCTTTCATCACAACTAATTTAAAAATTTGAGGACTCTTCCAATTTTTTCCCCTCATCGTAGCAGAGCAGAGAGAGGAGTCTCCATTCCAGTCCTGCCCTTTCCTGAGCTTTGCTTTAACCCCTTTTTCCTTTTCTGCATCAGAAAAGGATACAGATTGAATGGCCTAAGTTGTATATAAACCCCCTTGGACTTACCTCTGTCAGCAGGCCTGGAAAAGAATCTCCAGTTTCTGACACACCTTCATCACAGCAGAGTCCTGTGTCAGAGCCTGACCCCAGCTCCCTGCCCAGATGAGATGGAATTGTCACCCAGCTCCAGCCAGATCCATGTTGGGGCAGCAGCAGCCAGTGCAGCCTTCCGGACATACTTTTGTAAAGAGATAAAAATTGAAATTCAGTATATTTACTGCAAATGACAAAGGAGAGTATAAAGCTGAATAGAGAAATTGCCCGGGAAAAAAAAGTATCCCCTCAGGAATCAGATCACATTTGAGAGTGTAACTGGATCAGACACACCACGGCCAGTGAAACTACAGAAATTTACTGTGCGCTGAAGAGCTGCAAACACGGACCTGTGGTGGCTCTGCCCAGCCTCTCCTGCGTGCTCTCTGCTTGGCCTCGAAAATGTGCATTGTGCTCTCCTTGGATTTGGAGCTGGGCAGTTTTAAAGAGAAGGAAATGTGAGTGTGCCCGTCCTGAGGGCGGCTGTTCTGGAAATGGCCTGCTCTTCCCAAAGTGTATTTTTAAGGTGTGGGCAAGGCCTGGGCAGGCTGACCAAAGGATTTATTGACAGGCCAGCATCTCCACAGCCAGCACTGCTGAGCAGAGGATTCTCAGGCTGTTGAATATTTCATATCCACTTGATGAACTAGGTTTTGCATGAATTGTACCCAAAGGATCAACCCAATCTACTCTGTGTTAGGTTCTCAGCTCTGCCTTGAGATCTGCTCTGCGAGACATTTCATCTCTCAGCTTCTCAGCTCTATTTTTCCCAAGGCAAGGCATTGATTTTTCTTTTCCTCTGTACTTTGTCTTACCTGCTCAGATTGCTGTAGACTTTTACAGTTTCACATGAATATCAGCAAAATGTTGTGCCAAGTTTAGTTTCAACCTCAAAAAAAAAAAGGCACAAAAAAATCCTAATAATAAACGGGAATAATTTTTGCCATTTTGGGGAGTTGGGGTTTTTTGCTTTTTTGCTGGTGTTCCTCATTATTCTTCTTATGAAATCTGTGCCTTATCTAACATGGAAGCTACAAAGACTTTCACCTTTACTTTTGCTATAACTAATAAAAACTCTCAGTGATCTGGTCATGGGATTACAGGATGAGCTCCTGGGGCCATGGGCTGAAGAAGCCTATGAGCTGGGCTGTGGAGAAATCTGAAAAGCAGAAAAGTGGAAATAAAGCAGTGATGCTGAGACAGGGGAAGAAAAAAAATTTGTTCATTCTGTGAACCAAGACTTATGCCAACACTGAATATTTATTTGCCAGCCAGGGTGGGTTAGCAGTATGCAAGCAAGAAAATGAGAAGCTCCCTTCATTCATGGTGGACAGCAAACCCCCAAAAGAGGGGGTGAGCCATGAGGTTACATTTCTGCAGGATGCTCTGGAAAAAGAAGTTTTTAGGGTCACAGTCAGTGAGAGAGAAAAGTGAACAGTATGGGAGGCAGAGTGAGTGAGACATCAGGTATCCAGGAGGTGGAAATGGAGGAGATAGTGTCAGGGACTGCAGATATGAGGAGAAAACTTTGATTGATACAAAACTCCAAAAGGAAACAAATTAAAAGAATCACAGAGAATGTGGGCAGAGTTGAAACAAAACAAAACAAAAACCAAACAAACAAACATACAGACAAAAAAAAGACCTACAGTGTTAAAAGGTTTGAGGCCATTTTTACCTAAATGGAAAAGGATAAGTGAGAAGTCTGAAGACAAACAGGAACCATCCAAATTCTTCTCCCTGCTTTTGGGCTTGTAAAATAGGCTGACTACGGATGGGTTCCTGGGTATTGGTTTTGTCTGGAATTTATGAGGTTTTCGACTTACTGTCAGGGCACAACTTCCCCGTACTTTTTATGTTTATTTATTTTTTATTTTTTTACTTTTTCCCAGAGCTGAATGGGTGCATGAAGGGCACATAAAGGTTTATTGAGTAAAAGCCCTAAATGCTTGCAAACTTTTACTATTCTTCCAGGGCCTATAAATATTTTCCTCAATCCTTCTCTTCAAGGCAATAAAAAATTAGTTTAGAGGTTAGCTGTGGGACACTTGACATGAGCCTGGCTCTAATCTCTTTTTGAGGTTACAGAAAGTAGAACCGAAACAGTCCAGGGTACCAAAATATTGAAATAGATAATGGCATGCTCCTGTCTGTAGCCCACACCTATCTGTGGCATCACAGGGTGCATGGATGGGGAACAGACCAAGTACCTGTGCATTAGAGAGCTGCTGCCTCTCTCAGGGGCATTGCTGAGGTTTGCAATTGCAGCAGAGTGTTTTTCCTTTCAAAGGGCATGGTGTGCACCCCAAAATGTGGCCAGATTCAGAAAAAACATCATAGATTCACATCTCAACCATGTATGCTGCTGGGCATCAGGGACACAGCTGGGGAATGAGAGGTTCAGACACACAGTTTTGGAGGCAGGGAGGTTTTCTCCAAGTGCAAAATTATACCAAAAAAAAAAAAGTTTCTATTAAAAATAAAACAAACAAACAAATCCCACAAACGCACAGGAAAAAAATTAGTTTCTGTACTCATTTCACTGGCAAAACATATTCTGCTATTCCAAAAGCTGAGACTGTAAGGAGGTACCTTTGCTTCAAGGCTAGCTTAGTCACATTGCTCACAATAACCTGACCCCCAGATTTCCACCTCTGGCCTCTGGATACCTCTGCCGTTTGCTGTGAGCCTTCAGTTAGGGGTTTGCTTAGCTCTGCATCCTCGGGCCAAGAGGAGATGTTAAGAAAGCAAGTGAGAAAAGCCAGTGTGTGGCCCAAAGGTTCAGATCCATTGCACAAGGCCCTTCTCTTCCACGTGAGGGGTTATGTGATGGATATTGATGTGGCACCTCGTAACCACTCCGCATGGAGCTGTGCTAATTCCCTGTCAGGAGAGAGCCAAGGAATTAATGCAAGCTGACTTTTGCCTATGTAAAAGATGTTCCTGGTGAAACAGCCAACGTCTTTGTCTTCCTTCATTTCCCCCTCCCTTCTGGGTCTCTCCCTTCTTGGTTTGCCGCCCCAGCCTGGGAGAATCACGGAATCATAGAACAATTTGGGTTGGAAGAGACCTTAAAGATCAACTATGCCATAGGCAGGGACACCTTCCACTAAACCAGGTTGCTCAAAGCCCTGTCCAACCTGGCCTTGGACACTTCCAGGGATGGGCCACCCATGGTTTTTCTGGGCAACCTGTTCCAATACCTCACCACCCTCACAGGGGTTGTCCCTTCTGGCTGGCGGGTGATCAGCAATATCAGAGATCTGGCAGGTGTCACAGTGTCTGCTCCCACCCACAGGGCCAGCAGGCTTCACTCAGGTGCCTCCAAGGGTTTTGGAGTCATTTGGGATGGGGGTCCACTGGCTGGAAGTGAACTCAGTTTTCCCTGGTGTGTAAGTCAGCAAGTCCAACTCCCACGCAGGGAGTCGAGCTCCTCAGCAGAGCAGCCCTGTGAAACTCAGCAGTTTTGGTTTGCAAGGGGACCTATGAAAATATTTTTGGTGTCAGTTTTCCTAGACAATCCCAGCTTGTGAAAATTGAAGGCAAGCATTAACTTTCCTGTTCCAGAGCAGTTGTTGCTTCAAATTAAAAAAAAAAAAATTACCCTGCAACCAGGAGAATGTCATGGGAATGCTCCTGAGGCCCCTCAGCTTGGAGGTGGTAGGAGGCTTGCAATAACACATGCACTCATTTAAAAGATTGTTTTGGAGGTAAACCCACTTCCTATGTAGATATCTACAATGAGGCAAAAAGAGTGGATGAGAGTCTACTTCACAGGGGTTTTTTTTTCATATAAGAAAGCCCATTTTTAGTAAGAAAAACTTCAGCTATCTATGAGTACCAGGCATTCCTTTAGGAAAGCTGATGTAAACACATATAGATGTTAAAGATGAGATCCCACCAGTATGTGTTGTGCATTTATCTAATGAGATCACATAGGTTCTCCTCTCAGCACCTCCTCCTCTATGAAATCAGGCACCTTCTCTGCTCCAGCTAGGCCCCCAGATTAATATTGCCTTGACATAATTGTTCATTCAACACGACTGCTAATTTGTCAGTGCAGCTATCCCAGGGTCTTGCTCCAAGAGATATGAAAACAATAACCTTGTGACCAAAAGACAGGCCTACTGTTTGCACTGCTAAACTGTTGAAAGGGTGTTTTATGTGAAGGAGAAGAGAATGAGTCATTAAGCAAGGAACTACAGGGTTAGTACTTCTGAAAAGAAAAGGAGCATAAAAACACCCAAGTTATCCTTCCCTAATACAAATCAGAGAATTGATAGGCAAGAAAAAAAGCAAATATATACAAAGTGAACCAGAGGAATACATCAATCTGCAAATCAAATGAATTCTGGGCATGGTTATTAAAAGTTTGTGTGCTCATAAACACACGTGTGCATGCTTTGTCTTGCACACACATAAGTACCGCTGAAGCACCGGAATGCAACTCCCAAATAATTACCTTCTAATAACAAAAATGTGCCCCATTCCAGTAATGACAACTGCAGCACAATGAAAACCAACTGCCGGTAAAAAACAAAAATCATATTTCAAAGAAGGACTGTAGATTAGCCCGTGGCTTTCACTAAACTGTGTCTCTCTGATTCCTGCTGGGTGACACAATGGGCTGGCTTAACGCAGCCTGGCCTCTGAACTCAGCCTTACAAGCCTTGGATCCTTGGAACAGCACCCTCACTGTCTATCTGGTTTTCAAAGCTACACACTATTCTGCTCAATATTCTCTTCTTTCTCTGCCCCATTTGTCTGTGGCACATCTGTATGCCCCATCTCCCTGTTTTTTATAAAAGTCCTCAGAGTCTTTTGTGCATGTATTCCTTTCAACATCTGCAAAAGAAATCATTTCTCTTAGAAACAGTGTAAGGGTTGGGGAATACACACAATAGCTGGAAATACTGTTTAAGACCCAGAGGGGAGAACTTTTTTTTCTCCCATGAAAATGTGCTTTTGCAATGCAAGACAGTATTCAAACTCAACCCCCTTCTCTCCTACCCGTCCCCCCACAAGAAAAAAAAAATCACAAGGTGGAACAGGCTCATCTAAAGCAAAATATACTTGAGAGAACAGATGTGGCAAAACAAAACCCATAGCTTTCCATTAAGAGCTGCCAAAAATAACATTGTCTCGGCAGGCATGTGATCTTCAGAGGAGTTTGCTACTTGAATGAGTCAGAATGGTGATTCCATTTTTACCTCTTCAGTGAACAGGAAACACATTCTCCTTGAGCACCAAATTCTCCTGCAGTGGCCCACATCCCACTGGATTATATCTGTTGGCTCTGCAGGTGCTGAGACAAAGTGGAAAGAGTGTAATGGTTTCCTCTAGTTTGAGAAGCTGATCTAATTGAGGCAAAGTCCAGAAGGTCACCTAGAAGCGTATGAGAAAACAGATACCTGTGTATACATATCTGAAATGAGGAGCTGTAAGAGCAAGGGGGAAGTAATTTAAAATATTTCTTTCCATAAAGAAAGATTTGGGCTCTGCCCAGACAATATACTTTATTCTAGGTTACAAAATTTGCAAACTTTGAGGAAAAAAAGTCTATGAGGTGGCTGATGTCACCAATCCAGCATGTGTCCTTCGGCTCCTTGTTCTTGAATGAAAATGTTTGATTTAATTTTTTACAGAGAAATGAAGTGCCTCAAAAACCTTCAGGTTTTGGTATCCAACTCTCAGAGGCTGGGACTCTCAGAATCAGCATCTGTCTTCAAGTTTTATAGTGAAGAAGAAAATTGAATTTTGATTTCCATGTTTCAGGAGGAGTTTGCAGAACTTCTCGTTGAGTATGCCATCAGTTTTCCAGTAAAAGTAGAAAATGTTGAGCTGGAGTTGATAAGAAGGATATATAGAAGTCTTTGCAGTTTCTTTCTCTTTAAGAACTTAATTTAAATGAAAGAAACAAGAAAAAATAGAAGGTTCCATGAAAAACTGTTACTCTCTGAAACAACTTCCATGTCTCTAGGAACAATCATTTTAATTTTGCAATAAATGAACTTATGATATCCCAGTTCCTTGAGGGAAGCACAATGATTTTATTTGCCTTTTCTACAAAAATCACAAAGATCTGGTTTGTATCTTCCCATTCAAGTATTTTCAGGTTTCCTGTGAAATATTTGGGAGCTAATTTCTGTATTCTTGAAAAATGCTGCTCACATTGTCCACTACAACACCAAAAGAGTAGAGAAAAGCCCAGTTGTAAAGCTGGTTGTAGGCCTGGTGGACATTTCTCCAAGAACAAAGATAAAGCAAGAGTTGGGAAATATTGGTCAGTTGGGTCCTGGGAAATCTACCTTTCACTTAAAAACAAACAAACAAACAAACAAACAAACAAACAACAGAAAGCCCATCTATTGAAATATCTTGGATGTAAGTACTGAAAATAGCAAAAGTAACGGATCATAGACCAACTCCAGACAAATGCAGTCTCTCATCAGACATCTGAAGTCATGTTGTTTCTGCTGGAGATTTCAACAACTTGAGTTGAAATCCATTGCCAAGATTTTCATAAACAACTGATGGGGAAAGGTGTTCAAGGGCTTGAGCAGAGCCTGATTTTCACTGAGTTTGGGGATTCAGCAGTTTCTAAAAATCAAGCCAAGAGCTTTCCAAAGTGAGAAAACACATCTGACAATTAATGGCTGGAAAATGTGGTCAGCACAGAGCTGTAGGTGCTCACGTCTTCAGAAAATCAGTCCAAGGTTCCCTCAAGTTAGAAACCTGACGTTTCCAAAATGAGAAGTCTCTTTGGAAAATGTTAGCCTCCAACTCTGTTTTAGCATTTCTAGGTATTCACATGGGAAGAAAAATATTGTCTAATGTCTAAATATGATTATTATGTAGTGGCTCATTGAGCTGAGAAAGTGCAATAACATGTGGGAAATAGTAGTGCCACACTAGAGGTGAGGCAGAGTTCATTGGTAAAAAGGCAGTGACAAAGCTGTCTGCCACGGGCTCTCTATTTTAAAGGAGTCTCTTGATACAAGAAATGGGAGCTGTCCTGTGACACTGTCACTTTGCATCTCCTTATTGCAAGATTTCTGGGTTTGTGTTACTCTCTAGTTATTTGAATACGAATCGAATCCTTCCATACTCAGAGGAGATAAAGAAACCCAAAAGCACCAAGGATTTCCAAACTGGTTAGTCCTTCTTGCCCACAGAATTCTGTGGGACTTGTTTTCTTCTTATTTTCCAGAGTTTTTAGATTTAAGAACTGATTTCAGTTAAAAAAAAAAAAAAGCCATTTGTGTTCAAATCTAAGTGATAGGTGCCTTCACTGTAAGATTTCATATCTAAACAACATAAATGAAACTCCCTTTCACTTTGATAAAGCACTTGGCAATGAAGTCTGTGCTTGCTGACCAATTCATTTGTCAGAAAACACCAATCCTTTCATACTTTCCATGGTCTTGTTTATAAGGTTTGGTGCACCTCCCCTTTCCATCCAACAGCCTTGCTCAGACTGTTCCACTGTGTCAAAGCAAAGCAATTCTGGACATCTTAGTAGACCTTAATTTCCAAGAAAACAGAAGGAGCCAAGATCAAAGACCAATCTGCTTTGGGGAAAATACACCACTTTTTGGGCTTCTTTCTTGGAAAATTTGTGGCCCAGCACCCTCCTCTTGATCGTGATCACTGGGAGCTGCTTACAGGAGAAAATATAATCAGAACACCTGTATACATACAACTTGATAACAGGATCATTCATCATCTCTCTACTTTCCTCCTCCTTGGTTTAAATTCAAAACAGACCAGAAAGTTGCTCTGTCACCTAGTTTTTTAAACACAAAGGGTGTTGTAATTAATTCCTGCAGATTACATGACCGCGGAGATATTTTTGTACAACACCAAAATTATTACGTAATGTTCTGACACATAATGACTGATTCTTTACTACTGCCTAAGTGCATCACTGTGCACTTGGGTGGCATCAGCTGATTGTTGATATGCTCAATCTCTTCATTACTTTTAATTTTTTTAATTATTATTTCTTTTAAGGTGGCTCTTTTTGTTTTATGCCAGGGCTTTAGTTCTCCTCTCAATTTTTGAGGCAAAGTAACTTTTATAGATTGACTTTTCTTTGTTCTCGCTTGTGAAAGAGAAAGCTATGAAAAAAACCCCTTTTTTTATTAAATTTTATAGCCCCAAATGTTGCTAACTTCAAGGCCATATTTTACCACCAAAAAAAAAAAAGTAAGAGAGAACTGAGATATGAGCCAGAAGAAGACTCCCAAGGGTTTGCTATTGTGACAGAGGGTTAGTAAGACTTTTTCTCCCAAAAAGGTGCAAGACTCTGCCTCCAGTCAAAAGTTTGACTGAGTTTTATTAAATAATAATTGTTGGTCTCTGCAGATCTCTGAAAGCCTATATTGCATTCACAGAAAACCCTCTTGGTACTTTTTTTCTGAAAGTTTCACCTTGAGGTCAGTGTGTCTGAAGACATCTTTATCACGTACTCAAGTACACTATTTTGGCATTCTCGGTGTGTTGAAGGACAGTGTTTTACCCTCTTCTCCCAGCTGCACGCTCAGTCGCAGCCCACACGGCAGCTGGATGGTAGATGAAGCTCTGGGAAGCCAGAAGGAACTGCATTCCTGCAAAATGATGAAACCAAGGATTCATTTTTCATTCCTACCGCTCTCATTAGCAGATAGCAGCCACTTTTATCACTCTGAATGTATTGCTCAGGAGGCTCTTACCACATCAGGCTTTCACAGGGCTGGATGCTGTACAAACACCCGACGTGTGCGTTCCTCCCATGCAAAGGACAAGAAAATCATTACAGCCTTGCCACAAGCACCTCCCCTTTCCTACGGCACCCTCTCCACTCCCTGTGTGTGTCTCCTGTTAATCATGCCATAGATCCCAGCAACCACTGGAAATTCAATAAACACAGGCCTGATGCACGGTGATAAGAGAGACTCACAAACCAAAACAAGCACAGAGAAGAAAAACTCTCTTCCTCTGGAAGCCCCCTCAGCAGTACTCAAAGGAAGTCTCACACATTTGATGATGCAATTGCTATTCAAGCCCCAACCAGCAATTTTTCTGCCCCACTGTGAAGCAAAATACCCCAGCATCTTTTGCCCCATAAATTCAACGAGCAGGAGTCAGAAAATCAAGAGATGTATTATTGCTAATAAAAACAGAACAACATGAAGAGTTTTGTTCTTTTCTTTCAAAGCTTTGAAGCCAAAGTGACATTAGGAACTCAATGGTAGGGCTGGAAAATTGAGGGGGAGGATTTTCTTTTTACAGGAAAGATGAAGCTGTTTTGTAGTTAATTAATTGCATCTCTGGGAGCCAGGGTTAAGCCCAATCTGCAGGTAAATGCAAGGCATATCCTCAACCTGAGGGGGCTGTGTTATGAAGTTTCCACACAAAGAAAACACCCTTTCTGCTCAGCAAATTTGCCATTTTTAACCCCAGAAAGTCTGATTTGCACAACGTGCCCTGATAAAAACCAGCCACTTGTTGCAGCCGCCCTTTTATATCCCTTCTCCAGGAGGAGACAGACCCAGACTTGTTCTGGGAGGAACAGGTTGATCGTCTGTCTGTGACACCTCCCTGAAATGTGGTGCTCCGAGCAGCACCTGTGCTGCAGGGCATGGCTGGCTTCCCCAGTTCAGGCAGCACGTTCTAGGAACACCCCACCCACGGGCTCAGCCTCTTCCAGCACCCACTGGTGCCACCCAGGTAATTGCCAGCCCAGAGAGGCCGTGCCTGAGCCACCACTCAGGCTCCCTGCGTGGCCTACGTGGCTGGGTGATGCCTGTCCAATGGCTTATCCATGCTGGAAAGGAGCTCCTTGCGTGACCTGTCAGTGCCTCATTTTCCAAAAACGTGTATTTACATGCATTTCCAGAGGGGCAGGACAATGGTGTAGGAGCTGAGGAAGCCAAGGTTTGGTTTGTCATTCTAAGAAGGTCTTCTTGAGTGACCCTGAAATGACACAGTATCTCTGTGCCCCAATTTCCTACCTCTGAAATAAGAGTAGGAGCTGCCTTGACTGCGAGGTGTGCTGGAAGGACATCGAGGAACAGTCATGAAGTGTTTGAATACCACACTGGGAAGGAAGGGGAGCACAGAGCCACATTTGGTCAGACATTTACATTTCCTTTACAGTTATAAGTATGAGCCATCCTTTGCGCCATTCCTCATCTACTGACCCCGAGATTAAAAATTCAGTGGGTGCACCAAAGGAGCCAGATTCTTTCCTAAAAGGACTGAGCCAGCATGTAAATCCCTTAGTAGTCTGGCTCAGGGTGGTTTTGTGTCTCCTGATGGACAGGGCAAAAAAGCAAGTGGAACAAGTTTGGGTGACACCAAGCTATGATGTGAGTGATAGTGGCGTGTGTGGTGGTGTCATCAAACACAATTCTGCTTCCAGAAGCTCCACCTGGGTTGGTTGTACTGCAGGAGACAAACAGAAGAAATTCATTAAAGGCACCTATAACCCAGGAGATGCAACTTCTGCCTCTCCTGGGTTATAGACTGACCAGACTATCTGTCTTTTTTCCAGAGATACGTTGAAAAGGTCTCAATTTCATTCCGCCAAGAAACAACAGCAAAAATAGTCATGAAATGTAACGCTTGGAGTTTTGCCAATCTAGATTTTAGAGGTTTGGGGAAGAATTTGAGTTCTCACAGGGAGGCCAGAAGGCAAAGATCAGCTGTAAGTGATAGAATCAGATGTTACACATATAAACCAGAATCCTTTGAAAAACAGAAACCTCCCATTCTCCGCACGGCTTTGCCGTGATGCATCCTGACAGAACCCAGAAGCATCCTCAGCACAAGGCAAGGCAGCGTTCAGCAGGAGCACACTTGAGCAGGAGGACAGAATAACCTTTCCTTGATTCCAGTGGGAGCTGCATCCCCTTGCAGCCCGGTAAATCTGTCCCTGAGCAACGCAGGGCCCTGTGAGCCTGCCTTGTTCTCTCACACACACCTACACAAACACAGCCACGGCCTGTGACTCACTGCCTTCCCAGCAATCAGGGGCTCCTTGCTAGTTAAAACATGCTGAGATACTCTCTCGGCCCTGAGGATTAACCCCTGTCTCCTTTCCACACCATCACCTCTGGCTCAGCAGCACAGAACAGCCTGATTTGGGCACTCTTGGTGGTGATGCGTGGAGACAGACAGATCTTTTCATGAGCTCACTTGACCCTTCAGGGTAAGAAATGGAAATACTTGTTGTGTAGTAAATTGAGCAAACATGACATGGACAGTAAATGAGAGAGACAAGGGGAGAAGACACAAATAACTGTGAGGGTTCAACTTATTCACATGTAGAAGGAGTCTGGGATGGCTTCACCAAAGGGAAAGGGTCTCTCTTGAAGCACCCAGAGCACAGCTTATACCTGCAAAGTCAACCCAGAGAGCTGAACAAAGACAGCTGATGGTCTAAAACAAAACATCCTCCAATCCTATTGGTTTCCTAACATTCGGTTGTTCAAAAAACCAGGATTTTACCCCTCTGGATAGCACTTGAGAATGCTTTCATGATTTTGGTTTTTTTGGCTTCAAGGTTCAGAGGAGGTTGAACGTGCCTGTGTTGTTTTCCAGGTGAATATAGTTGCAAGATCCCAAAAATCCCACTTTCCTAGTCCAAGAGAACCCTTAAAATATGTTTGCAGTATTTGCCAGGGCACAAAAATAGCACAGGGCTGCTATTATTGCACAAAACCAAAAGCATATCACTGGAATGAATGACAGATATTAGAACTTTCAAAATCCTTTGAGATGTAATATAATCAAACTCAATGTCCTATTTTACAAGTGTGATGGTAGGTTATGCTACTTCATTCTACTCTGACCCTTGCAGTTGCATGTAAGGCAGAGGTCTCTGCTCATGAATTTGCATTTCAAAGCATCTTGCAGAGCCCTTCGGTTTGCAGAAAGGGGTCTGGACACATTCTGGATAAAACCTTCTCTTTTCCCTTAGGCCTATAGAACATGTAGAAATCTGTCCTGATACATTAAATTTCCAAAACCGGTGTTGTTTCTTCTCAGTGCCTCACCAAGGAGCAGCAGGGTGGACTGATTTGAAGCTGCTGTATTCAAATCTCCCATTACCACAGAGTTGCTCCATCTCGAGCTGGTCCTGTTTGATAACAGGTTTGAGACAAAGGCACGGGGGTGCCATCTGGGTCTGTCAGCCTGTCGCTGGTCTGTGGCACTGGAGACATCAAGACACGAGCAGCCCAAGGTTTTGTTATTAACTCTGGTGGTTTGACAGGGGAGAGAAGCTGCTGCCTTGGAAATACCTCAGTGAAAAGTGTGACCATCTTGCTTCAACACAGAGGGAGACCTGCGATTTCCAGAGTTTAAGGGTGAGGAAGGGAAAGCTCCATTTCAGTGCTGAGCTTTCCTTCTCCATGTCCCCTTCGTGCTGGCATTTTCCGCTAAGCAGCAGAGCTTCTCTCTCCTCTGGAGCACGGGGAGTTTCCCCCCCGGGAGATGCATTCAGCTGATAGAGGCTGCAATCCCACCTTGTGCAACCAGGCAGAGCTCGGCCTGACAGGCAGGGAGCAGGCTGGCTGCTACACACAGCTCCATCAAAGTGTTTCTGTCCTCACCTGGAACTTCCCTCCATCACCGTCCCTGCAGCCACAATGCATCCCTGCCCTATCGCTGCAGCAGCTGAGGCTCAGGCTGTCAATTATCCTGAACCATGACTGTTGCAAGATAATCCTTTCTACCTGGAACATTAAGTCTATTTTCAAGGAAATCGTTTGTTCAGACACGTAGGCATAACTTCTATTATGATTTTTGCCACTCTGGTTTATGACAGTTTCCCTGAAGAAACAGATTTTGTTAGGAAAGGCACTTTTGGGGAGTTTCTGATGGTGTACTTGCATTTACCTTGGGCTGTTGGGGTATGAAAATACCACTGATGAATTACACTTCTAACCACCCTGGCCATATTATCAATAGACTGTAGACAAAATCTGACCCAAAGGGAAAGTACCAGGCTTGCCAAGGTTTAAACATATTTGTGAACCCGAGTCTGAAAAAAAGGAGAGAAATTAGTGATTTAATCCACCAGAATCACATCAGTCAGACAGATGAAAGGCCTGCAAAGAGCAGCACAAAGTAATCTGGCTATTTCATTCCCACTGAACACCAATTTCCAACAGCCAGAGACAAAAGGCATGAAAAAATATCCTAATGTAAACTGGCACGGGGGCCAGAGCACAAGCAGTTAACATTAATTATGTATTACCCAAGCACTATAGATAGCACCAAACAGGAAAGGGAAAAACTCATAAAGCTATTAATAATGAACATAAAATTTGTAAATGCACTATGAGGAATAATTTGCATAGCAATATAAACATGATCTCTAATGCTGAAGAGCTAGAAACAGCACTCTGGTTGAAAAAAAAATCATTATTTTATATGTTTAAAGCTACAGTTGTATTTATTTATTTATAAGCATGTACTATGGTCTCTAATTTTCAGATTCCTGACTGTGGGGAGCACAACCACTTGGCTGCTGCAGACATTCCTGCTTGCTGAACACACACAATAACAAACCTGGAGCCTTTGCTTTGCAGTCTCAGATGGACAGTGGTTACTGGGGATACCTGTGTGTGTTTGAAGACAAAGGTCAAGAATGCCAGTTAATTGACTCTATCCTTGTGTTTTAATTTGCCTTACAAGAAGTCATTGCACTGGGTTTTGTCTTACCAAAGCAGCCGGGCCTCTGTCAGAGCCAGCCCTCAGCTTCTCTACTGAAATAAGGAAATAGCAGCAGTGGCTTTCACCTACCCCATCCTTGAAGAGCTCACATGTTTGGCTCCAATGGCATATCATCCTGAAGCTTGCTGGAATTACTCTAATCTTCAACATTTGGGAATAAAAATTCATTTACTGTATGTGGAACCCACTTGGTGTAATGTTTCAGGGCCCTCAGGATGCTGGCAATGTCCTGACCTGGCTGGGGTGGAGGTCTGGACCATGAGCAAGGCACTGGTTCCCTCATTACCCTCGGGATTAACCTCTGAGGCTGTTACATTTTATCATGGGAAAAAGCTGCCAATTTGCCTTTATGTTAACCAGAACCGTTCCAAAATATTCAGAATTAGTTGAAACGTGGAAGCAAATGCCATTTGTTGTACAATCTGCAGGGTTCACCAGGCTTCTCTGGATCTGCTTAGGCTAACTCAGGGAACTGCAGGAATAGCGCAAACCGAGGAAACCACAGGGTAATTCATGTCTAGAGCTTTCAGTGCAGAATCCTCTTCCTTGGCAACCTGCACCTCAAGGTGTGATAGAGATTTCCCTATAGCAGAGGAGAACAAAGCAGGGAATGGATCAGCATCATGGGATGGGATGGGATGGGATGGGATGGGATGGGATGGGATGGGATGGGATGGGACGGGATCCTCCCTCGGTGCCTGACACTGGTGCAGAGCAGCCTTGCTCAGCTCCCCAGGGAGCAGGGCTCTGCCCACTCCCCTTGGCTGGGGAAGGTTTCTGAGGGCAGTGCTGAGCTCCTCACAGCTGGAGGCTGCTTTTGCATATATCACAGACACCTCTTGGTGGGTTGTGATTTGATTTTCCACAGAGGCCTCCTGGGAATGTGTCTCAGGAGCAGGGTGTGGGGGAGGATGGGGAAGGATGTGGTCGCATGCTTGATCAGAAAAGCAATAATGGAAAGTGGATGGAGAAGGGGAGAGAGCAGTGGGAGTTTTCTCATCAATCCTGGGCCCTGTTGGGCCAGCAGCCCCTCTGGTATGTTTAGGGATGCTGTGTGCCTTAACAGCCTCCATTTACTAATGCAGTAATGACCTGCTGGAGGAGGATTTGGCTGCTGTGCTAATTGCATTCCTCTGCTGCACAATAACTTAACACATTATTAAGATTCCACAGAAGAGGGTCAGGGAATTCATCTCTTTCCAGTGCTCTCCTGACCCCAGCACACACTCCTCTCCTCTTTTCCCCAAATCCGAATGGATGCGTTCAAAAGCTGAAAAGGGAATATTCCATCATTTGTAATGCTGGTATAGTCCCTTTTTTTTTTTCCTTCATATTCAACATTTTACACCCAATTATGAATAGGTGCAATCTCCAGCTCTCCTGCTTTACACTGTTCTAGCAGTGCAAAAAAGTTCAGAGATGGCCTCCATGGAGTAAGATGCCACAACTTTAGGAGTGAAGGTCCAAGGTGTGTTGAAGATAAGGCCTCCCTTAGCACAGCTCAGGTTTTCACAAGCTCACCCATCTCTGGGAGATGGACAAAGAACAGTAGAGAGATGTTTTTTTCCTTGGGAGTTGTGGTTTGGTTTGGTTTAGGGGTGGCTGATGCACAATCTGACCCAATACTTTTCTCCCCCTGGATAAAGGCTGAGGCATTGCCCTGAGTCACCAGCGAGGCAGGGACCAGCCCTTCTCCTCCCAGTGCCCACCCTCAGCCCTGCCCATTCCAGCTGCACATCCTCAGCCTGCTCATGCACCTGCAGCAGCTTCCCTGCTAACAGATCTCAGCATTCTATAGTTTCTTTCTTCAGAAATCTTCTTGAGAGCCTCCCCTGTACTACCCCATGTTCAGGATTTAATCATGGTATCAGGCTGTGCTAGTTCTAATTCTTATCCTGCCACTTTTAGGCCACTGGTTTGTTTATTTTGTTGACCCTTGACAGAATAGAACATACCTTCAGCTCACTAAATAAATTAATGGCAGCAATCATTATAAAATATAATTATAAATGCAGGTGCATGCAGGGTTAAAACTCACTTTATAGAAGCATTCCTCTGACTCTGGTTTGTACCACTATTTGGTTTATAATCTAGTCTCTTCTGCTTTTTCTTTATTCATATATATCCTCACCTGTCTATGCAAATGAGCAAATAAAAAGCAGTAGGTTTGGATTATTTCTCCTGCTGACGTAACACAAAGCCTCAGCATTCATCCCTCACCTGGAATAAATCAGAGAATCACAGAATGGTTTGGGTTGGAAGGGATCTTAAAGATCATTTTGTAACAACTTCCACTATACCAGGTTGCTCCAAGTCCCATCCAACCTGGCCTTGGACACTCACAGGAATGGGGCAGCCACAGCTTCTCTGGGTAACCTGTGCCACAGCCTCATCACCCTCAAAGAGTAGAATTTCTTCCTAATATATAACCAAATACGATTCCCTTTCAGTTTGAAGCCATTCCCCCTTGTTGTGTCACTACATATCCTTGTGAAAAGCCTTTCTCCATCTTTCTTGTAGGCCTCTGCCAGGCACAGGAAGGCTGAAATTAGGTCAGGTAGCTCGGAATGAAGCACAGTGAGCTGACCTGAAAGCCAGGAGCACCCACATGAGCATCCTCCAAAGTCCTTTCCCTGGCAGCTGGACAGGTGCACTGACCCCAGCTCATCCCAGCTCCCTGTCACTGTCCCCTCCCAGCAAGGTCACAGCAGAGACAGTGCCTGAGTCATGCCACGGGCTGGATCCAGCCTGGCACACAGCAACTCCCACAAAAGGCATCTTCTGCAGAACAAAGAGGCTGAAGGGTCATCAAAGGGAAGTTAAACTTTTTTTTTTTTAATTAAAATCTCTCCTCAGTCTTGGGGTTGTGCTTGTTCTCTGCCGCAAGGAATGGGCTGCTTTGAATGCTGCCAGTCCTCTGTTCTCCTGTGATCACAGGATTATAAATTTGTTTAGGTTGGAAAAGCCCTCTAAGATCAGAGTCCAACCATCAACCCAGCTCTGCCAAGGCCACCACTAACCCCTGTCCCCAAGTGCCACATCCACACTTCTTTTCAATCCCTCCAGGGATGGTGACTTCACCACTGTCCTGGGCAGCCTGTGCCAAGGCTGGACAACCCTTTCTGTGAAGAAATTCTTTTCCTGATATCAAACCTAACTCTCCCCTGGTGCAACTTGAGGCTGTTTCCTCTTGTTCTGTCACTTGATACCTGGGAGAAGGGCCTGAGCCCCACCTGGTTACAGCTGCTTTCAGGTGGGTTTATAGAGAACAGGACTCCCCCTGCACCTCCTTTCCTCCAGCTGAGCTCTCCTAGCTCCCTCAGCCTCCCCTCACCAGATTTGTTCTCCAGACCTTTCAGCAGACTCTTTCCCTTCCCTGGGCAGGTGCCCTTCATGCTCAGGTGCAGAACCAGTTGGGCTTGGATTTTCCCCAAATAAGCTCATTAATGTATTAGTCACAAACGTACTTCAAGGACACTTGACCTCTCCGCTCTCCTCTCTGATCATCTTCCAGCTTCTGCTCCAGCAACAGAAAACTACAAAGAAAAGAAATGGCAGAGTCAACAAAACAAGGAAAAGCCAAAGACGAGGGCTGTGGTTGGCTCAGCAAAGGCCAGCCTTTGTGCCATGATCCCTGTAACTGTTTCCAGTTTACTCCCATGATGTAAATCCAGGCAGTTAAATAAGGAAGGATTTTGTCTCTTCCTTTGGACAACTTTTTACGTCTCTCCTTTTGCTGAGTTTTAAAAAGTTGTGTTTAAAAGTAAAGCACAGACATCTTAAATGATTAGTGTTTTATTGAATGATAATTAATACAACTGGGAGAAGCCTGACAAGCAGATCGGGTAAACAGCAAAGGAGTCCATGCAGGAAAAAAGGGGAAAAAAGAGCAGCAGACAATTTAGGAGAAAACAGAGTGACTTCTGAGCTGAAATTTTTTAACAAAGAGCTTTTCTTCCCAGCTCTGCCATTCCCCAATTGCATTAAAGTGGTTGGCAAGATGAATAATATTTTTAGATTAAATATACTGGCAGAACAACAGGAACTGCAACCCCTTTACTGTTCTGCTGGAAATTTCTGCTGCTGTTTCTGGTAAATATGGCTGGTGGCAGGACCTGGCTTGTAGCTTTAACCACATGTGGGAAGTTCATGGGGCAAAGATGCCAAGTCTAAAATTAACCCCCTTA
>WEKY01031631.1:83012-129400 GCA_013390045.1 Picathartes gymnocephalus | reverse complement strand
AGTGTACAATTCAAAAATTACCCCCCTTAAAAAAAAAAAAAAAAAAAAGATTAAAAAAAGTGCCTGGAGCAGGGTGAGAGTGTTTAGGTTGTTATTTTTAGTTTTTCATTATATTAAGACATGTAAAGATTTAGATTAATTAAGGATTAAAATAAATAAATCTCAACTTTTGCTGGACTGAAATGAATAAAACATTTCCATGGAATATTTTAGTTCTAAATCCTTAGACAAGGACCAAGTGAAAGAGAGAGCACTAAGGGTGAGGACTCTTTGAAGCTCCCAGTTTTGCTCTGGAGAATGAATCAAAAATGTTGCCCAGTTTTGCCAAGAGCAGCACATTTCTCAGGGCTCCACTGCTGGTACCCCAGAAACATCCCACAAAAAAACTGAAAGTGATGTCCTTGGCCTTGTGGAGAACAATTCAAGAATGTAACAGGAAAGGATCAAAATCTCTAAAGCAAATAAGAAGCACAGCACCAAAACATTGGTGTTTCTTCACTTTCATGTGTTTATTTTTGTTTCTTTCTGGACTTGTGGAATATGTGTCCTGATTTCAGGGGCAATTTAACCCCTGAATTTTGAACTTATGAGTATTATATCAGTACTGGTGGTGCACACACCAGTAAACATTTATAAATAAATTTATTAGTATCACAATTATCACCAAGGTTATTCTAAAATAACCACTGCAACAGCTTTCACTCCATTCAAAATATGGAGATTCATCCCTCAGTTTTTATCTAGACTTCATGCTTGGCTGGGTTTTCTATTCCTTGCTTTGGGAGACAGGCTCTTGTCTCAGTTCCTGAGTGTTTTGTATTTTTCTATTCTGTCCTTTGAAACAAAACTCTTATGGGAACAGCTGGTGTAAAGTAGAGGTCTGTGCTAATAAGGGACAGAATGGAGCTATTAAGTGCATTGTATTCCAAAGAAATATTAACATGGAACTACTGAGAAACCAGTATTTATCAGTTCCTTCATGAATTCCCACCTTTATGAACGATCTAAAATAGATATTTAATTATGCCTCTCTGCATATATTCTATCATTTTTTCATGTCAAATCCCTCCATGTTACTCAGTGGTTTTAAAGCTTCAGTCAAAATACCAGTGTCAATTTGCAATTTAATTTTTTTTTAATTAATACGTCCTTGTTAAATCTTTTATTCTGCCAGCAGACATAGACACTGCTGTACAAAATGCTACATATAAATCTTATAGGAAACAGTCCCTGCTCAAAAAAAAATAATGCTATGAACCACATTAATAAGAAAAGAACACCAATACTTTTGCCAGTTTCCAGAGATGTCAGTTTAAGCACAAATATTTCCCAAAAGCTGCAAAAGAAACTCACACAGCTCTCAGAGTCTGAATGCAGATCTCTGAAATCCTTGCTCAGACCTCAGCTCCTCTTGGAACCATACTTGGGTGAGGAAGGATGGAACAAAATCCCAAAAAAATCCGTCTGATCTCAGACAGAAAATATGGGAATCACATGTAGAGCGTGTGATGGTTGAACAGACCCTGACTGTAGGAACATGAGAGAAATAATCACTTTCCTGGGTTGGGAGTTTCTGTTGTCATTCAATAATAAAAGTCATCTCAGTGGAGAATTCCTGGCATAAGACAATGGTGATCAATAACAAATTCCCAGTTGCTGCTGGAAAAGGTTTCTGAGCTATTGCAGACAGGACAGAAGTGTTCTCAGTGCCATTACTGAAAGTGAAGTTTTAGACCTGAGAGCTAAAATGAAACAAAGCAAGCTTTCAATTAACTTCTCAGAGTGCTCCCAGTTTCCAGGTCAGGGCAGATGAAAAGATAAATATTGAACAAAGAGGGTTGATTGTATCTGAAACATCTTAATGAACGCAGAAAGTTATACAACACATCCAAGGAGTGCTTTTGCCTCATATCAACTGCTCCTTTCTCCAAGCCAGCGATGAGATCATGGCCCCTCACAGGTGAGCAGTTCTTAAGAGTGATACTGGATGATTTACTTCATGCCCAAAGTCAAGCTGGAGTTTCCCCCTGAACTCTGGAAAATCAGACTTTCCACTGATATGAGAGGGAAAATTTCTCTTTGGAATAAAGGCTGTTTTCTGAGAAAAAGGAAAAAAATATCCATTACTAGATGTTTTCATGACATTTGCTCCCGAGTAGTGTGACACGGGCAAATCACAGAGTTGCTGCTTGTCTATTGTCAGTATTATCATCAGCTACGTTCCCATCTTGACTACCTGTGGAAAAAAAACCCCAAACCTGATCACTGAGAAAGCTGCTGTTGCTAAAGAGAATGACCAAGAGTTTTCAGAGCCTGAATAAGACATCTGCAGCTTCCCAAAGATTATTCACTTTCTCTCTTTATCTGGTAGTGCAGCAAACTCAAGAAGAATGCATTGGAGAGGTGGGGACATTAAGTATGCATAAATAATACTTGAGGTTGTATTTCTAAGGCCAGAAAGGGATTATTTGAAAAATCCCAGTAAGTGCAGGCCCTGGGGGTTTTGTTTGAATAAATTATTTGGGGGGGAAATGGATTAATCCATCCCTATGCTATGGATTAAATAAGCATGTTTGCAATTATCTATTAGAGAAACTGGAAACTGAAGTTGTAGAAGAGAATACAACAGTAACACTTTAACAGTTATAGTTTAGGGACAACTCTCTAAGACATGACATGAAGTGGCAGTACAGTTTTACCAATACCAGTCAAACAAATAATATTTTCTTAATTTTCTTCCCCAAGAAAAATGTCCCAAGCATGACCAAGGTATGACACACTGACTACAAGAAGAGAAGGAATGACTCTGCACTTTCCTCTCATGTCCAGCCCATTCCTTTTCTCTCTCAATGTAACCATTTCATCTTGTAAGAGTTGAAAATGAAATCTCACATTGGTTTCATAGTGAGTCTCTTTCACGTGTATGTGCCAAATAATTCTCTGTGAGTGGGTGCATGGCGAGGAAGATCAGGGAATGTCAACTTCTCTTCCTTTAACTCATTGTCTTTTACTGGTTTTATTTCCTTCTGGTTTCATGTGGGTCTTTCGTGTTTTGCTCCAATGAGTGAGAGTGAAAAAGAGAAAAAAGGAAGGA
This sequence comes from Picathartes gymnocephalus, assembly GCA_013390045.1. Lineage (NCBI taxonomy): Eukaryota > Metazoa > Chordata > Aves > Passeriformes > Picathartidae > Picathartes > Picathartes gymnocephalus. Next base: position 126,306 of record WEKY01031631.1, on the reverse strand, counting down.
CATCAACCTCACTTTTGAAATATCTCAAGATGAGCGAACAAAACAAACAAAAAAAACGCCAAATAACCAAAAAAAAAAAAAAAAAAGAGAGAAAAAGAAAAGAAACAAAAGAAGATAAAACAAACCATCTCAGAGCCTCATGCCCTGCTTAGACTCTATACTGGACCTGCAGTGTCTACAGCTGGACCCACTTTTCCATCTCACGACAGAACATTTTTTTGCTTACAATGACCAAACCAAATTTGGGCTTTAAAGCTAAGGCATCACTGTTGGGCTTTATCTAAAATAACCTTCTCACCAGCTTTTCCAGCCCGTGCCTTTGCTGCAACAGACTTATTGTACTCGTTCCCTTTTCATCCAGACTCATCTAGACTTGGGTTGCATGTTAGAGCTGCCTGCATGGAGAACCCAGGTTCTCCTTTTTTCTCTGCAGTAGGAGCCAGTGGTTGCAGATCCCCTGCTCTCTAATCTTCCTGTTTTACAGAGAAAAGAAAAAGCTGTTATTTGTACGCGTTGCTCTGTCCAATGTGATGCCATGGCCAAAAAGGCTGCCCATGTAATCACAGCTGGGTATGAGAAAAGCTAAATAACAATGAATTTTGGCATGATAAGGAGTCCAAGTAAAGATCAAGCCCCTTGATTCTCTTTTTAAGGGCTGTACCAGCACAAAGCAAAAGGTGGTCTCAGGGGAATAGTGAGCAACAGTACCTGCATATGTTTTAGAGCAGCAGGATTGTCTCCACTGGGCTGCTCCAAGCAGCTCCATGTGAGATGAACAGTGATAACCCTCAGAAAAGAACAAACACAAAGTTCTCTCAGAAGAGACCATATGCAAGGAGAGCATCCCAAAGCATGTCCCAAAGGAGATCTCTGTCTTTCAGATCATGATACAAGTGAGTATGCAGAATATAGGGGTTGACAACAATAATTGATCAGAAATGAGACAATCAGTTGACTCAAGTGGCTACATGATTAATTGCCTGGGTCCAAAAATGCCATTAAAAGCTGCAAATGATGTGAAAATTTGAAGTGAATTTTAAACAAGTATACATTTCCTGACTCAAAGGCACTTTAGTCCTATAGCCTGCAGCTTAGAGACATCTATCTGGCTTTCTTCCGCCAATCGATACCATTAATGCCCTAAAAAAAATCCTCTCTCCATACAGTTATAAAATATCAATTACATACATTTTCATTAGCTGAATGCAGTGATCAGGGCTGATCCGTTGGTTGTTTGTTTCTCAGTGAGGCGCTGCTGGCATTGCTCCAGCCTCAGCCTTATCCAGAGGCAGCATCCTCTGATGAGAGTGAAGGGAACCTGCCCTCCTCTGCCTGGGCCCGTGTCAGCAGCTCTCAGGCACTGAGCACAAAGTGGGGCTGCCAGCCTCGGCTTCCCTCTGACCATCACCCCGACAGTGCATTAACCTCTGGTGTCTGCCGAGGATTTTCTGCTGCAGCATTTAAAAGCTCTGAGCAGACACTAATGAGTTATGCTAAACTCACTGACACTCCTGTGGAAAGTACTTTCCCTCTGTTTCACTGATGTAGACGTTTAGATAGAGGAAAGATAAGTCACTTGCCTGAGGCCATGCACTGATTGAGTATCAGAGACCAAATTAAACTGACGTTTCTGGTCCCTTAGCTCCGTGTTGTGGAAGTTCTGTCTTCTGGAGAAACTGTTGAGAGAGAAACTAAAACACACCATCCCTACATTAAATATGCCAAGAACTCTGTGCTCTCCCATTCCTTTGCTTTTAAATGCCACCCTGGCAGCACCAGCATGCAGATATCTCTATGTCCATGAGAACATATCTCCCTCCTCCTTTTCAGCTTGACTCTCTCCCATGTCCACGAGTGTGCATTGACATCCAGATCACCTTTAAATGGGCCAGCACCCAACTGGAGATCTTTTCTGAAAAAGACAGGAGCTGAACATGTCTGGAAGTGTAGAGATATTTTTAAACCAAGCACAAACGTGCACTCCACACCAAATGTGGTTTTGGAAAATGCAGCTTTGTTTTCATCCAGTACTTCTCAAAAACAACACAAGAAAGGGAAGGCAGTGGAAGAAGGTTTGCTCTTCAGAAGGAACATGTTAAACAACAGCATTAATTATTACTGGGTTTTATCCTCAGGGAAAAAAAAACACATAAACAAGTAAACAAACAAAAATGATGACACACCTCTCTCACAACCTGCTGGAATTTATGGTTCTGCAAGACTCATTTCCACTGATAACCCTCTTTCTGGCAAGCATGCTGGCAGCCTACTTTGGAATAAAAGGTCTCCCTAGTCCCCAGATCCACCCTGTGTAAGTTCAAAATTAGAAATTGCAACTGAAATCCTAATGGGAAGGGACAAGGACATAACCAAAACACTGCAGAAGTAAAAGAAAAGTCTGTGTTTTACTGCTGTAGTGATGGACACAGAAAGGGGCAGGAAAATATTCCCCCACTGCAAAACTGTTGAGTGTGCACAGTCTAAAAATATCTTTATTGCAAGAAGAAAAATCCATTGATATTTTTCCCCAATTTTCAGCAACCAAAGAAGATATCTAGATAAACCTTGCAGGAAATATCTGCATGACAGACCGGAGACTTCCACTTTTTGGTTGTTAGAGAAATGTTTCCCTTGTTGGCTACAGCAAACTGAACGCTTTCAATTACCGGGGGTTTACTTCGTTGGAGGTAATTAAAAACCTGACATTTTTCCTTGAGGTTTCCTTCCATTTTTATGATAGAAAAATATACCTAACGGTAAATGTCAACTAACTCTCCTTCAGAGCAATTTCTAGGTTCTCATGATCAGCAGACCTACAGGCAAAACATGTCTTAAATAGACCCAAGAGCTGCTTCCCCATGTGGTTGTGCATGAGGTTATACAAGGTTAGAGGGGCATGTGTGCTGGAGATTTGGAAATTTGACTTTGGGTGGACCAGAGCGCAAAATAGCACAGACCATGTCGGTGCACTGCGGTGCTAACCTGGCGCACAGAGCCCAGCAGTGCTGGGAAACCTGCACAGGAGGCTCCTCCACGCTGCCCACACAGCCAGCTGGGCCCTTCCCCAGCAAACCCATCACTTCCAGGAGCTGGGTCACAGGGCAGCCCGTGGCTCTGTGCCTGCCAAAACCACACCTGTCCTCACTGCTGCTCAGGCCCCACGGCAGGCTGCGTTCAGTCCCGTTTCCCTGTTCCAGGAGAGAGAGCGGTTTGAATCTGCTCTGTCTCTTGGCTTCTGCTCCGCATCTGCCAGGAACTGAACGTGCTGGGGTCACATCCCCACAGGGATATGTATTTATAGGTAAGCCCACTGCCTAGAGCCATGAAAGGAACTGAGTCAGTGCGCTGGATCTGGCCCTCCAAGGCTTGCAAGTTCTTCCAAGCCCATGTCCCACTGGAGTGGTTTTGGACAGATGGGAAGAAGTGAGATGTTTAGCGGTAAAAATGACACCACTTTTGATTAAGGAAAATGGTGAAGTTTCTCTTGAGGGCAAAAAATTGTAAATTCCCATGAAAATATATCTTCCTCAGAAACTCCTGAGTACGAGAAAGCAGAATTTTATAGGGCTTTTGCTCGCCAAGGAGCTGTGCAGATGTGACTCATTTGCTCTCCTCAGGCCAAATGTTGGTTGATGCCTAGAAAGAAGCTTAAGCCTCCCTGCAGACTCACTGAGACTCTCCACTGGAAACAGCATCACAGGCCAGGTTCCTGCTGAGACAAACCTCTCCACAGATTCCTTGGGCTGTCCACAACACGGACAGAGGATTCTCTGTGAAGCTTATTGAACATCCAACAGAGCTATCACAGTTCTGAATGCCTTTCTCTATTCTCGTCTGTGCCTCGTAGAAAACAAAATTCTGTGTTTCTGGAAACAAGCCTTCTATGGATATTCAAGAAATTGAGTGTTTGTCATCAAAAATTTCATTTTATTCTCTCTGCCTTTGAGCCAGTCAAATTTGATAGGCAGGAAGAGGCCTTGAAAACATCACATTTCTCCAAGGTTTGCAGAAAGACTCCACAACATTCTTGCTCCATCCTGCTTTTGCACAGGGGATCCTTTCCACTGTGGGGAATTCCTTCCTTCCTCTGTCCCCCAAGGTGGGAGGAATCACAGACCTCGTGCTCCCTGCTCAAGCTGTGCCCAGGTGAAGGCTATGAAATATAAGGAGCAGAGGGTTTCCCACAGACACACAGGCACCTGCATTGACATCAGAGAATCTTGGTCATTTTTTAAAAGCAAACCAGCTCTAGGCAATATCTAGGGATTTTTTTAACACCTGACTTTCTAATGATGTATATTATTTTATAATCAGGAACAAATTCTTCACCAACCTGCACTCTGTCATAGGACAAGCAAAACAGATCTTTCACCACATGTATTTTTGAGGTTATTCTTTGTCTGTATAGTACCATTACACATTATTTCTATTATTATGGTTATCATTGTTAACAAGAAGCATTGATACTTTTATCATGTGCCTAGTTTTTTTATTTCCTTAGATGTTTTCTGTGCTTCTTCAAACCACTTCAAGACAGCTTTAGATAACAGAATCCACCTTCTTCTCCAGCAGGACTCTAAGTCTGTTAGAAAGAACACCTTTTTCTCCATAGAGAAACCTGCATTCCTGTTTACTAGGCCATTAGCACATATATTTTATTTTTATTAGAGATGACTGCAACAAAGCTCTTGTTCAAAACATATTATGCAATGCAATACATCTGAGTTTTGCTTGCAAGAATAGGGGTTATTTACCCATTGTCCCAAAACAGGGATGAGGGCCATAGTGGAAAAGGAATTCACCCTTGTGCTACAGCAAGTCTGACATCCTTCTTGGTGCTACTTATGATGATTTAATTTCTCTAGACCTTTATTTGTGTTGGAGCATTGGATGTTTTGGATGTGAAAGCAGATGTGATCAGACATTTGAGTGTGAGGGTTCAGCTCCTTACCAGCTTTCCAGGCCGTTTAGGTGTCTGTCAGTGCTGTGTGGTCCCAGCTGAGGAGGCTGAGGTGTCTGAGCTCCTGCTCCCACTCAGACTGGCCACTAACAATCTGAAAGCCTCAAATCCGCAGTTGATTGTGGTCTTTCGAGTCAGGATGGAAGGGGACACAGGCAATGCATTTTGTATTTGACTCAAGCACTAAGGTGGGTTCAGCAAGCTCTAGAACAAAAACACCACTGGAGCAGCTGTTGGAACAGCATAAAAACTGTGTTTGGTCTCCCCTTTGCTTCCAAGGAGGGTTTTGCAGCCTGGATGTCTTGAGATGAGGATTTCTGCCAACTGTGACTCAGGAAAAGAATTTAAATGTGATGGTCTCGGCCTAGTCCTTGGTGGAATATTTGTCCACATCATAAAACCACTGGACACAATATGGAAATGCAATTGACATTAAACCAAATGATATAATCCCATCTAATGATATTATAATGAATCCCAAGTGAACTCAACATGATTGGGCAAGTATTTCAAAGTGTTACTGAAACAGTTTTTATAGCGTAAAGGTCTGCATTTGCCAACCAGTGGCCAGACACACAGCCCAGACTCTCAGAACTTAGCCAGTTCCCACCCTGTAAACCTGTGGCTGCTTCTTAGAAAAACATCTTTTTTTAATTAGTGCTTTCACTTCTTGAAGGATTCAAAGGCATTTTCTGACGTGTGTTTCATTGTTTTTAAATACATTGCTCCTATTCCCAATTAGCTATTTTTGGTCTCTACTGAAATCCCCTGATGAGTAGAAGGGGATTAAATTTCTGTAAATCTACCATTTATGAACTTGTGAGTTGCTAAATGATGTTGGCCTTTCACCTAACGGCTGGTTGTGCCTGACGTGTCTGTATGGTTTGCTGTGTTATTCCTCTGCTCTGGTGTTATTGTTTTTACTAATTTTGCATAAGGTACATTCTGGCATGGCTCTAAAAACCTGATCCAAATGTATGTGAGCACAGCTGACAGTCTGCTTGATTGAATGCCTTCCAAGTGCAATTTTCAAATCTTTGCTCTGGAGAAATGGGGAGGGAGGAGAGAGAGCTTTCCCTCCAATCTGGGATTGCATCTTCATTTTTGGCCAGCTTGAGAAATTCATCCCTACAAAAAAAAAAAGGAAGATAATTTCTTAGCTCCATGCTACTCAAGAGCCTGGATGTTCTTGAAAGTTGCCCTTGGGGTCCCTGTAGATCACTTGAAATACTGAATAACATTCATAAAATTTGGAGATTGTGTCTGATGTCTTCTGATGTGTTTGACGTACAAGCCTGAAATAGATGTAGAAGGGGGTATTTTGATTCAGCAACATTTGCAAAAAGCATGTGTTTTACATTTTCTCTTTATTGATCTAAAGAGCTACAGAATATTCAAGTTGATAGAAAAAGAAACTCTGTATAGCTGGTCTTACTGCAGCTTGCATTCCATTTTCTGATAACTGTGAAATTATCTTCCATTAAAGTTTGCCTGGAGACACTGGCTGTCCAGAATAACAGCGCTAATGACAGCACAGTCATTTCTCCTGTTGCACGGGATTGTACAAACTTCCACCAGTGACCATCTCAGCTGCAGGTGACCTGAGAGCCAAGCTCCCACTGAAAGGAATCTGGGCTCTTTCCTCCCTCCAGCCTCTAGGGCAGACAAATATTCATCAGAGTTTTGAGAACATAGTTTAGAAAACAAAGCCTCTGTCCAACCTGGACTGCAGCTCCCAGGGGATTTAATCTTTACCCCTGCCCAAGCTGAAGCAAAAGCATCCTTCATCTTCAGACCTTCTGCTCTGGTTAGATCTCCACAAGATTCACCTAATGCTCACCTAACACCCAGTCACCCTCCTGTAATCCTGCCTGAGTTGCTCTGGGTTCCCTCAGGAGGAGGTCACAGTCCTTGCACCTTCACAGGGACCAAGACAGATCTTCTCCTCTGCCTATACTTGGTTCTGGGACAAAGCAAAAACAGCCACCCAAAAAACAAAAGGCTGTGAACTGCACAGAGCTATGTTATGCACAGGGACAAACACAAGGGCAGGGCACTTTTAAAGCACTTTCACTCTTGACTAAGAAGTTCAAGACTTGCTCTGCAGATATACTGGAGCTGATCAAGCTGAGGTTACCTGATGCTGGGGAAATGTTTGTCCACGCACTCTTTACCACAGTGTCCTGCTCTCAACAGCTTAGCCTACCTGAATCCTGGGTTTAAGAGGATTAAAATGTAAGAATCCAAAATCAGTGATCAAAATGACCCCTCTTGGCCTTGAAACACAGTAATTCTTCCACAATCTCAAACTTTCTTGGAGATAGCAGTGGATGAGAAGGGCCTCTAGCAGGCAGCTTGAAATTAGCCCAACAGAACCAGTTAGGTTTCTACACCAGAGCAGTACCTTCACTAACAATACTGGAAGTCATTTGAGTCCTTTTGAGTTGTTTATATCCAGTGACATTTTCCCCAGGTAGGAGAACATGAAAGATGATCTTGTCCCAAAATGCCTGGAAAATGAGCAATGAGCACTTTCTTGAGAAAACCAAGGATTTGCCATCTTTGCAAGCAAGTGGAGTCCCTTCATGATGTATTCAGCCGAACATTTATGGTCAGATGTGTTATAATACTTTTGACTACTATGATAATGGAAGTGGCTGAAGACAAAAACAGATTGATAAATGTATTAGGCTCAAAAGTAAAACTCATCTTGTTTGCAAATCTCAATAAAAAATTTAGCCAGACTTGTTGATATTTCCAAGGACACAGCATAATGCAAAACCAAGAAAAAAAATTAAGAACTCAGTCTTCAATCTCTGTTTGTGAAAGGACAAATTCAAAGAACCTTACTTGTTTTTTTTCCTGGTTTCAGTGATTCATTGGACTTCTGTGTTGTCCCTTAGAGTACAAATCCTGTATGTTTTAGTGGGAGAGTAAGCAATTTTCAAGGGCACTTTTCCATCCTAAGTGAGGAGGAAAGCATGTGATTACTCACAGATATATATCATGTTACCAAAGTGTCTGCCATTGCCATAAGGTATTGACTACCCCATGATTTTCACCTGTGCCTTTTGGGTTAGTGAGGCTGTGTAAGAGCAGCTCAACATCACACAGCAGCAGTCTTTCAAACAAACAAACAAGAATTAAAAAAAAAAAAAAATAGAGAAAGAAAAAGGCATTTTGCCTGAGAGGAAAATAACAAACCAAGAGCAGGCAACAGTCAGACAGTTTTAGTTTTTCCTTGAGTAAAATGCTGTAGGTACAGATTAACTTTGTTTGTTCAATACTTACTCTATTTTCCTTTAACCTGCTCTGAAACGGGGACTGGAAGCACTTTGCTAAATGGATTGAAATTATCCTGGCTTCAGAGCGTGCCTTGTGAGTGCCCTGGTACTGTCTGTGGTCCTGCTGTTTGGAGACTGCCTGGAGTGATGCCCTTTCAGGGGTTTCCATAGATCCCCTTCCCCTGCTATGGCAACAGCACACTCGGCTCTGCTCCTCCACTGCTCCAGAGCTCTCTTCGCACCAGCAAGGGGCTGCTCCTTGGGGAATCAGGCCTTCCAGGGGCTCTGACAGCTCAGACCTGCCCGGGAGCAGAGTCCCCTCAGAGTTTTTGGGACCCCAAAACAACCACTACCTGCTGCCAGGGGTACGAGGCACCCGAGCTTTGGCATCTCATTCCTGAGGCCAGGCTTGCCCTGGGAGCAGGGAGCAGGTCACTGGAACTTTGGGACTTTGACCATCTGTGCCACTTTCCTTTACACATCGTTGTCTTCAGATTGGGGTTTCCTTGTCCTAAGAAAGGCACTGTTGGCACCCTGGAAGCTGAGAGATGCTGCAGCCTCTCCGTGGAACAAAGTCTACTGTTTTCAGAGAGGCAGAATCATGGAAATTAGATGCACCTCTCAGTTTATCGTCTCACCTCATTGATTTTAGGGTCTGGTAAAAAGTATTCTGAACTCCATGCATAGACATTTTGTCCACAGTCTCATGTTTCCTACAAACTTTCAGATGTCTTTGCTGTGTTTAAAACTTTTATTTGTGTACTAATTGCACATCTCCTGTGGGCTATTTTCTCCTCCATCCCCCTAGCCTGGCAGAAAATCTTGTGACAACGTTTTGATGTCCACCTTTTGCCAGGCATTCTTGATATTTTATTAAACTTTTGAAACTGATAGATATCTAAGGGAACAATCTACACACATGTACAGTACTCAGCTCCCCAGATAAATGAAGAAAGATCCCACCTATTCCAGGGGGCCAAGGACAGGTGGTGGGAGAGTTCATTGCTGTTGTATCAGTGCCTTGTCCACCTAATAACTTCTGTACAGTGTAGGGCCCAGAGGTGGAATGACTTTTGCATTCACTGAATTCTCAGTGTGTGTATCTGTAGATTTAGTGTTTCTCTTTACCATAATGTGGAGGGAAGTTGCCTGAGGCAAATACAGTACTTAGAGGTGCAGTGTTCCAGGAAACCCCCGGCTGGGAAGTCTGGCCTAGACCCGTGGCTGTGTCCTCCCTACCAAACATCCCTCATTTCTTCTCCCCTCCCTGCCTTGAGTTTGATGTGAGCTGCCCCTGTTTGTGGTATCAGAATCACTGAAGAAGATAAATATGGGAAAGAGGAGCTGAGAGAGATGCAAAGGTAGCATTTGGCCAATCCTCAGAGAGCCTACACCTTCCCTCCAACCTTCACACGATATTGATGGTTTCATAATGGACATGCAGGGATATGGGATCAAAGAGAATATCTGAGTGTTATTGGTTCTAACTACCCAAGCTTAGCCATGCTTTTATCTTTAAAAGCCTTGGAGAAATAGCTTCTGGTTTGTTTTCCATTTCATCTGATACAGCTTGCCTTAGTAACCAATTAGCATTTCGTGATTATATGTAATAATTCCACATGCTCAGGCTGTGCACTTGGTGTTTCTGAATGCTGCACTTCAGGCTGAGGTGACACATGGGGGACTGTGACCCTGGGCCTGGCAGCTTCAAAACACGTGTTAGGTCATCACTGTTAGGAAAATCTTTTGGTGTTCAGTCCAATATAGATTCCTTTTTGTTGTTTTGAATTGGTGGGAGTGTTTTTGTTTTTGTTTTTGGGGTGGTTTTTTTTTTTGTTTGTTTGTTTGGGGTTTTTGGTTTTGTTTTTTATTTTGTTTTGGTTTGGTTTTTGGGGTTTTTTTGGTTTGGGTTTGTTTTTGGTTTTTTTTTTTGGTATTATTATATTGAAAACTAATAGGATCTTTATTCTGTAGAGTAGATCTAATAAAGGGGACACAGTGGGGTACAGTTCTTTTCAGAATAGAAGTTAAGATGCTTTTATAGTCATGGATGGAAAAAAGGAGAAGAGGAAAGCAGTTATAGCTTTTTTACTAATCTATATCTTGTTAGAGTCCATTTTGTCTGCCTATAGCAATACAATTTGAGGACATGCTTTATTTTGCTGTCATTTCTCAGTATTAGAGATACTGATCATTAAACTCCCAGAAACTATTACTGTTTGTGAACCACTTACAAAGCAGTTGTTGAAACGTGCAAGCCATAAATCAGGAAAAAACCTTCACCAAAATCAGAAGTTACTTCTGCTCCTTTACTTAATTCCTTTTCCCTGTTTCCTTCAAAGAAAAAGTTGGTTGTGACAGACACCATCTACACGCCAGGGGGAAGGAGCACGTCCCCAAATCCCTGGCTGCAAAATTGACACGGCAAAAGCCTCTCCCTCCCCAGCCGTTCGGTGGAGCTGCTCTGTAGCTGCCAGGCAGCCCGCAGGACGCCGTGTGCCCCCGGAGCAGGCAGCCTGCTGGCTTTGCGGCGCCTGCTTCCCCTGCAGCATCCCTGGCTCCGTGTCCCGCCGGGATCCGCTCCCGCAGCCCCGCCGCCAGCGGCGCTCCGAGCCCGCACAGGGCTGCGATCGCGGCTGCTCCGGGACAGCCGCGGGAGCCAGAGCCCGGACATGCCGGCTGGGGGATGGATACCTGCTGGCCCGACTGGCAGGAATCAAAGGAAAGCGGTGGTTTTGAGTGGGGAGTAGAAGAGCGATGCTGAAGTGGCTGTGAAGAGGCTCGTGTGAAGTGGTAAAGAAGGGGAGATGCTGGTTGTGAGCAGTGGCACCTTTGCTGGCTCCACAAAGCAACTATTTCCATCATTTGCTCCCTGTCCTTCGGGATGCAGAACAGCTCTGTGTATGGTGTCTTTTCTTTTTTTTTCTATTTTTTTTTCCCTTTCTTTCCCCACAATTTTTTTAATCTCCGTTTAAACCCATTTCAGTTCAGCCCGTGACACTCTCCCTGCCTGAAGGGGCAGCTCTGAAGGACTGAAAACCTGGTACTTGAGTTTCCAGCTGAGGAGACAGTTCCCTGCAGATGTGAGTAGGGGTGCAAACTTCCACAGCAGCAAGGTAAACAGCTGAAGGGTTTGGGGAGCTGTCTTGGAGCATGAACCTGACCCCAGAGCTGACACAACAGAAGAGAACTCCCAAGGGACCCTTGCAGGACCAGATGTCAGGCCATGGAAATCAGTTTTATACTGATTTTCAAGTATCTGCAGTGTGTCTCGTTAATTGATAGAATTTTGTGCTTTTCAGGCTTTACAGTGTCTTTATTTGCCCATGTCAATACGGAATAGATACAAAAAAACACAGACCTCTTCTACAGGTAGAAAGGTTACTTCAGTTGAACCCCTGGCTTGAAATGAATAATTGAACTATCCATAGATATATCCTTGTTTAAACACTCTTACCACTACCTTCTGCCAGCATCCAGCTATTAAAAATAGCAACAAAATACAGTAGCTTGAGCCAGCTTTGTGTTTACTTGTGTGTGGTTTACAGGAGATATTTATTGAATGGTTTCTGATGGTCCACAACCACTGTAAATAAATATCAAGGGCTGTGTCATTCATGAGCAATCATTAAAAATCATTGCTGGACTTGGCCCGGGTGGTGAATGAAAGCTCTTTCCTGTTTGATCTCCTGGACGCTGTGGTGTGACACAGGGCACTGGCCCTCTCAGGAGCTGTCACTGCAGGACAGATCTGTGACAGATCTGTGCAGTGTCACCTGCACAGCTGGGATGGTGCTCAGGGGACTCCCCAAATCAAAATGGGATTTTTGCCAACCCACTGGCACCCAAGCCAAAGCCTGCTGCAAAATTTGCTGCTCTGCAGAACATGGACAATTTACTAGCAGTGCTGTGCTTTAGCAGAAATGGCTTTAGGAAAAGTACATTCAGTCATTATTTACAGAAAACCTGGGAAAGAGCTGGACTGCCTGTTCAGAACACATGGATCTCACAGTTCCAGGTGTCTGAGTGCTGCTGAGTCTTATCTGGTGCTCTTTAGAGGGTAATAATAGTGATATTCCCAGGATAAATCCTGGAAAGACACTGCACAGACAGCATAAGAGCTTCTCACAGGATAAGAGGAATTGTGCAGATAAAGCAGTATGTCATTCCTCTCAAGCACCTCCCCTAGTGCTCCCCAGGAGCAAGGAGCTGAGGTGAGATCCATATTTTACTTTGCTTCCAGCTCACTGTGCTCCTTGACCAAATCATTTAACTCCCTCATATTTCATCCCAGCAATCCAAAGAAATGCAAACTTACCAGAAATGGGCACAAGCTGCTGTGCACACTTAATTGAGGTGCTGGTGAGGAGTACAAGATATAATTCCACACCTTAGACACATCCAACCTGAAACTAACTGCAAACTTTTTTTTTTTTTTTTTTTTTTAAGTTGTGCCTGGGAAACTTTATTCCAGAAACCACTTTAGGTAATGGTCAAATACCTAATTTCCTCATACTTCTTCCAGAAGACTGCATCATGGAAGTTGCTAGTTTGTGAAATAAAATATTACACAAATGAGTCGCAAATGCCAACTGATAGTAGAAAATAATTGTAGAGATGTTATTATTATTTCTATATTTGCTAACAAAACTAAGCAAATTGACAAGATGAGAGTTTCAAAGTCTGTATAGAAACAGAATTTTTCCTCCAAAAAATTTGATTTCCTATGAGAAAGGTTCTGCATCTGCAGTTTATTCTGCATTTCTGCTGAGCTCTGAACTGCACAGTTCTGTCACCAAGCTGGGAGTGGAGCCCCTGTGCCTCCTACAAAAAGACTGGGAGACCATTCTTAGTGTATTTTACAAGAGCTGAAACATACAATAAGCAATTTCTTCCTCTTAGTCAAAGGCCAGTTTCTCTATTAATACTTTTCCATGCCACTGAAAGAAGTGGAAGAATTTTGAGGGTTTCTGAGGTGTTCAGCAGGAACCAACACAGGACTGCAGAAGGTGCCTTGCTTCTTGCAATATTGATCATGCAGCCTTTCAGAGGGAACATTTCCAATTTTTTTTTTTCAAATAATTAAAGTATAATATTTTACAGCCTGATAAAATTTACAGGGACCCTTGGCAAGTAATTATAGTGCTTCTTTAAAAGAGACCCCATAAAAGATGCATGATTAGAAAGTTAAGGATCTGGATAGAATTACAACGATGTGACAAATAATTTACAAGCAATAAACCATCCCAAGGAGAGGGGGAGTGTGATTAAAAGAAAAAGGGGGAAAAAGACATTAAACTAACCAGTGATGAAATACCACAATTAAAATTATAAATTTGCCCCCTGTGTTTAGTGTTAAGTTTTTGTAGCTACAAGTTTCTGTGCTTAGGCTAGAGAAAAGATTCTCTCTGGCTAGAAAAGCTCCAGCTTGCTGTTGATATGAGGCATTTCTTTTCATCAGAGGTTGCTCTGAATTTGGCGCAGTAGCTTTCATTTTATTACATACATAAGATAAATATTCTGTATAGACGTTCTGCAGTACTAAGATTGTGGAACAGTAGCTTGGAAGATTTTTATCTGCCTCCAGATGTTGGCCAAACTAATTTTTTATAGAGCACGTTTATTAGGTTTCAGCTGGGGGGAAAAAAAGTGATGGATTCCAGCTTAAAGCACTCTGAGATTTTGAGAAAATGCGAGTTTGGATCTGGACTGGAATTTTGATAGCAGGACCCACATTGCAGGAGATGAAGGGCAGCTGTGACAGAATGAATAAGGGGAAAAATTCTTTCTCATTTTTTCCTCATATTAATTGCCCCCCCCCATACAAATCCCAAGGTCGAGTAACAATCAGTACCAGCACCAGACCTACAAGTGGCTGCTGCCACTGTGACTGGTGACCATCAGCTGTCCTGAGCTGGGATGGGGACCCCAGCTCCCACCCACTCGAGGAGATGGAGAGCAGGGGTACAAAATGGGCTTCACGCAGAAATTATGCAGAACATGACACATGACAAGCCCTGTGTGAAAGGCTTTTCACAGCACAGGTGAGGTGCAAATTGCACCTCACACCAGGGTCAGGTGAGCAGCAGAGGATCCACCTGGACCTTCCTCACATGGACAACAAAATCAGTCATAATCCAATCTGTAAAGAAAACTTCCTTAATTTTTGTTGCATCCCTCACTGCTTTAAGAAAGGTGTATCTCATTTGAGTCAGTCTATATTTTATATTATATATATGATATATATACATTTTTTTTAATTTCTATTTATATATATTTCTATTTTGCCTTGACAGCTTCTAAGAAGCTCGAGCAACTTAGTGAGAAAGGGATATTTCTGACCTGTTAGCATACAAGATAACCTGGCCTTTTTCAAGACACTGAATTTTTTAATTGAAGCCTAATTACTGATAACTCCACATCAGATCATCTGAAATGCTCCATGTCCTGGCACTGAGGATTTTACTCTGGCCCTTTTATATCTAAAGTTTCACAGAGCAAAGACCTAAGTCGAGACAGGCTGAACACTGATGGTATAGGAGCATGAATTTGACACTAGGTTGATTTTAGTGGTCTGCTGATTTATCCTGCAGTAATTGCAGAATCAAGCACATTAATCAGATTGATTTGTGCACATCTGTTTTTCAAAAAAACAGATGTTGGATCAGAGGAAAAAGAAGTGCAATTCGCCTTAAACCAACTGACGTAAATCAGGACTCAAATAATTGAAGGTACCTGCAATAGATGCCCTTGGCAATGAGAGAATAATGATTCTTGAAATCTCATGGTCCTTAAGAAGCCCTTTTTGGGGCTCACTTTATTTCATTAAATCACTCACATGAGCCTCCCCCGCTTCTGTATTTTATTGATAGAAGAAAAGTCTTTCAATGGTTTTGTGAGACTCTTGGTGGGACATAACCATCTCTTCTCGCATTCTACAATGGCAAAAGGGAAAAGACTACTATCAAATATTTCTCTTCTGAGCATATCTGAAAATTCCTCTCTAAACTCCTTTATTGGGGCAGACTCTAATTTATTCTCAGGCAACAGTCAATTAACAGGAACTGGAATAAAGTGCATTTTTGCAAATAAGATGTAAAATACTTCTCTAAAACTAGCAAAATGCTCTGGGCTTATCACCTCCTGAAGATGAACTGAAGAAAGGATTTCAAGGCCTCAGTTGTCACTTGCAATATCAATCAGACCTTACCTTCCCCATGGCCTGAGCGCAGAACAGCCAGCGAATAAAATCAGAAAGAGAGAAACTGCAGGAGAAACTACAGAGATTTCCCAAAGAAACACCTCTCCTGCTTCTCTCATTCTAGCCCTAGGATCCAAATGTTGTAACCCTGCTGCCTTGTTCTTGCGGTTTGTTGAGTGGAAAATGCACATGTGTTCAAACAGCTGTATTGTCGGCGGCTCCATCCGAAACCCAGCGCAACATCTGTCGGACAAGGTAGAGGTGTCAAGTGAAGTGTGTAAACCTGGAGCTGCCGGCACGGTGCTGCACTGCTGGAGCCTTCTGTCGGGGCTGAGATTGCCCTCACGCAGCGTGGCAGGCGTCTCGACGTTTCGCAGACGTTGGCGGGGACACCTTCTGTGGGATTGCTCTGCTCTCCTGCCCGCGCCTCGCACACTCACATCCCGCCACTTGAGAAGCGGCTCGGCGGCAGCAGATTGCTGGATCTCGCCTTCTGGGGGGCTGTTTGTTCACACCGTGTCTTCTGAGCAGCTTGAAAGTGGAATTTTGTTACTCTTCAGCCCTTTCCTTCTCCTCGAAGGATTCCTGTGAGGGTGAGCTCAGGGGTAGCACGCGCCCAAGGAGCTCTTGCTGCACTCACTGTGCCACATTCATAACTCCTGCACCAAAGGCACTGGTGGTACTGGTGGTGTTGGTGGCTGGGGCAAGGGAGTTCCATCCCAAATTTTTTTAATGAGGCACAACTGTCATGCTCTGAAGATAAAATGCCTCTCGTCTATCCAACAGGCAAATTGAAAGCGAGATTTTTTTTTCAGTTGAAATAAACACAAACACATCTTTTCTTTTTCTTCTTTAATCTCATTGTAAGAGCTGAAATGGTACAATGGCAGTGCTAAAAATGCACCAGCTATGGAAGAAAACAAAGAGTAGCCTAACATAAGGGCAGTATTTCATCCTTGTGATGATCCCAGCATCAAAGATAGGCTGTGAGCTTCCCCATAGTCTGGGAACATTCTGATCCAGGGTTTGGCTCCAATCTTTGAGTAACTTACAGCCATGTGCTAAGCTTGGATCCAGACTGGAGTCTTCCCAAAATCTGAGGAAGTTCAGGCCCAGGATTTTGGCTTCAGCCCACGGCTAATTCAAACCAAACTGTCATCTAGATTCTAAGTGGGAATGAGTCAGAAGGCCTCGGCAGCTGACGAGGTGTCCACACTGTGTAATCACCACGAACAGCTTGGCAGCCAGCGAGGGCCCTGACTCAGGAGTGGAGATCATGGTGGCACCTGTGGCTTGCAGAGCTTTCCTGGCCTTCAGGATCCCTCGTGTGCCCAGCACCCACACCATGGGCAGTGCATCTTGGAGGGGATGATGGTTTAGCCCTGTGCAACACCCGGACTTCATCCAGGTTTTGATCAACAAGATTTAATGTGTTTAAATGAGGACTCTTCAGGAAATATGACCACCTCCATTATTACATTTCAGGAACAGTTTCCTCCTGCACAAGAAGAAGTTACTGTGTGCTCCCACCTTTACTGGCTCTACTTGTTTGCTGCTGGGAGTCTCCTGCCTGAACCTGTTGTCACTCAGGAAATATCTTTATTCCAGAACACTGGGGAGACCTAATTAACGTAACAAGGTTGCCTGTATGGCAGTGGGGAGGTTCACTGTGCTGTTTGCAGTGTCAGATATGAGCCTGCCCTGTTGCACCCACTCACTGCATTCCTGCTGCCTGGGGACTCCTGTACCCCTGCAATGGGACTGGGTCTCTTCGTGTGAGAGAGGTTTTACATCAAATTAGGAACAAATGCACGAAGGATTGCTCCCACACATCCTCATTTGGATTTCAAAAGCAATCTTTTCTGAACACCACCCTGCACACGCAGTTCCCTGTCCCAATCTCCACACATTTGGAAGAAGCCATACCCAACTTTGCCTTTCTCATGCAGCGCCCAGTAAACAGTTTCTTCCTGCTTTCATTATTAACAATATTTATTATCGCCACTGTAGTAATACAATCATAGCCTTGCTGTGTTAAGTGCTTTGCAAACATACAGAAAGACAGTTTTACAAGCTATTCACCCCTCTGCCCAGAGCCTGGAGTGGTGACAAACTTCAGTTGGGCTGCTTTTTCCCACTAGCAAGGAATGCTCAGGGAGGGAGAGGATAACTTCTCCTCTAACTCCCCCTTCCCCCAGTATTGCCATTCAAAGAAAGCAGGAGGGGAAAAGCGGTGTTGTAAGAAGAAAGCATATACTTAATAGAGAAGTTTAAAGAGAAAAACACTTCTCCATTTTATGCCCTCCCAGGATTTCAGCTTTTCTGGAGAAAGAAAAAATCTATTTCACCCAAAATCCTGTTGCTCCCTTCCTGCACCCCTAACATAGGGCTCAGATGCCCATCATGCAGTTTTAGGGGAGCCAGAGTGTTCTGGGCTGGCAAACAGGCACCATAAGGTCGGTGCTGGGCTCTGCCTGTGCACAGCACCTTATCCTGGAGTCCAGGGGTCTTTAGTGTATCCAGCAAAAAGCAGCAAAGCTCCCTCACAAAACTCCAACTATGGCACATGCACTGCTGTCCAAGAGTGCTGCCCTCCTGGGGCAGAAACCCCACCCTGGAGGGCACTGATGTGGGCAAATGCCAGGAAATGCCCAGCATGAGTTCTGTGCCTAGAGGGGCACATAGCAGAGTTTATCCAGTGCTTTTCCTCTGAGAGGAAAGAGTTAAGCAAAAATAACCAGGAGTGGTGTTTCTTATGGAATCACGTGTGGAGAGAATAATGCAAGCAAACTGCTTTCGCAACGATGCTGAGGTCACTCGACCACAAACCTCCAGCTCTATTATGTGTGAGGGAGATAATGGGGCAGAACTGTGGGCAAAAGTTCTCCTTCGTGGGAATCCTGTCAAACCTCCACAGGCCTTGGAGACACCTGGAAGAAGATAAGCATGATAATTATTTTCTAAAATAAGAGGCACTTTTGTTCTTTCCCTCCACCCACCCCCACCCCACAGCAAGTCAGCAGCCTGTTGTGGTTTTGTTCCACGTGATTCCTTGAAGGGAGACAAAGAAATGCAACATCCTATCAGAGTGAATCACATAGCTTGGAAATGACCCGATTCACACGTTTTTTCCATTCCCTGTCGCTGATGTGAGTCCTAAAACAAAGGGAGAAATAATAGGTCCTGGTGTTTTAGTCTGTGAATTGGAGTCTGTGCTCCATTTTCCAGCTCAAGTCAAGACACAGGAAAACACTTTGTTTTGCTGAAGAGTCTTCTTTACAGATATGGCTGAATTCCTTCACGGGGCAAATGCTCAAAGACCTTTTGGGGGGTCAGAAAAGCAAAAACGTGACATTTGTGTCAGCGTGACTCCAAGATATGGAGGGCTCAGGATCTGGGCCTGGGTTCCCAATGGAACACCTGATGACAGGGTGCAGCCAGAGAGATTCAGCCAGGTTGTGCTCCTCTGGATGATGACACCAACCTGCCTCAGCCTCAGCATTTCTGACCCAGATGGACCCTTTTCCCCTGAAGGATTCTCACCACGAGATTTTCTTCTTCTCAGCCCTTATTGCTGCTTTCAAATATTAGCCACAAGGATCTCACTGGGCATTTCTTTGGATCAGAGACTGTAGTTTTTTTCCTTTTTATGAAGCATCAGGTGTCATCTCACTAAGAAAGTGCTCCACAGAGTAAATCACAGACACAAATGAGAAAATGGCATATTTCTGTATCTAATTGCATAGAAAAATCTAATTGATTTCTTATTGAACAGAGAAATCTTCATGACTGGGGCACTGAAAGCCAAATGATGCAGCTTCTTTTGCCTGACAAATCTATGACAAAACACTGGTCACCAAAGTCAGCTGAAAATTTCCTGCTGACTGGAAGGACTCAGGCTCCCTGTAACTGGAATAAAGTTGCATAAGAACCTCATTAGAGGAGTTAGCCTGGCATAGGAGGGGACACAGGGTCTGGAGAACATGCAGAGTGCATGCTGAGGGCTGCCTTGGCTTATCTTGGTTTCAGTGGCTCTCTCAGCCATTCAGGTTGACACATATGTATTTTATATATATAAAAAATTACAACTTTCCAGACCAGTGTGAGCCCCATGGCTGGCATCTGCCCAGGTCCAAGGTGCCAGCTGCTGGCAAGTTGCTCTTTTCGTGGTTTATTGGAGTCATTCACATGGGGGTGGGCCAGGAGCAGAGGAGGAGGGAACAGGGAAAGGGAGAGCAGCATTTCCCCCTACCCTAGTTTTCTTCAGTTTGTTTGATATTTTTCATTATTATGTAATTTTGTTTGGGGCTTCCAAAGTTGTTGGCACCAAGTTTGGTAGCAGTCCTGTCTTGCTTCTGTGGAAAAGCCAGAGGGTTGGTTCTGCTTGGGTATTTTTTATAAATACTGAGTTTTAATAGACTTTCTTCTAGAACATGTACCACATGTTTGGAGAAGTAACTGTCCCAGATGTGCTTGAGCTTAAAATCTGGGCCTAAATTATTTGGAAACTCAGTGAGTTGGAGATGTGGCTTTGCAGTCTTTCTCCAAAAACTTCCCCCCCCCCCCCCCCAAATATTATATTTCCTCCCCAAGTATATGCTGTCTTACAGATTCACTTCTGTGTCTGATTAACCTTTTCATTATAGAGATCACCTGGGTCAGGATGCATGGTAAAATCACTGCAGGCAAGCTATGCCAGCTGAACAGCCAGGAGCTGGATGGAGAGACACGGAGGTTAAAGGGTTTTTAAGGGCAAATGGGCACAACCAAAATGACAGTAGTATCTTGGGTATTATGACCTACAGCCCAGTGGTCCAGGCGTGCTGCTTCCTACCCAAATAGTCCTTTTGCATCACTGGCAGCCAAAAAGTCCCAGTAGATCCCAAATCTCCCAGGGCACCACTGTAAATAACTGGTGGTTTGTACTGAAGTATTGAAGCTCCATGGGTAAAACCAAGGCCAGGCTTTTCAGTATTATCCTAAACTGGACACCCACTGGCTGAAATCTCCTGTGCCACAGAGTGTAAGCTCTCAATTCCATAACGTTTGGATATCCCTTGATTTAGAACCAAGAGTTCTTGTGTCAATGGATTCTTGAATCTTTACTGAATGTGTGATTCACATGTACATGTCTAAAAAAGGGAAAAATAAGTAAAGATTCATTCATTTAAGAGAGTTAAACCTAAAAATAAGGTAATGAGTGATGGGGGCATAATATCCCTTGCAGATGACTAAGAGTTTATAGTTCATGTGTGGTGGTTTACACAGCCACAGAAAATAATACCTGTGGCCTCCCACACAGAGCAACAAAAGTCATGCTGGTCTGCACCATAATCAGCTGTGCTGGGTTCCCACAGTGCCTGCTGGAAGCCCCACTCCAGTGCAAGGGGAAGGAGACGCAGTGCTGCTGTCTTCCCTGAGGCTGGAACACAAGTTTTGCACAAAATAACTTTTCCTGCAGGGTCGTACCCCTGGTGGGGGCACAGGAGGCATTCTCTGGCTGGGGTGGGATGGAATCAGCACTGGCAGGCAGCTGTGTTGGGGGGCAGGGGTTAAGTTTAGGTGTAGCTGGTCCCAGTGCTGAGCCCAGTGTTGAAGAGGGAAAGCTCTGCTCACCCAGGGCAGCACACAGTGAAATTCCTGCCATCCTTCAGCCTGGAGGCACAGAGGACTGAGAGAGAAAATGCTGCATCCAGCTCTGTAGCTGTGGAACTCCCCTGCTTGAGAAGCCTGAGGTCTGGTTCAGTCCCTGCTGAGGTCTCAGGGAAGAAGAGGAGCCACAGGCAGCTGGGTCCAACTGGTGAGAAGGAACAATAGAACTCCTTCCACTTCCCCCTGAGCTGGTGTTAAACGTGGACAAATCACCCAGAGAACCTTTCAGAGACATTGGACACCACCAAGAGGGCTTGGGTTGTCAGTCCTTCCTGCTCTGACAGACTGCAGTGTGTGTGTGGCTCTGGGGACTTATATTTTCATTCCAGGTATTTGTGTTTACTTTTTTTTTTTTTTTCTTTTTGCGAGCACTTTGAATCACTCAGGGAGCTATTTGTGGGGCTGAAATAACATCAGATCAGACCTTCTCACGGTTCTTCAGTTCCCTGGGAGCCAAAACATGGGGAACAGAACAGATCTCACAGTATTTTTTGCCACACAGATTGTACCCAGGGGAGGGAAGGGTGGAAATCCATTAAAAAACGTAATCATAAACAATGAGGTATTTAGGTTTAGGGGGAGCTTCTGTAGAGTCTTAATACACAGGTTAAGGATCAAAGGCTGATG
Organism: Picathartes gymnocephalus; assembly: GCA_013390045.1. Taxonomy (NCBI): domain Eukaryota; kingdom Metazoa; phylum Chordata; class Aves; order Passeriformes; family Picathartidae; genus Picathartes; species Picathartes gymnocephalus. The sequence continues at coordinate 104,582 of WEKY01031631.1, read as the reverse complement.
GCAATTCCTTTCCTGGGTCCATACATCTTACCTGCTCTTCCCAAAGCTTTGTACAGCATCCCGTGCTTCATTACTGTTGTTTACACCCCAAAAACACTCTGGAATGTTCTGGCTGTGGAATGGACTTCCACATTTGTAGGGAATATGTGATGGATCTGTACCTTATGGAACTGCTTGACAGTTACTTCAGTGTGGATTTCTAGGAAGATCCACTGTCTGCTCATCTTAGCTTAAGAGGGAGGTTGCAAGAGGATTTTAACCCCTTTTAAAAGCAAAGAGTTCCAACTTGTTCTTTTCCAGTCCTTTTCAGTGCTCTGGTACAGAATAAAGCAGTAGACAAGACACAGAGGTGTTTTGGATTTCAAGTGCCGCCTCAGCTGCAGGATGAGGGAGGGGTTTTAAGTAACAGGCAGCGAGATGGTTCCAGTGTGAAAGCAGGTTTTACAGCCCTTGTGCACAGATTCATCACACTAGAGAGGAAGGCAAGAAAATAAAGACCTGAAAAAATCCACATTGAGCAGTAATTCCCTAAAACCCCTCCTGCTCTGGAACAGTCACCCCAGGGCTAGCAGCACCAAGCACAGCTCTGTACAGCTGAACAGGATTACCCTGTGGAAATTTGGCATCATTTTGTGGCACTGGAACAGCACAGAGGAGTTTCATATAGACTGGTGCCATGGAGAAGCTAAACTTTCCAATGTAAAACAACTCTAACATTTTTAATATTATATTTTTGCAAAGTAGATAGGAAAAGTAAAGACAGTAGACTAAACAATAGCAGGAGTGCTAGAATTACATGAGGGAAGATGCAAATAAGGAAAAATTGAAAAATATAAAGGAGAGTTATTTTGATATTGAAAAAATGCAAGCATGAAGATATTGGAATTAAAAATGTTTGTGATTTAGGTGCTTTCATATAAAGCGACTAGAAAAAGTTTGAAAGCATGAAGGAGGAACCATTATTAAGAGGCTGGTGAGACAGGCTGAGAGGAAAACATGGCAGGGAAAGGAAGGTAGGGGTGTATCAGACTGAAAAGTTTTGAAGAATCAAAGGAAATTAAGGGCAGAAAACATTTCAGTTTCAAATTGTCCTTTTTCAGAGAGATGCCACTTAATTCTGTAACAATCAGCCAAGCCTCAGCATATCCAGTTTTTTACCAAAGGCACCAGAAAACATTTGCATGTTTTTGCAGTCCTCTTTTCACTGAATGTGTTAGTTCAGGACAGTCCCCATTTTTTAAGATCTTCCCTTGACCTTCCCCAGGCACAGTGGTTCTTCAGCTCTTATGGAGCTCCCATTTAGTTTTGCCCCTAGGTTTTATAAGCAGGGTGGCAATTAGGATTTCTTATCTTTAAGGCAGAATCTTTCAGGCAGGAGCTGAAGCCATAATTTGCTTCACACCAGCCCAATGAGGAACCATTTATGAGTGGATTTTGACACGTGGCACAGCCATGCTGAGGGCTCAGGAGCCTGGACAGCTGTTAGATTCTGCTGTGAAGCCATCAAACTCTCCCTTTTTCTCAGTTTTATGAAATTTCAAGCCACTAACATTTTACATCATCCATACATGAAACAAAAAGCAAAAGCACTGCTCTATTTTTAAGCAGCAGAGAGAAAAAAAATTTGAACTGACTTTTCTTAAAACATGGAAAATAACCTTGTAATATCTTGAGTTCTTAGGAAACTTGTGGAGGGCAATAACCCACTCTGTGCTCGTGCTCTGATCGCCACAGAGGGCACAAACACAGGCCGTGCTGGAGGAGCAACGTGATGGGAGTGAGTCTGAGTTAAACTGCTGGTGATGGGAATCTGACCTCCCTATTCCACATATTTGGGGGATATCTTGCAGTAGATCTAATCCAGCGCACTGCACTGACAGCTCATTAGCAGTTGAAGTCCTTTGAATGTACCACTTTTGGTTCAAATATTCCCCCTGAAAAATGTCATTTGTACATTTCAAGGCTGTTGTGCATTTCAAATCTAAGCATAGTAATTTAAGAGATTTGGGAGGTTTCCTTCTAAAGGGGATTGTGAAAATGCTAATGCAGAGGTGTCTATTTTATTAGTAGCTGGTTAAAAAAATAGCCCAAATATACACAGTTCAGAGAAGGAAGATGTCCTTCTCAAGAGGTGCACTGACATCTGACCTGGCTTCCCAAGCTACAGAAAAGTGACTTCTTAAATACCAGAAGTGTGATTGTGAGAACACAGCCCCATTTAACAGCATCAAGTTTTGACTGCAAGCATGAATAATCACCAGAGTCATGCCACAAATACCTTGATTATACTCCCTACATGCAGGAATTATTGTTTCAGGCCTCATCCACATTGTGAATATACTCATGATGAATAACTGTTAACTTAAAGGTTTACCTAGCAAAAATACAAAACAGCTCAGTCTCTTCCTTGTTTACTGAAACAAGTATTTCCATGAGCAAGACGAGTAATGAATTTAGGTTTCAATGTGATATGTGCCTTTCTGGCTTACTTGAAATCTAGGAGAGCTGCATCAATGTTTCTTCCCTCAAAAAGCATGTCTGTGAGAAGGAAAGAGTTCTGAAAATCTTTAAACATAGGAGGAAATCTTTCAGATACCTTTAAGGAAGAGAAAACTTCACTGAGGAGCGGAGTCTGTTGTCTAGGACTAGAAAACTGAGCCAAGGCTGAGCCCCTTGTGCTGTGTAAGGGCACTGGCTGGGCTCTCCCCCTTTCCTCTATCCTCTCCCCCCATTTTCACAAAACCTAAAACCATTGGGACCTCTGCTGTTTTATTGAATTTGGTTGCAATTGGCCAACAAGTTCAGCTGTTATTGAAGGTGGCTGACAGCTGGACACTGGCACATAGCAAAGTTTGTATAAGCCTTGTATTGTTTGGGATGTGCCCAGCAAATAAGCCTGGACGTTTCAAGTGTGTGTGGGAAGTGCTGTGTTCCCTGTTTCTGGGGAAATGAACACTTTTAGACTGCTGCAGAGATTCCACTTCGAACAAAGTGACTGTCCTGTGGCACTGAAGCTACACAGATGCTCCTCCATCTGCGCATTGTCATGGCACCCAAAATGGAAATTCTTTGCCCCAGCCCCTGGTGTTTGCTCAGGCCGTGCAGCAGCGGGGCCTGAGCTGGGTCCTTTCAGATGTGTGGATCAAAGCAGGAGGTCACTGCGGTCAGCCAGCAGCCTTGGTTACCACCACACCCAGCCAAAGCATTCTTCCTTCTCCTCTGCTGACAGTCAAGGCTGACTCCCTGCATGTGACTCCCCCACCATCCCCTCCCCACCGCAGCTTTCTGGTCTTTCACAACTGAGACTGCAGATTGCGTGGGCAAATTTGCCACACTGCAGGGCAAGAGTCCCAGTAAACATTTCCCCTTTTCCCCCATCCTCTCTCAACCTCTCCCCCCAGCACACAAGTGCACCCACCCACCAGAGGTGCTGGAAGCTTTCCTCTGCCCTGCTTCTCCCAGGGAGCCACGCAGGAAACATGCAAAGAGATGGTTTGCAAAATCAAAAGGCTAAAGGTTGTCCCCTCAGATTTGTCATGGGCAAAGAAACATGAGTTAATTTTTCCAGGAGTTCTTGAAAGCTAAAATGAGAATATATTTAATTTAAAGAGAAAGAAAATTGGTGGGAAGCAAATAGCTCCTTGGAAAATCCTCAAAATGCAATGGATATCAACAGAATGTTTCTACCACTCTCGGGAAGTACTGCCAGCCCACATCTTTCTGCTAACTCCTAATGGGTCCATTAACTACTCCTAAATAATGATGGAAACCATATGGGTGCACAGGTGGTCTCTCAATAAATACCAAATGAATTCAGTATGATCACCATTAACACAATTAATACCCAGCCAATCTACAATGATGGAACTATTAAAATTAAGTGCTACTATATTTCCTCAGTCCCATGGCAATTTTACAATGGAAACAAACAAAAGACTAGAATTAACTTTTTTTTTTTATTACAGTTATTTGGTTTTATTTACTTACAGGAGGATTTTGGGCCTCTGTGCAACCTGCTGTGCCTGTGCTCTGTGTACTTTGAGGTAAGTTTTGACTCTGAGAAGAAATAATTTTGGGAGAAATAATTTTAATAATATGTTTGTTTATTTGGGGGGGAAATTACATGTATTTGGGTGTTGAAGCGCAGTGCTTCCTACTTTCTGCAGAAGGCTGTAAACACAAGTAATGAATATAAGATTGCTACAGCTGCTCTTTTTATCATCTACACTGTGAGTTCATCACTGTTCCCTGATGGGACTATTAGTGTGGTCGGGATTTTAATTTTAATATTTTTATATTAGTACTGTTCCAGCATATGTGGTGGTCCACCCAATTGTCAAAGGAAGGGGAACATGTTCACACGTGGCCTTCTGTAATGAAATGCCTGATGTAGGCCCGCTATCGTTATGTTTTGGCTCTCCAAAAAAGGAAGAATTCTGGTTTTATTTTTTAGGACCAGATTAGTAACCTGGTTTAGGTCAGGTTCAGCCTCCATTTTCATGTTTCTCTCGAAATCACTAGCTGAGCAAGGCTGTATCAGTTCCAAAGCCTGTGTGGTCGAGCACAGGTCAGGTTGGACACCCTGGGTTTATCCATTTTGACAACCAATGAAAAAAGAGTGCTTTACATTTTGAAAATTTGTGTCTGTTTGTCTCCAGAGCCTCTTTTATATGAATCACCAAAGCCAGGTTTGTGGGAGAAGATTCAGAGAGAAACATTTTGGATCTTCTTAACCATAGTGGAGCTGGTTCTGTTCTGCAGGGCAGCAGGGTCAGGGAAATGTTGATGACAGCAAAATCTGAGTATGGCAGAAGTGTGACTTGAAATCGGTGCATTTCACCACTGGGGCTTGTGAGAGAAAACCAGTGTCTCATCAGTTTCATGGGGCAGCTCGATGGGAGTTTCAGGCTTGCTGCAGCTCATGCCAGGTTAAAGGAGAGATTTCTCAATGCATCGATGCAAGTCCTAGTCTGAAAAACACAAAAGACTCTTTTTTTTTGTGCAGCAGTGAATGAGATTGATCCTTTGTTCTGTGGCTGGAGAGATCCCAGGAAATCTTGAGTTTCAAGATGGACTTTTGGATCTACTCTGCTCAGCTAGACTAGGATTTCAACCTTACACAACCTGGTGTATTCAATTTTTGCAACTTCACTGTGCTCAGATTGAATCTATCTGGCAAAATCAAAGGGATCCATGCAACCCAAACTGCCTGTGATGACACTTGTGCTTGCTATTCTTTGTGTCCTTAAACAACAAACCCTTATTTCTACTCACTGTGTCAGATTTACACCCAAGGAAACTTTTCCTCAGAACAGTCTGTGTGAGGTTTGGGAGAGCTGTGCACTGGAAACTTCTCTAAAGTTCTATGAAATATGTTACATGTGGAGCACAAAGCTCATTTCACAATTCCTTGCTAACTTTTCTAATAAACACTCATCTCTTGCTTTTGAGTGTTTCTGATTAACTCCAAGTATCCATGCTCTTGTTCTTGAAGAGAGAAGTCTGTGTTTCTAATTTGAATAACATAATTTCCGAGAGTATTAAGGTAAATAAGGACAATGCACTCTTGTTCCAGAACTCAGATGCCCGTGAAGTTATTCATCAATCTCTTTTTCATTTAAATTCACACTTTAATTTGTGTTTCAAATGCAGATGAGGCCTTAATTAAATAAAAATTCAGCAGATGGTTTCAACTTCTCTGTTCAATTTACATTTCTTGTACCTAAGTGCTGGACTTTATCTTTGGAGACAGTAGCTTTACTATTCGACCTCTTCCTTTAAACAAATGCATAGGAATTGGTAGGCTGGAGCTGTCTAAAGGAATAAATTAAATATTGATTACCAAATCTGAAAAGCCTCAAGTTTATGTTTTGAAAAATTCCCCAAACCCTTTCTGGGCCTTCATGGATTATCAAAACTCAAGCATGTACCAGAGATCTCATTCTTTTTCAGTTAAAAATAAAAAAAAAATTAAAGACTGGAAGAGTAGGCAGCCTTTACCCCTAGGCTTTATGATATCTTTGATTATTGACAGGTCCAAGTAGTTAATTTGACAGAAGTGTCGAATGGCACGGGGGAAAAAATCCCTAAATATTTTTGGTCTCTAGAAAAAGTTGCTGTGTTATTCAAGCCCAACACAGGAGCTGAGTGACTCTGAGTGTGTTTTGTTCTATCTGAAGCTGTTCGTTATTAAGAACTGTGAAAAAGTAAGGGAGAGTGATAAGGAAAATTACAGGATAAAACCCTTCTATTATCTCTGAATCAGGACTCTGCCTATTGAATAAGTAAATATGCCCCATCCTTCTCTGACTGGCTCTTAGGACAAAATAATTTTCTTCTGCAGCAGTTGCCTCCTTCAGAGGAAATTGTGAGGGAAAAGAAAACACTGCTCATTCATCTATGTGACTTTTGAGGTGGAGGTATAAAATACAAAAAACTGCTTTTCTTGCCCTAGCCCCTTTATTTTATGCACCTGCTGTTGCCCATGACCTTGGCACACGCTCCCTGGTAAAACTGGGCAGCATTTCTTCTCCTCACTTTAGTTTCCCATTCAGCACTGATTTACGAGCCCACGTACGTTCACTCTGTCATACAGGCTTTTCTCCTCTGCATTGCTAACCATATCACTGTATTACTCAGAGCTAACTCATAAATTGCTTCCTTTCAACTTCCTTCCTTTGCATGTTGAGCAAGGGGAGCAGCCCTGCGGCAGGGCCGGCGATGGGGATTCCAATTTTACACCCTGCAGCTGTAGATCTCTGTCCCTGCCCAGCCCACAGGCTCCATTTATTTATTTTGAAATAGCCCCAGCAAATGTGACAATATTTGTGTATTTCAGCAGCCTGAGGGAAAAGAAGTCCACCCAAACTCTTCCTTAAAAGAGATAGCCCCTTGTGAGTAATGAAACATTTAATAGAAAGTTGGTTGATGTGTTGCAGATGCCTTCAAGAACTGAGTGCTGGGTGGGCACAGTGGAACTACCAGGTACAGGGAGACAAAATTTGGGTCAGAGAAGCAATTTGATGGCTGCTAGAATTGAATGTGAGTGAGAAGGGTGCCTGCAGGATCCAGCTGGGGTTTGTGCTTAGGCACAGATGCAGCATTTCAGTTGTGTGGGTGAAGCAGGGCTCTGGTTTAAGTTTGCAGCTACTAAAATGTCCTTATTTGTTCTGACTGGGCAAGTAGCCCTTCTGAACAGGGGAAATGTTATCAGCTTGGCTGTCCTCGTGAGATTTCTAGTATCTGTGGGTAAATGCAAGAAAGCATTTCACAAAGCAAGTTCCTCTTTTGGGATCATGGGATTTGAATCGCCTTCTATGGCCCTTGGTGTTCACAACATCTGCTGGTTGTATGTTTGAAGTTCCAGTTTGGACCTGCTCTGGGCTCAGATAAAAGAGGAAGAGCATGATGTTGCACTTAAGGAGGGTGCCTGACACAAAGTCGTGAGCAGTCACTTGTAGCAGGGTGCCAGGCTTTGTCCCTGTCTTAGAGGAAGAACACACATTTGGGGAGCTCCAGGGCTGCAGGCTGCCTAGAGGTCCAGATTTCTACCAGAGTCAGAAGACTCTCAAAGATTTGTCTCCTTCTCAAGCCAGGATGCAGATAAAAGTGTCATATATGGGGGGAGGACAGGGGATTTATAAAGTCTTGGTAGTAAATTGCTTAAATGAAATAAACTGCACGGCAAAGTGAGTGCTTGCCTTAATTCCAGCACTCTTCATTTCTCAGGTAGCTCAGAGCAGGCACATTGAAAAAAAAATCAATGTTTTCTTCTTACAGTGGCTGTATTAAGAGTGCAGACCTGCAGGGCTGGGGGAAGCTCGCAGGCACTTGCTGTCAGCTGTGCTGCGTGTGCTTAAACGAGGATCAAGACCTGGTTGAAAAGAAGTGAGGAGTTCTGCTGCTCCTTGTCCTACTGGGAGAACATCACTGCTCTGCATGGCTAGAAATCTTCCTCTCTCCAGCATATTTCTGTTTGAATTGGTGTTATTTTGGGGCTGGAATCGTTTCTTTCTCACTCAAGGCTGTAAAACCCTTATTCATGGGCTGCTGCTTTATTCCCTGCCCCATCAGTGGCTGCAGTCGCAGCCCGTGTTACCTGCTGGGGTAGCACACACAGTTCTGGCATTTCTTCCTGTGTCTGATTTTTTTTATTTGACAACATTTTATGTCTTTACAACATAATCAATTGTTTTGACTTCTTGAGTACATGAAGGAAGAGGAGGAACCATGGGTACTTTATTATTCCTAATAAGAAAAGAGGTCAGTTACTGATACCTTTACCAATTTTCATGCAGCCCTTGCCAGCCAGAATTATAAGCAATTAAATTTGTATGAAAATGGAATGGGAAAAAAGCTGAGGGTAAACTGACTGATTTTGCTCAGTACAGGACTGCTTAATTTTGAAAACAGAGGCTTGAGAGCAATTGTGATGCCAAGAGAGACTTTCTGAGGTAAAAGTACTTTTTTTTTTCCCACTGAACTTTTTCCATGATCTCATGACAAAAATGTCTCCATTTGAAAAAAATGAGATCAAATAATTTATTTGATTCTGGAAGAAGCCATCAAGGCAGATATGGTTAAATTTAGAGTGAGTTCTGTTGCAGAAAGAGTTTTTGGGAGAGCCATTGATCTGTGGAAAAGAGGGAAGTGAAGATATCCACTGCTGGATAAAAATAAGTTACTTGAGCAAGCAATGGCACAGTCTGTTGTGGTTTTCTTTCACGTGATACCTTGAAGAGGAATTAGAGATGACTTGGAAAAGGCAAGGTAGGGCAGAGCCCCTCAGAATGATTCATATAATTTCAAGGCGACCTTTTTACTTGTGTGCAAATCTTCTGTGCATTTGACGTGAGCCAAGAGGAGGAAAGGGACAGTCTGTCTTGTGCCATTCCCCTGCACATAGAGCCCATGAATCAAAAAAATGGGCTTTGTTCTGACTTCAGCCACACTGAAGTATATTAACCTAGGCTGGGTCAAATGTTTTTAACCCAGATTGCCTACAATATATATGTACACAAAATTCTTAACCACCTGCCTTCCTCTGGTTCTGCCAGAGGAGAAAGAATATGTGATTTAGACTTCTGAGGGGAAAGTTCCCTTAAAGCCATGAAGAACCACACCAAATCATCCTCAAATATGTCTCCTTCCTGCCTGTCACAGATGGAGAAGGGAGTTTCTGGGTGTGGACTTAATGGAGTGGAAAGGTAAAGCTCTCACCATTCGTGTAACCAAGAAGTAAAAGGGAATCAGGAGGTAAGAAGATAAAAGTAGAGCTCACAGAGACTCCACACCTGGAAGCCAACCTGCAGCAACCCAGGCAGACACTGATCTGAACCCTGAGCATCTCTGGGAGGCTGAAGGACTCCTGGCCTTCTGCCAGGGCCTCTGCAGCTGTATTTCAGAGTTCCAGGTTCTTTCTGGTTTCAGCCAAGAGGGAGGGGCTCTTTCTCTTTGAAAATCGTACTCAAACATTTAGTCCAGTGGGTTATTCATCCACATGCCTTGGGTTTGTGTGTGCACACACGAGTGTTCTCACACATCAAGCAAACACACAGGAGTCGGGGGAGAAAAGAGGGTTGGAGGCAAAGTGGGTCCAGTGTATGATCTGTACCTTTGTAAAAGACAAACCTGAGACTGGGTGTAACTCCCAGATCGCCCCATAATGTGTTTATCTCCCTTAGAAGCAAGAAGATCTAAGCCCATACTCAGATCCCATGAACTTGGAAGCTCATAACGGTTCACAGTGAATTATTTGCATTTAGAAGAAATAGGTTTGAACATCCCAGGGCTTGGCCTGGCTGGGGCAGCCTCTTGCTCTGCTGCTCTCTCAGCTGTGAGACAGCCTTCCCCCCTGGGCTTTTGGTCTGGCTTTCTTTAGGAGGCCTGCAATGACATTGCTTAAAAATCAGAAGGAAAATCCACGATGGCAGCTGGGGTGGCTTGGTTGGGTGAAAAATGCTCATCTCAAAGATACTGGCCAAACAGTTTAAGCATTTTTCTGCTGTTTTCAATATCCCATTCACCTCTCAGAGGGAGGTCTGCTTTTCCTCTTGGCTACACCCATGCTTGGTCTACTGGAGAAATGAGAACAAAGTCTGATGTTCTAGGGCTGATATCTGTGGTTTTTACTTACACCAGTGAAAACACTATTAGCCCCAGCCTTTCAAATATCAAGAGATACTGAGACTTGTTTAAAAAATATTTTTTCCCCAGTTAAAAATAAATAAATAAAAAGGCTTCCATGCATTTGCTTATTGTTTTTGGAACCTACACAATGACTAGTTTTAAGTCCCTCTCTGTAGCAAAAACACCCTACAATCTCAATTACTGAAATAAATGAAGGCTGAGATTTTCTGGGTAGATGCAGGAGCTGGGGACTATCTGAAAGAGCACTGAACTCCACAGCTGCTGTCAGCATCGCTTCTCTTTGCTCCTGAGGATCAGGTGGAGCCGGTGTAATTCCCCCTGCTGCTCTGCATGGCCCTGCAAAACACATCCCACAGCCTTCAGACAAGGAAAGGGGGGACACTGGGAACACAGCCCCGCACCCAGTGCCAGGAATGGGCCATTCACCCCTGTCAATTACAGCCTGCAACAGCAGCGGCACAGCCCTCGGGCACCAACCAGCGCTCCCAGTCCTGCACCTCCTCTTCACCATTTCTCCTTCTTCTTTTCTACCCCACAAAGAAGAACTTGCCAGGTCTGCATCTTTTTTCCTGAACTGTTTCCTCTTTCTAATGTTAAAAGCATCTGCAGGACAGCTCAGTTCCATGCTGAGATGTCAACTCTTTTTCAGCGTGGTGTCCCTGTGGCTGCGCCAAGGGGTGGCCGCAGCTCCCAGGGCACTGCAGGACGTGGTGTGTGAGTCTGGGACAGGACAGCTCTGCTCTGGCCAGGTGAAACCAGGGGCAGCTTTGCCAATCTCCAGCGCACAGCCCTGCATGAACTCACCCGAAAAAAAGTAAATCTCCCTCTGAGTCTTGTGAATCTGTTAGGGGGTTTATTGGCCTGGGGGCTGGAGCTCCTCACTTTGCTGACCTGCTGGCTTGGCTCCCAGCTGGGACCTGGCTCAAGTCCTTTGGCTCAGATGGGACTTGGGTCCAGTCCTTCTGGCTCAGAGCATGAGCAAAGCACACTCAGGTTTGTACCCAGCACCTCTCATGGTGTTTGGTCGATTCATTTGTCCCGCAACTCAGCTGGATGCACAAAACTAGTGCTGGGACTGGGCACCAAACAGCTAAAGAGGAGAGGAAAACAGTAGCAGCAGGATTCCCTCAATCCAACTGAAGCCATCCTAGCCCTTTACACAGGGTGATTCAGCTGTAGATGAAGCATTAAAGCTGTATTGGAAATAGCTTTTGTTTCCCAAATAGATGTTTGAAGTTTTGATTGGATTTTTTTCCTCATCTAAATCAGGATGAAAGAGAAAAAAATTGGAATTTCTTTGCAGATCTGTGATTTAAATAGAAGGGGAAAGGCTGGGCCAGTGGAATGATTCCTTTTTTTATGCTGACCCTTTATTTTTAAATGACTGTACATGAATGACTGTGAATTTCAAACGCAAGGCTCATTTCAAACAGAAAATGGAAATTTTGCTTTGAAAATATAGAAACCACACCTATTGTTTTCTTCTAAATATCTTTTAAAGACAGGGATCAGAAACCAGCCGTTTCCCACAAAAAGTTCTGGTTTTCACTGAATTTGCATTTTTGACTGAAAGCCTTGTTTCAAAGTCTTGAAATTAGATCATGGTGAAGCAGCATTTATATCTAATTGGCCCCGAGGAAGAAGAAAGCTCTGTGGGTGGGATCCATCTCACCTACTTACAGGTGTTTAGGCTAAATTATAGGTCAATAGTCAGGGGCATCTCCAGAAGGCTTTTCTCTCTATACCGGTGGTAAAAACTGCCTAGAGAGGTGGTTTACACTTGATATCCACTTTTTCAGTGGTTAAAACTACATGGGAGAAATCCTATCCTTGCTGTTCACACTCTGGCTGAGGAGGGAAGCTCAGCATCACGGCTCTGATGATTTCAAGCTGAGGCATGTTAGGAGAAGAAAAAGGAGCCAGGTTCTTCATCAGTTCTTCAAAAAGGAGCCAGATATTTTTAGGTGACAGAAAATAGAACAGTTTTGTGGAGAGTGAATCAGCTGAAGGAACACTTGTTATTTCCATGGTCAGGTAAACCTTTAAAAATCTAATTTTTTTCTAAATGTTCCTCGATATATTTTTCTTTTTAATTCCTTTGTAATCTATCCCTGCCTGTGGATGGATTTTTTTTCAGAGCAATGTTTATTTTTCTGCTCTGCTGAGCCCCTTCTCTTTTTTTTTTTTCAGCAAAGTGCTTTGAATCCATTTGTAATGCTGCATGCAAGACAGGTAATATCACCTGCAAAACCCCCATGTGTGACTGAAGCAACCTGGTATGGAAATAAAAAGTGAGCACAACAGTGCATGTATTTTGCTTTATTTAATAGTTGCTAAAAGGAATATACTTTTTTTATTGTGGTTATGTTTGTCCCTTTTTGCAGGGGTGTTTGGCTCCTGTAATGTTTGTGCTCACAGGCTGGTTTGCAAGGGGCAGAGCTGTAAAGCCATTTGCCCTTTAATTTGAGATGCAAGGCCAGTTTAGAAACAGAAATCCTCAGATTTCATTTTCAGACAGCTATGCTGGGTGAAGCTTGGCCTGCGACTGGAACATTTTGGAAAGCATATGTAGGAAGCGAACACAGCAGACTGTGTGAGGAGCAGACATTTATAGGACAACCTCCCATAGTCACCAGGCAGAGAGAATAAAAAATACTCATAAAAATAAACAGCCCATTGACCAAACCCTGATAACTGTGATGGTCAACTTCTTTGAAATTTACAGAGATAAACACACAAAGAGCAGTGTTACAGGACAGCTCAGTGAGAGCCTCTGCATACACTGACCAAAGAATCAGAGAAATGTGGAATCGTTTATGTTGGAAGGGACCTTAAAGATCATCCAGTTCCAACCCCTGCCATGGGCAGGGGCATCTTTTGCTGGACCAGGTTGCTCAGAGCCCCATCCAGCCTGGCCTTGAACATTTCCAGTAGCTGGTGGAAATAGATCTGACACCACGGTGCTTTCTAAGCACTGAGTGTTTGATGCAAAGTAACTTGTAAAACCTCACAAAAGGAAACCCCAGGTTTTATTTAGTTAGGAATTCCCACACAAAAAAAAAGAAAGCAAATTTATAAACTACAGAAGTTGGAGAAGTTTCTGGTTTTGTTTTAGTTTGTGTCAAAGAAAAGAAAGAGAAAGGGAAAGGCTATTCCTCTGTGTGTTACAAAACCATGCAAGGGTCTGCGTGTAACGATACAATACAAGGCTCTCTTCCCATTCTCACATTTGCTCTGTGCCCTGGGCACAGCCTTTAGTTCTGCAATCCCCACCTAAGAACGGGGTGTCAAATGGAGCTTGATCCACTGCAGAAATCTTTCCTATTCCACATACTAGTGTGCAAAATTCCTTCCAGCGATGCCTCCAGTTCCCCTCCAGCTGTGCCATGGTCAGTGGGGAGGCAGCTGAGCAGCCCCTCTCACACGCTGAGCTGATGCGGCACAAAAGAGATGGGAAAGCTGAAAAACGTGCGAAGGGGCCACAGCTCTGAGGTCTCAGGGCTCTTACCGGAGACCTGCCCTGCTGAGGCTGGTCTGTGCTAAAGGTGACCATTTCCACAGGTTTGTAGGGTTTGAAAAAATAGACAGGTTTTGTCTGCTGGGGGTCTCATAAAAAATTTAGCTTTTTACTTAGAACTGACCATGAGTTCAGAGATAAATGCCTAGAAAAGAGTGTGAGACCTCAGAATTAAACTGAAGGACTACCTTTACTAATATATTTTCTAGACAGACTATTTTAAAACGTGTCTCCCTGCAGCAGGCAAGCAAAGATTTTACTTCTTTGTAAATAAAAAGACCAGGCCCAAGGTCCATTCTATTTTTGGGGCAGTCACATAACTCCCATTCATGTTAATGGGAAAACTTCTCCTGCTTCAAGGGAAGAACAGACCCATTAGAGATCTGGGAGATTATTTTAGACCCCCTGATCCCCTACAGCAGTGGGAGCTGGGTCAGTGTAAGTAGGGTCAGAGCTGTTCCCTGCTGGTTTGTTCCTCATAATTCTGTCCCACAGCACAAATCTTGCTGTGGTACAAGACCACGGTGGGTTTTGACGTTGCATTGTATCAATCTGGTTTGGGTCTTTTTTTCCTTAAGGATGTCTCAGTGGGATGAAAATGAAAGGTCAAACCTGCCAAACCCAGGATGGCCTCCTAGAGGAGAGCCCATTGGAGATAAGGCAAAGTTCTGTGAGTTTGGGACCTGGCATGACCTACTTACCAGGCAGAGTTATGAGAACCCATGTTGGGACAGTTTGTTTTTCAGCCTGGTTTCTCATGGGAACAAGGCTTATGCAATCGTGCTGTCTGTGCGTCTGTGTCTACATCCTCCTCCCCTCCCCAATAACTTTTGGACTCATTGCTCAATTCCAGCAGGGGGGTAGAGGTTCCAGGGGTGCTGCTGGTCCTGCAGGCACTTTAGAATCAGTAGAGGAGAGTGAGGCTGCAGGTGTTCCCTGCAGCAGGTACTGCCACAGCAAGAGGTTGTGTGGCTCAGCCAGGAGAGCAGAGCAGAGCTGCAGGCAAAGGCACAGCCATGGCTCTGGTGGGGCACCCACACAGCACATTCTGCTGCTCCCTTTTTGACACTGACTCTCTCACTGGTGAGCCTCTCAAACCTCATCTCCTACTTTGCTTCTTTTTCTGTTAAACAAGGTGAATTTGAGAGGTTCTGTTAACTGACAGCCCTTTAAAACCCGCCAAGGGATGGCAGGGAGCATCCCTGCCGCAGCCTGGTGCAGTTAAAGCAAGGTTAGAGGGGGATGAGGAGCTCCTCTGAGCTCAGGAGCATCTGGCCTGAGCAAAAGTTCCCTCTGCCAGGGCTCCAAGGGATGTGACGATGCTAAAGTTCATCATTGTCACACATCCAGGACTCAGACCCAGTGCAGCTCCTTTTAACCTCCCTGCCTTCCAAAAGCTACCTTGCCACTGCTGCCATGTGAACTCAGTTAATTACAGGGCAGGAAATTACTGCCCCACAGACCTCACAGAGAATATTCAGCACAGGTACAGCACTTAGGCAATTAAAACACTCTAATTCTGAAGAAATGGTGGGTTTGGAGAGGGACCACTTCCAGTGAGCAGGTGATCATGAACTCCCCAGATAACAGAGGCATCGTTTCAAAATGATAGTGTGAATTTATTAAACATGCTATGGAAGACAAATGTTATTATATGAATATACAGGGAAAGGCAATAATCAGGAAAACTCCTTGGATTTCTTCTACCGTATTACATGCATGACAGCTTCTTCTGCCTCAGAAATAACAACAGAAGAACACACATGAATACTTTTAATGATTTGTAGGGGAATTTAGGGATCTTCCCCTCATGAATTCTCATTCTTTGGGCAAACTGGGTTGCATGATGGCTTAACAGATGAGGAAAGAAAATGTTTCCATTTATTTCATTTAAGTTTCCCAAAAGAGCTTGAGGAACTGGCATTCTAAACATTGCATAGTTAGATAAAAAAAGGTGTAATTAATTAGTGGATTCTTTGGAGTTAGTGCAGGGTGAAAAGGGACATGATCCAAAATTGTAATGCCTCTTGAAATGAGTGCAGGACAATCTCAGACTGCTAATTTCTTCTAGATCAGATACTGGAGAGTGAAGGGCTTGTCAAAAAAGCCTGTTTGTGACCCTCAGACTTACTTGTTGCACTTGTCTGTGTCTCCCTAACTCTAGAAATTAGAGCTGAAGTGCCAGGCTACATCTGCTTTGGCCCAAGAAGAGCTTCAGTCAAAGCTGGATCACCTGTAGGTGCTTTTCCTCTTTACACAAAACTCTTAATAACAAAAGTATTCCCCACTCTCCTGAGCGCTGACTGGCTCTGCTAGGGGCTCTCTTCTTTTCCTGAGTTGTGTGGATTTGGTACAGGGCTCTCTGGATTGTTTCTCCTCCTTCCCAACCCGTGCATCTCCTTTGAAGTCAAGGGAGCTACTGTGATTTTTTCCCCATTGAGATGCTCACTATGGAAGAAGGATATAAAAGACTACTGCTCACAGGGTGGGAGCTGCTGGTTTCCAGTTTCTCATTAATTTTTCACTTGTCTTTCATTTCAGTGGGTCTACACTATGCTCCACCTTTGGCACAGACACAAATGCTATTTTTTTAATGTGGTTCAGTGGGAGGAATGGTTTTGATCATTAAAAGCAAAGCAAAAATTATTTCAAGCAAAATTCCAGAGCCTCTCTGCATCCATTTATCTTTCCATGGCTTCCTTAAAGCATTGCCTACTTGCTCTCTGGGGAATGTGTGCTCCAACTGTGTTTCACCACATTTACAGGAGCAGTCACATATGACCAAGACTAAAATTTAACCTTAATTGCCCACAGGCTGCTGCCATTGAGCCCTGTTGGCATGTAGGGGTTTTAAAGTGTTGAAATGAACCCAGTAGAAACAGTAAGAGAGGCAATACCATATTTAGTTGTGAAACATCCTTAAAAATATTAATGGGCTAAAATCTGGGTGATGAAGGCTCAATTCTCTTGAAAGAATGTGTGATTTCCTGTAATCATCTCCTTAAAATATCCCTGATTGGGACTTTGAAGCAGAGAAGAGAGAGGTCTCTGGAGAGCCCAGCACTGCTCCTTGCTGAGGCAGGGCTTTGGAAAGTGAATCACTGCCGTGTGACTGGATCCCTGCCATCCACCAAGGATCAATAACATTTTATGCACCTTCCTCGCCAGCCTCAGGTTTTTTGATTCCAGGTGTTCCCATTAATCTGGGACACAATGGAAGGAGGAAGTTGCTATGGTTGCATGGAGATGGCAGCACAGTCTGGGCCGACTTTAGTCAGCAAGTGCAAGAAGTTTAATTATCTCAAATAATTGCACTTCTTGGAGGTTTTATGCTGTTTGCTTGAGCCCACTGAGCACTGATGTCATGAGTGCTCCAGACACTGGAGTGTTTGGGGTCTCCAGTGCTCAGTAACGTCGTGCCCTGTGAGGAAATCCTTGTGCCTCACCATCCCATCACTGGCAGCAGGAACATCCTGGCTGCAGAGGTGTTATAGGTGCTATAGGACATAAATTCATTTCAGATTTGAATTTTACAGCTGTGTGATCTCAGAGTGTCAAACCGGCCCTTGGCTCTTAAGAGTAAATCCTTCCTAGGGACTGAAGAGTTTCATGCTTTTGTAGGTTGAGGGCATCATTTTAACCCCTGGGCTTGTGAAAATTCTGTTTAATGACACGTGCAACTGTTAGAAATTATTACAGCCCTCAGACTGTAGCAATTGGGGACCACAGTTTGTGCTGCAAGCATTGCTCTCTGGAGCTGCCCTTCCCAGCCAGAACTCCTCAATGGATGGCTCCTGAGTGCCACCTCTCATCTCCATAATTTCCCTCTCCATAATGTGCCCCTTTTTGTTTCATCTGACATTTCTATCACCTTTAAGGAGCCTCACAGAGAAGGGACCATGAGGTTTGGATGTAATTGGCATATGGATGGTGCTTAGATTTTTTAATACACAGTTTTTATAAGGTTGCTTTTATGTTTGCCTTCACTCTTTGATCTCCACTTGAAAAATGTTTTCCATGGAGTTTGTTTGAAAGCACAAATAATTGCTTACCACAACTAAGGGCTAGAAAATAGTTCTAGAAAAGAAAGAAAACCAAAGAGAATCATGAGCTGATGGAGATGCCTCGAAAGATGTTTTAGAAACAGCTTGTAGCAGCACATTTCACAGGATGTTCATCAAGTTAATTCTCCTGTCGCATTGGCATTCTTGGATATGGTAATAACAACAAGGAAAGTTGTAATGGATTTCTAAAATGGGAGTGTTTTAATAGATTTTAGTAAATTACTTGTATTCAATACAAGTATTGTAGTGTTGTGATATGACACACTACAATGAAAGATAAAGTCACTCGCAGACATAATCTGTAGTTCAAAAATAAGTATGATGATTCCCATGTAAGATGATATTTAACTAAATATGTCCCTGGAAAGGGAGATGCCCTGAAAACCATAAAACATCACTACTCTGGTCTGATAGAAGTAGAAGCAGTCACAGTGGATGGGGGGAGCTATTCCAGCCTTTTGCAGTGCATTTCTAACAGAAGCCACTTTTGTCGTGGTACCTGAGCTGAAAATTGAGATTCTGTAATGAAGGAGTAATCTCAGGGTGACTCAGCATAACAAAAAGTCCCCAAAGCCTTGAAGTACTCTTTATGCAGGGCAAAAACCATCGGTGTTATCCTGCTGACCTTGTGGATCTTCACAATAATCATGTGGGGTGCAGGTGTGTGTAAGAAAGCACATGCTGAGATAGGATTTATTCCCTTCAAAATCTCTCAGGTCTGGGAGAAATCCCCCTGGCAAAGACCAAGCAAATGGCAGAATATTTAAAAAATGTTAAAAGTCAATTCTTTCTGTCACTAACATTAAACTACTGTAATGCAGACCAGTTAATGATGAGGCTTCATGAAACAAGACATTAATCTCCACTTGTAATGCGAGAGCCACACAACTTGCTTCAGCCTTAATCTTTCATGAGTTATGGACTCTTCTGTGATTCATAAAACAAATAAATCACACCTCTAAGCTACCATCTATTTATTACCACTTTTCAAATGTTCAGCATAATATAAAAAGGGTATATTTTGCTTGCCAGAGGTTGTCAGCTACTGAGTAACATTTGGGACCCAGAGTCCTGATTGTGCATGCAGCTGGACACAGGTTCTGGCTTTGTTCCTGAAGGCAGCCAGCTCCATGGAAGTGCACTTATGGGGCTGAATGTGCAAATTTTATCCCATTCTTTCAGGCTGTGCTTATAGGGAGGAAGCCAGCTGACCTAAAAGATGACAGAGAGTCCCTGGCCCTCCTTTTTAGAAAGAGACAAAGGCTGATCAGTAAATAGGACTTGCGGAGAATAAGGGAAAAGGATAATTTGGAACAGCAAAAATCAAACTAGGACAAATATTCAAATTATTAGGAGTCTTATTCAAGCCAGAAATCACAGTTCCTCTGGAACTTTAACATGTTCTATGCTCATTTCAGTGTTATTCTCTTTGTAGTAGAACCAAAACCTCAGGGTCCACACACTCAGGCTGTCAGTCCAGCAGAGCTGAGAGGGGTTTGTTGCAGGCTGGCAGCAAACTTTGCACCCAATGTTTACAGTGAGAGCAAAGACAAAAGAAAGCAAAAGCATCTGGTTTTAGGAACTTTCTGTGCTTCCACTTTCAAGGAGAGTCCTCCTGGTTGATTCCCAGTCTACATCACAGTCTGGTTGGCTTGGCTGTTCCCAAGTCCTACTGGTGTCAGCAGGGAATTAAATTCACTCCTTCCACCTCCTGCCTACAAAGACCTCAACAACTCCCACTGTAGCTGCTGACCTTGGCCTTAGATTTCAAAACCTCAGGGACACAGAGGAGTTACTGAAGTAAATAAATAAAATGAAACATGAAAATGAAAATGCCTCTAAAGTGCACCAGGCATGAAGTACACTCCCTTGAAACCATGCCCATGTCTGCTCCTGCCCAAGGGGAAGTTTATGGAGGTAGGGATGTGCTTTGGAGCTCTTCCTCATATTTGTCTTGTCTGTGATTTGTTTGAAGGAATTGTAAAAATATGGATCTCCCAGGTCACTTCTTGTAAGTTATAGTGAAGCCTTGGCTGTGTTATGACTTCAGAATCGACTACATTACTACAAAAAAAAAAACCAAAACCTGATCTGTGGACTCGAAGAAAAAGCACAGTAATTGCATGTCCTTTCCAAGAATGCTAAAAACCATATAAATACTAACCAAGTGCAATCTTTCCTCTTGTTATATGCTGCATATTCCATTAGACAGCATTCATATCCTGTGTCATATTTGGGTAGTTTCTTTCTGTTAAATGCAAGTGGAATTGGAAACCTGGAACTCAGTTATCCAGATGATGCAGACAATATTTTCTGCTTCTCTTGGCAAACAAATAAAAAGATTTTCTGTATAAAGGACTACTATAATAAAGGAAATTCAAAAGGCACAATAGTCAAATACAGTCCCTCAAGAAAATAACTGCTCTCCTCAAAAAGAGGAAAAAAAGCAGAATTTACAGAAAGAAGAAGAAGAAAAGAAGCAGAATTCAGAAGTAGAATTCAGGAGAAACATTCCTAAATCTCAGGAGGAGTAAATGCCTGCTGCTGATCCACTCCTCCTTTTGTTTTTAAAGAACTGAAGTTCTTGGTGTGTGATGGTGTAGTGATGGTTGCAAATTTAATTTCAGTTCGCTTTTCCCTCAGAGATATTTCCTCACTTCTTGTCCGTGGTGAAGCTGTCTGGGGGAAACTTCCACTCTAGATCTAGATGCTGCTCAGTCATATTTACAAAAAGAATCGTGGATGCTCATGTTAAAGCCCCTATATAGATTCATGTTCTCTAGCATTAGAAAACAAATTCTGGAGCAGCTTCTTCTTTTCAAAGGAGCAAAATGAACAAGTGGAAAAAATGTGGTCATTAATGACAGCAGAGCTGCCTATGAGTGATCACTGTAGCATACCTCAGGTTTCTAAAGCAGCTGTTGATAAATGACACCAGAAGGTGTCTTTTGGCAAGGAAAGCTGCCCATTTTCATAAAGATTTTGTTCTGAAACCCCTGCAATTATATTATACTGCTCTTGCACCACTCCGTGGAATTTTGCTTTTGCTTTCTTACAGCTTCATGCAGACTCAAGCAGTTTGGCCTCTTTATTAAACCTAAGCATCAATCTGTAAAAAGCCTCTTGATTGTCTAGACAACTACTTGTGAAAGTCAGCTTTGTTTCGTTGACTCTGTGTCCCTGGGGGTACCACACTGCTCCTTCTGTTCTTGTCTGTCAATACTCTTTTGGCCAAAATTTCGTGGATTTTTTTTCCCTGTATCTGCCAATTATTTTTGTTTTGGAAACCAACTGAAAAAATATTTCAGTGCTGTTTCTTGATACTTTTTCTTTTTTAATATATAAATGCCAACAGCCTGGAGCTTATGAGCAGCCCTACAGTAATAAAAGGATGTACACAGCAGGCAGTACTCAATTTGCAAAAGAAGAACAGATTAACATTTCAGGTTTCTGAGGGCTTTTTGTCAACAACAGAACATTTAAAAACATCAATCTAGTAGTAATTGCATTTATCAGTGCATTCTCGGCTGGTTCTTTGGCTGAATCCCTTAATATCATGGAATGGAGAAGTAGCAATTGGAAGTCTTTTTAATATACATATATATAAAGTGAAAACTTGGTAACAGTCAAGCTGATTTGACTGTATGTAATGCTCATTTCTAGGATGAGAATTACACACTAGAATGATGTGAATACACGGGTAATGGTGGGAGAGTGAACACCCACAGCCAGGCCCTCAACAGCTACAAGAACTGGTACCAAGTCCTGTTCCCGGGCACTTTTACAGAGAGAAAGTTCATTGAAAGCAGCAATGAAAAAGAAAAAAAGCACTTAAAGGAA